>LPNX010883279.1:275860-345673 GCA_001517045.1 Pseudotsuga menziesii | reverse complement strand
CACATTGACACATAGACTCTAATAACCTCATTAGGCCCAAATGCCAAGCCGACCACCCCAACTTTGGAGGTATGGAGTGAAAAACTCAAAAATTATCAGACGATTATTCAACAACCAATAATAACCAAGGGAAAAAACACCCTGGGCTGATCGGATTGACAAATGAAGTCTAAGAGACCGAGTCTTTTACAAACACTATCATGCTAGAACATCTATTACAATTCCCCCATGGGGTATGAACATGTGATATGATACAATAAAGCTTCCCGGAAGCAAGACTGAAGGCTCTCTGAAGTCTGAACAAGTTATCCCTGTCCGGTTCACCAGGCTCACTTGATAGAAAACAACTAAGTACAACTTAGGTGGTAACAGTCCATATGAGATTGTTGATGTCTATGACAATGGTTCAGTTAAACTTCAAACCATAGATGATGAAGCATGTCAATTTGTGGTCAATGGCCACCGGCTCAAGTTGTACAATAAACCTATCAATAAGGCAGATTTTATACAACAGCTTTCACAGCAAAAGGAAATGCAAGTGCTGGATAGACACATCAGTGTTTTTCCTTCACCTGCTCCTTAGCTGATCTGATACAGCAAGCAAATTAAAAAAAAACTAAATAAAAAAAAAGAAAATATAAAATATAAAAAAAAGACGAAGTTTAGTTGTGAAAACCAGTTTACTGGCACAATATAAACTTGAATTTTCTGTGGAAAACCAGGCTTGCCTGGCCATTGAAAATTCACAAAAATATTTTTTCCAATTTCCTGTTTTGTTTTACAAATAATGAAGATCTTGTTTGACTTGAGGACAAGTCAAAAGTTAGGCCTGTGAGGGGGATAAACATGTTCATGCTTCTTTAGAACCCTCCAAGTCTTTTTCATATGCAAAGGATTGTGATTTTTCATCAGCAGAAGGGACCTCATTACCAGACCTAATTACCAGCAATACAAGAGATTTTTAAAAGGCAGAGGGCCCTAAATTTTTAAGGCAGAAGAGATCTACAAAGAGACCTGACTTTCAGTAAAGCTGAAGGAATTTGAGATATCAGCAGACAGAAGACATCAGAAGGACAATCGGAATACAAACCAACTTCAAACAGGCAGCAAGCTCATCATACAGGAACATCAAGAAAGTCTGTAATAATTTATAGTTTTATGTTTAAAAAGTTTCAGAATTCTTTTTGTTTTTAAGTGATGACATATTACCAACTATTGCAAGCTTGACTACCTATTATTGCCATTATTCTGATAAGTCTCTACTAATACCTTATTTTCCTTTCATTAGTCTCTGCCAGTACCTTACTTGCCTTCCATTAGTCTCTGTCAGCACTTCATTTTTTTCATCTCTGCCAACACTTCATTTTCCACCTTAGGGGTCAGGATGGTTGTCAGGATCAAACCCAAGGGAAATTTTAAATGGCCAACATCTATACTGGACTCTACAGGATATATACTACATTTTACAGGATATACATTGCATTCTACAGGATGCATACTGCATACTACAGGCAGAGTTTCAATTGGGTTTAAAGATAAACAGGGTCTCTTTCTCAGCAAAAGTGAAACATTGACATAAAGGAATTTCAAAGGTCTCTTTTATATATGTATATAGTGCATCATGCATTGGTTAATTTGAGGAAGAAAACAAGGCATATATATATATATATATAGCCCAGTTTTTACAAAGGAAAAAGGCTAATTTTGAGAGAAAATATTCTTTTATACAGCATGTTTATTAAAAACATTGAGTATACAACGAACTTGAAGTATACATTACAATTGGTGCATTAAACGATGGGCATGTAAAGGAATTATAAAAACCTTACCTTTCATTTTATGAGTAATTGAATGAAGTGATATGTTTTTGAAATGATGAAAGGAAAAACGTGGGATGATGCCCCACGACAGCACATGAAATAGCTTGATTTCTGCATTATGTATGAGTAAATTTTGAAACCACGACTTGGTTATTTCCCTGGAGGCCGAGTCAAATGGTTGTTTCTGCAAAATCGATTCCTGTGTGAAGACAATCAACAATGGGAAGGAATTGTGAGTTGCAGGAAATGTGAATGCACCATTTGTTGAAGCAATCGCACAGGAGGAGAGACAGTCAGCAAGAAGAAAGTGAGCAGACATTGTTTGCAGAGGAAATCGCATAGAAGAAAAGACAGTCAGCAAGAAGGATGCCGTGAATGCTCCAATCTCTGTGAAAATTGTGCAAGAGGAAGTAAAAGCAGTGACATTGGAGAAGAGGTAAAGCTTAAAACCCTTTTCATTGCTGAATACTCTGTTCAAACCAACAGAAATCCTTTATTTTCAGAGTATTGTTGAGGAGATAGGAAGACAAAGGATGAATTAAAGGTTGAAAGGTTCCTGTTTTCAATTTAAATACAAAATGTCAGCTAGATTGGAACCAGCAACATTTAATCCCAGTGATATTCATGAAAGTTGCCTTGAGATATCTGAAAATAAGCAGTGGGTAAATTTCTTTGGAAAATTTAATGGGCATAATGAGCAGGCTAGTTTAGCTTTTGCTGAAGCCTTTGATGGAGAAAGAGTTAGAGTGGGGAACTTGCAATTTAGATTGTCAGAAGACATCCTAGCTCAAGTTACTGGTCTGCCACAACAGGGGGAAAGGTTTTTCAAGACTAAACAGTTTAAAGAGAAAGTATGGATGCCATTTTTATGCAGGTCTAGGGCAGGATCAGTCAATTGGAAAAAGGGGATACCAAGAAGCTAGTTCATCCATGGGATGAAATAGTTTACATTATTCAGAAATTTATTACTTGTGAAGGAAGATTTAGCATTGTTTACCTTTATCACATCAAGCTGCTACAACATTTAAAGGGTGAATGTGAAATCAATATGCCTTATTTCCTGCTACAAAGTCTAACTAAGATGGCTAAGGCTGTCCAAAGGCGTCCAAAAGACAAGATGACAAGCCTGTTTCATTCTGGACTTATTAAAATTATCATCCAGCATGAATTACAAAGACAGAATTTGACATGGTCAAGATTTCTAGTTCATAATCAATTTGAAGAGCAGGAAGAGTTACTTGAAGAAGGTTCAAAGGAAGATGAACTGTTAATGATAACATACCCTGAGGCAACAAGCTCAAAACCACCAAAGGGGAAGAAGAAAAAGAAAGAAGTGTTGCTGATTACTGATGATGAAGACAACTCAGAGGCAACAAGCCCAAAACAGCCTCAGAGAAGGATGCAAACTAGAAGTGTGAAGAAGAAAGAAAAACAGTATCAAAAACAAGATCAAATATTCACCACCTACCAGAGAAATCCAAGAAGATACAAGCAAGCTCAAAGCCAATCAGCATTGGAAGATGAGGAACATATGCAAGCCTTGGGGAGTCAAGAAGAAGATCCAACAGCTGAATTAGCACAGGATATCCAGGACCCTGATGAGGTGATCAAGCAAGCAAAAAGGATCAACCTCTTCTTAGACCAGCAAGAGGAAGAAAAAGAAAAGCATTTTGGACAGAAATTACCCAAAGGTTCAAGCTCTCTTTTCTCAGAGCAGTAAGATATG
The DNA here is from genome assembly GCA_001517045.1 of Pseudotsuga menziesii. Lineage (NCBI taxonomy): Eukaryota > Viridiplantae > Streptophyta > Pinopsida > Pinales > Pinaceae > Pseudotsuga > Pseudotsuga menziesii. The sequence continues at coordinate 342,127 of LPNX010883279.1, read as the reverse complement.
GAAGAGGAAAAAGAATATTCAGCACAAGAGCATGGAGAATTGGGTATGGATGCAAATTCTGAGCAGCTTCCAATAAAAATGAAGAAAAAGAAAGCTTCCAAAAATAGTAAGGAGATCAAGAGATTGAAGATTGAAATAGAGGAACTTGAGCAAAAGAATGAGAAGCTAAAAGAAGTCAACAGGAAGCTGAAGGTTCAGAGGACACGCATCACTAAACAAGCATATAGATGGTACAAGCAAAGGAAGGTTTACAAGGCTAAGTATGAAAGGTTGAAGATCCTCTATGCATCTCGGGCATCAACAGATGCATCATCACAGACTGAAGACTAGAGGCAAGATGATCAGCAGTACAATTTTGGTTTTGAACAGGGTCAAGAATTTTTGGCATGAGGACATGCAGCAGTTTCCTCTTGGGGAAGATGTTGGGCACCGTTTTGACCCCTTTTTTTCACTTAGATATCTTTCATTTCCCTTCATAAAACCTCCATAATGATTAGAAAAGCTTTAGATATTGCCCATGAACCTTGGTTAGGAGGTATAATGTCATTACTTTCTAATAAATTGAGTTTTGAGACTTTTTAAGCATTTTAACGAGGATTTTTTATAGTAGATTACGGGATTTACTAACTTCCCATATTACCTCCAAGATTGAGCATTTGCAGGATAGCTAGGAGGGAACTGGAACATAGAGAATGGATCCTTAGTGTCCACAGATGGATGAACATTCAACAGTTAGGTGATGTGGCCTTTACAGATGTCAAGTCAACTTCAGTCAAGGGCGGCCACCTGTTCTACATCCAGCACAAAAGAAGGAACAGTTTTGATTTTGTGGAGTTTCACGATTTTGACGAGGATCTCATTAGCTATGTTCATTAATTAGTTGCATAATTATAGCATTTCTAGTTTTATTTTGAATTTGTATAAATCCTTCACAAAACAATGAAGAACTATCACGATTTTGGGAAGAACGCATTTACTTCTGAACTGCGTGGTTTCATTACTGTGTAATCAAATTGATGGTGAATATATTCAGAGTTTAGTTCTATAAATCTTTAACTGTGTGGAGAAAGGCTTTGGAGGGCCCCCATTGTTAAGTTCACGCACTTTTACATTGCCGGTGTAGCGATTTGGGTGAATGCAGCGATGTCATTCTGGTGCAAGCTATTTAAATCGTGCCATTGGTATGTGTTACCCTGTAGTTTCTAGTTTATCATTGCAGAACAAATTCAATTAAGTGTTTGATCGATTTTATTACTGCTCTCTTCCTTTCATTTTATGATTCAGGCTACGATTCACATGTGTTGTTTATCACTTGTATTGTTGAATAAACTTTGTTTCTTTCACTAGTTAAATATTGAAGGTATTGATGGTTCAGACCACAACTTCTGTATATTATATACTATTGTTTATTCAATGGTGAAGCGATAGAGAACAAATATAAATTATGAACAACTTCTTGTAAAAGAATTTAATGGTTAACTATTCATTCAGCGCTGATAGAACCTTGTAGTCTATATCCTAGGGTTAGATTTGTTATTTAAATTGCTTTTTAATCTCAGTCCTTTTGCTTTCATAAATCAATTACTGTGTACTTAAAAAGGAACAAATGAAATTATCCCTGTAAAAGGATTTTTGGTATCTTTAAGTTGTAGTATTTTTCATCTATCAGTAGATTTAATTCACAGTTAGCTAAATTCCAGATAAGTCTAGCCTCTAAGTCCTAAAACCTGGATGTGTCTCGAAGCTTACTGACCCAGATTGATTTAAATTTAAGTTCTGATTCACATTGGTAGATCAGAGCCCAACACTCACCTCTCATGGGATGAACATCGATTCTTATGACATAATGGTAAAACTACCTTATTATCAGTGATGCCTTGTATCATTGGGGGATGGATTCCATTTTGTATCAGTTTTTTACCCATGATGAGACCGAGACTATCCTGAATGATTTCCACAAAGCGGCATGTGGTGGTCATTTATCTAGAATTGCTGCAACCCAAAAAATCCTTAGAGCAGGTTATTATTGGCCATCGATCTTCAAAGATTGCATTAATGAGTTCAAGAGATGACACCCTTTCTAGGTGTTTGCATGAAATGTGCACTCACATCCCACCCTGCTACATCCTATTATCATTGTCATTCCCTTCACCAAGTGGGGGGTGAGATTTATGTATTGCAACCTTGCTTCGGTTGGGTTGCACCATCACATTCTAGTGGCCATGGGATATTTCATGAAATGGGAAGAGGCTATGCCTACAACTAAATCCGATGGTGATACGATCATTTTTTTCGTATTCAATCAGATTATCACTAGGTTTGAGATCCCAAAAGAGCTTGTTAATGACCATGGTAGGCACTTTCAAAACATGATGATGGATGAGTTAGATTTGAAACTAGGGTTTAAGAAAGAGTACTCTTCTTCTTAATACCCTCAAGTGAATGGCCAGGTTGAAGATGTTAATAAATCCCTGGAGGACATTCTACAAATAACTATCACACAAAGCAAAACCAAATGGCACATTATACTTTACCCTGCTTTGTGGGATTACCGAACCGTAATCAATACTGCCATCGGGTTTTCTCCATATCAACTAGTACATGGGGTGGAGTCAGTTTTACTGGTTGAATGTGAAATTCCATCGTTGAAACTAGACATAGAGATTTTACCAAAAACTTATGAATGGAAGAGCGTTTGCTCCACTTATAGCACCTTAATGAGAAATGTTGGGATCCCATAGTGGCTCTAGATATTAATAAGCATCGTGTTAAGGCTCAATATGATAAGTATGTATGTCCCTGTATATTTAATGAAGGTTACTTGGTCCTCTTGTATGACCAATATAGCAAACCATTAGGGGCGGGTAAGTTACCCCATGTGGCATGGGCCTTACATGATGACACATGTCTTAGAGAAAGGTACCTATGAGATGGAAGATTATGAAGGGACTTCCTTGGTGGAGCCCAGAAATGGGTTCTATCTCAAAAAATACTATGCCTAACCTTTTTTCAAGGCTGATATATTGTATATTATTGTACAGTTTTCATAGTTTTCTTTTTGGTCCCCTTGTAGTGTTATCAGTTTGTTGACATGCTTCCTCTTTTTATGGCATATGTCGATGGAGTCTTCGGTGTACTTAGGATTCACTGATGGTACTAGCCTCCATTCCTAGAACTTAGCTTCAGCTGCTTGGGTAATCTTTACACTAGATGGTCAGGTGGTGTCTTTAGGAGGTGTGTGTCTCTGACCATCGTCAAACAATATTGCTGAGTATAGTGTCATGATTGAACTACTACGTGACACTATTTGTAATAGTGTTCGATTTCTTGAAGTTCACCTTGACTCACAACTAGTTGTGCCACAGTTAAATGGATTGTACCATGTCAAGGATCCTACATTATTATGAAGGTTCTTATGGGTAATATTGTTAGAGTGAAAATTTGACTACATTACATACATTCATATACCTAGGATCTACAATCATGTTGTCGATTCATATGAAAATTACATTTTATATTGCTATTTGTCACATCAATAATGAAGCATACACATTCCATTCACATTTAAACACACATGTAAATACATGAAACCGATCGCTATAAGTTTTTTTATTTCCGAATATAGTTTAGAATGGTGTCACAATACAAAATGTCATGATACAAAAATGGGGCTTCAAGCCACCAAAAACTATATAGCCGAAACAAAATTCTATTTAGGAATATATGCCTATGGTCCTAGGTGATGATCACGATAAAAAAAACAACTTCATTGGCCAACCATGGAAATATTCTAACCCACGGACAAGGTACCCCTACTACATGTCTCTGCATAGCCTCGGGAAAGTCCTCTACTTGCACCATGGGTATCCTATGTGTAAGCTTGGAGAAGTTTCCATGTATGTTTTGGAGCATCCACTCTGCATCTGCAGTGTTCATCTCATCAAGCTCCCCTAGGTACAAACCCACTTTGAGATGTTACATAACCTTCACACTGCTACTAGAAGTAGCATTATGTAAGTGGTATATCTCTCCTACTCATGGGTGCCCTACATAGATCCCTCTTTTCCATTCGGTACCCATGTTGAGTGTCCTCTCTTAGGTCTAGGATTCGATTGTAGCTCCTCCATGTCTTCGAACAAGAACCTCATATTATTTATTGAAATTTATCCTGGCCATCTCCCATAGGGAATCCCATTTATATCAAGTTGTAATTGCATTTCATGCATCCTCTTGGTGTATTGATCTTTACATTGGCTCCCTGCTTCAATTCTATAAGCCATATAGCATAAGCTTGTCTCAATCCTAGCCAAGAAGATATTTTCATATATATATTGTAGATTGATTATCCCATACCTGGAGGAGACATCCCCATGAGTGTCCTTATCTTACACATGATTCCTTGCATTGAGAATAGGTATGTTACACTGCTTGGAACTAGTTTTCTTTCCTGTGACACTCTCTTCCTCCTAATTTTGTACTATAAGAAATTTTATTCTTTTTCAATCTTTCCAATATGAAAAAGACCAAAAAATTAAAAAACATGAAAAGTAGGACAGGAAATGATATTACTTTCTATTTGGAATATGTCATGTCATGTCTCCTTCAAACAAAGCACTATTATTACATCAATTGGTTGGGTTATTAGTATGTATTTAGGAGTTGTAATCGTTATTATGATTTTTCTCCACCGACTGAATATGCTTCTAGTCCCTATGGAACCTCTGTTGATGCCTCCTGTGTCTCGGAGTTGTCCCAGTTTCCATGTAGAGTTGATGTTTCCTATGAGTCTTCATCTATTTTTTACTCTTGTTTGAAGGAATGTTTCAGCTTGATTTGGCCATTCCTAAGTTATCGTGTCTTTTCATGTTGGTCATTCCTAGTAGAGTTATTGGTTTGTGCACATATGGTTCTCTCAATTTATTCCAAATTATCCAGCATTACTATGTACCTTGTGTTAGTTGATGGGGGATTCCTTAATTCCCTCCCAGGAGATTCCATTTGATCAACTTCGTATCATTTATTCTGGAATAGGGATTTATAGTCCATTGCGTGCCTTAAGACTTGCAGTCATCAGTGCCAAGTTATCTTGCCATCGATAGATTTGGGAATACGTCAATGTACCCTGATCGATGGACTCTCTCAAGTGTTCGAACTCAACACATCTATTCAAACTTGTTTGATTGCACTCTGTACCTTGATTCCCATTATCATTATCGGTGGGATATCTTGCGTCTATTAACGGTATACATCAATGACCGGTAATCCTATGATGGTCCATGATGTTCGAACTTGACACCTTTATTCACGTGATGGCACATGTACTAGCGATGATTTGTGTAGAAGACCTCTGAGCTTGGTGGCATTTCATATATGTTTCCTCCTTGATCATGACAATATCTATGAGATATCAGTTCTCATGACCATATTCCAGTGTACCATCAGATGTCTTCAATCAATACAAAGATCTTGTTTCACTGTACATTTTACGTGGTGATGACCACATATGACATATGTCTATTATTCCTATTCATTTCCATTGTACTATTATGTATCTGGAGACTACTACACTTCATATTTGTAGTCACGTGTAGAGCTCTATCATTGTATTGTACTTATGAGTGGCTGGTTTTTCTACCTGGGTCTTCATTACTCCACTCCTAGGACTATTGTAATGTATTTCGGCCATCATGTTCCCCCTCAGACCTCACACATTAGGGGGCATATGTTATAGATGGATTTTCCAAGCTTGGTATATCATGTTTTTATGGCCTATCCTTGTCCCTATGCAAACTCTTTGGACCCCCTTTGATCAGTATTAATTTGATGATTTAGAAAATCCTTTTAAAAGTCATGTTTATGGGTATACGTGGGGCACCAGTTTACATCCCGCATGTACTTGCAGCTTTCTCCACTATGACAAGCGTACATTGGGAAATATGCTTACAAAATAAATATTTGTAGTTTTCCCACATCAAGTAACGAATAACTTGACTCTTGGCCTTCCATATTCTGGGAAATGCTCTAATTTGACCCTTCACTTCTCATTGAGGGGATATATATTGAGCTACTTGGAAGCATTGAAGGAGGAGAACATGTGAGAGAAAAGAAATTATAGTGGAATTTTGTCCCATTCTGGCATACTTGAGTATGTATCCCTTTTTCCTTGGATAATTCATTGGTGCTCCTTCCCAAGCTTGCCTTTGTCTTTGTGAGATTGCCTTTATATGGAGGATTGAAGTGGTGGAGGGCCAGGTGGAGGAATCAGTTTCTCAATTTTGAGGAGGTGTCAATAGAGGTTTTCATTTGTATCTATGTTTACAATAATAAAAATATCCCTTTCTTGTCCATTACATGTGTAACTATGAATATTTGTATCCATGGATGTAGTTTCTTTGATTATATGTTGGATTTGAATATGCTAGAGTAGCTTCTAACACTTTATACATATCATGTTTTTGTATTTCGTTGTTGTTGAGGATGGAATATAGGTACAAGTGTGACTGAAATATAAATGGGGATATTCTACGAATGTCTAGAATAAGGTACGCTTCCCATCCCTTAGTGTTAATATTATTTATATCTTTAGCATGTTGGAAATGGATTGATTTTTGGTGTCATACTATCTGTTGTGGTCCACCCAAATCCATAGGAAGTTTTCTCCGTAATAGGTGATGTGGTTTCAAATATAATATAATGATCCAAGGAATTCGAATAGGTAAAGGAGAGTAACTCTCATGGAAGAAGAAGAGACTAGAAGACAAGGTGTGCCACTTGGAAGGAGATTTCATGCACTCTATGACAACAAATAATGAAAGATTCTATGACAAGTATGAAAAATCCAGACCTTATTACAGACATATGAAAAATATGACATGACAAGGATAAAAATATCCACCAAGAGATCTAGTTTGGGAGTTAGAGGCATCCATTCGAATTGGGGAAATAATAGGAGCATGAAGAGGAAGACAAGTGTCATGAGAGTTACTAAACCACTAAGATGAGTTGGAGGAATCCCATGGAGAGAAATTCAACCTTAGGAGGCCTCATGAAGTTAATAAAAGGATTTCATGAGGAATTAGAATGGATTTTTATCATTTTTTAATTGGCCTTTTGAATTTTGGAGAGCCTTTGCTTGTCCATTGCACAATGCACTCTCCCTGCTTGTGAACCAATTTCGAGGGAGTTGGATTCCTTTACAAGTTGGTTGATGGAGAGGCCATTCAAAAATATCATTGGAGATTAATTAATTATTTTTAGTTTTTGTTTGAAGGTCCATACAGTCGAATTTTCATCTATCTCCCCATTCTCTCATTTCTTCTTCTTCATTCCCCCACACTCTCATGTTGATGGCGCTTGTTGGAGTGGTGATTACACTTTGATGAGGAAATTTGGTGCCCAACATTAGGCATTGATGTATGTCTCTTTAAACTTTTGTCCATATTCTCTTCAATTTGAAATATCATAAATCCATTTATGAAAGGCTTGCATTCCCATGCTCTTGAATGACTAGTTTTCATGTATTTGGATTCCATTTTGGAAAGAGATGCATATCATATTTGTATGAGGAATTTTCTATAATTTTGATGATAATGGGGAAGCCATAAATTATTTATAACTCCATAATTTCATTACCATATTCTCTGTAGCTTGAAATTCAATAAACTCTAGTATGAAAGGCTCGCATTCCCATTCTATTGAATAACTAGTTTTCATGGATTTGGCTTCAATCTGAAAGTAGTTTTATATCATATTTGTATGAGGGATGTTATAGCTGATTTTACCACACATATTTGATCACATACTGATGGCCTTCCCTATCCCTCTATAGACTCTTTAGACCCCATGGACTCATATTATCCTTTGATGATCCAAGTTCATCCCTTAAAAACCCTTGTTTATTGTTGTACGCAACTTTTAATCCCATACTCGCGTGTACATGTGACTTTTGACCTAAAACCTGTGTACATAAGGATGTGTGCATAAGTCTAGATATTTTTGGAGTTTTCCTAATTTGATTCTGAATAACTTGACTCTTGGCCTTCCAAATTCCTTGAGAACCCTCGCATTCGACCCTCCATTACCCTTTTAGAGTGCTTTATAAGGAACCCCTTGGATACATTGAAGAGGAGGAATTGAAGAGCAAGTAAACTATAGTCCATTAGTGCCATAGTTTCCATAAACTTGAGTCTGCATCCATTTGTCCTTTTGGAGCACTTTGTTCTTCCCAATATTTCCTTTGCCTGTGAGATTGCTATCGAGAGATGGAGGATTGAGGTGGTGGAGGCCCAAGTGGAGGACTCGGTTTCTCTGGTTCGTAGACGTTCCGACAGAGGTTGTCACTATTGTAATATCTGATTTTATTAACATAAATTTTTGGCTTTATTATACTATCATAGGGAATTCTTAAGAGGCACTCTGATTGTCATTGATGGAAATATAGATTCAGATCAAAAGGACAGATGCACACACTTGAAGGATTAAATGTAGTTTGGTAGAGGACCTAGAATAAGTTTAAATATATTGGAAAAAGTTTTAATAGGCAATAGTGTCGCTTGTTTGGAGGATTTATGCAGAAAAACAAACCTGTGGTGGACATCAAATGCCACAGAGCTCAGTAGTATTTTATTCTACCCAGAATATCAATCATGTAATTGTAAGCATATGGAATGTGCTTAAACCTATTTTCCTTCCCCACCCAATTGAAGATCTGTAAAGCTTGGGTTCATACAAGATATTTTTCAAAAATCTTTCTACTAATGGAGGAGATCAATGGATTTTGAACTATCCCAGCCCTACCGTAGACAATTGTAGTGGCTTTCTCCAAGTCTGATTCTGAATAGTTGGGAAGTTGGGTGTGGGTGGAAAATGAGACAAAATGAAAAGTAGAGAGTATATTACAATTTCATACCTACAAGGGAAGTATCCATCTCATTGTTACTCATTCGGTAACCTTGGGTATGTGTCAATTGGTGAATGGATTCACTATTTAAACTATGTCGTATAGAAGAATTCTTTTTGCTGGAGAACGATGGGAGCTTACATAGCCTAAAAAAATGAGTTCATGTGCAAAGTAATATTGTGGAGTGCTTAAAGGATTAAAACATAAAAGGTCAAAAAATGATTATGTGTATAATCTAACGGTTGAGATTAAGTATTCAACCTAATCTAATGGTCACTGTTTAGTCATTTTTTTAAACCATTCTTGATCAGTCTAATGGCATATATTTCAATTACAAACAGTTATACAATTATAACTGTTTCTTGATAAAGGATACAATGTGTCGGGTAGCTGAAGGAGTTCGGTTGTAGCTATATAAAATGAGCTGAAGCGATTTGTGTTCGGGGCTGTTCAAAGGAGATACTGAACTCTACGATTATAGTATAATAAACTGAATAAAAGAGATAGAGAAGAATAGAGACTGTGTATACAAAACTAGACAATAAAAAAATAGAGAATGTGTAGCAGAGGTAGAATGAATGAGCAGTAGAGATAAAGAAGAATAGAAGAAGAATAAAGACAAATGCTGAGTATAAAATAACAATGAAGAAGAAAAAAAGGGAAGCAGAATGAGAGCAGAATAGAAAGACAAAACAGAGATGACATGGTAAGCACTGTAATATCAGTATTATTGTATTGTATTGATTCAAAGTAATTTTAGCAAAACAGGGAGGTAGGGAGGTGCTAGGGAGGACTGTTGTCTTCAAGATTCAGTGGGTGCTAGAGAACTTTGAGATTTGGTACTCTCTACAAGTTGGTGCTTGTAATTTAGAGGTTGTAGCCTCAATTGAGTAGAATCTCAAAGAAAGATAAGATGTGCAGAAGTTGAAGCTTGTCTGACATACTATGAAGAAGATTTTTTTCCCGTTATGGGTTTCCTCATGAAATCTGTGTCTCTGTGTACTTTATGTGATTGAATGATGATGGTTTGCTTTACATACTAAATCTACTGCAACAAATTTTCTTCTAGTGAAGAATGAACAATAACATATTGACTGTCATAAAACTTCAAGGATAAAATTTTTAAAATTGTATAAGATTGTTTAAGCACTGAAATAACTGATTCACCCCCCCCCCTATGGCTTCTCAGTTATTTGAATACATTCAACAATTGGTATCAGATCTGGTTCCTTTAGTATAAGTAATATTTGATCAGCTTAACATGACAAGTCATGAATTTTCAACCAATAAAGCTCCTTTGTTTGATGGAACAAGTTTTCCTTTTTGGAAAGTTAGAATGAGAACATACCTAATGTCCTTAAGTGTTGATGTTTAGGAAGTCGTAGAAACTGGATATATGAAACCTATTGTACTAGATTCTAAAGGTGATAAGCTAGAGTTTAGTTTTAATGCAAAAGAAATGAATGCTATACTGAGTGGTCTTTCAAAAGTTGAGTTTGTAAAGGTAATGCATTTTGAATCTGCAAAAGAAAGGTGGGATAAAATCATTAGTACCTATGAAGGAAATGAAAAGTAAAAGATGCCAAACTTCAGACTTACAGAATGAAATTTGAATAGCTAAAGATGAATGAGGATGAGACTGTTAATAAATATTTCTTAAGAATTCAAGATCTTGTGAATTCCATGAAGGGTCTTGGTGAGAATATTAGTGAATCTCCTCTTGTTCAAAATATTTTGAGATCCCTACCTGATAGGTCAACCCAAAAGTCTCTACAATAGAAGAAATGAATGATATGAAAACCTTATGATCTATTGACCAACTTCTAGGAACTTTAAATGCCTATGAAATGAGGATTAGTAAAGATAAACCTACCATTGGAGAATATTCTTTTAAACAAGACAAACATACAGATTCTGAAATGGAAGAGATTGAAGCAAAATTTACAAGAAAACTGAAAACTGGATCAAGAAAATATAAAGGGAAGTTTCCTTTTAATATTTCAACTGTGGTAAGGTAGGACACTTTGCATCTAAATGTCCTTATAAGAAAAAAAATCAGAATCATGTTGATGAAGAGAAACACACATTTAAGAGGTACAATAAAGACAATAACTACAAAAAGAAAAGTTTGTGTACAAATGATGTTGATCGCTCAGAAGTTATAGATAGTGAGTCATCTTGTGAAGATAAAATGAATGATTTTATGCTTATGGCCATAGAAGATCTTGAAGGTGAATATGCTGAAAATGATATGAACGATGAATATGTTGTAGTTGATATGGAAGGTGAGTTGATTAGTGCATTGGAAGAAATTGAAAGACTCAGAATAATGAAGAGAAAAAAAAAATTGTTGATGCAATATGAAAAGAATGCTAAAGAACCTAGTGCAGATTGTATTTTGTTAAAGGTAGTACTAGAAGAAGCAAAGAAAATAAGAGATGCTCTAAAAGAACAATTATCATAAAAAAATTGAGATGTGAAGCATTGGAGGAATACGTAGTGAAATTCATAAAAGAATTGGATAAATTCCAATCTCTCTATCATCAAAACTTGTCAAGTATCAAAGCTTCAGAAGAACTTAATAACATCTTGAGTAAGCAAAGATATCCTTTGATCAAGACTGGTCTAGGTATTGAAGAAGGTACAAGTAGCATTCAATCAAAAAACAAGGAAATAGCTAAGGTGATTAACTTTGAAAACAACAATCAGTCAGAGTACACAAAGTCAGCAAATTTCATCAAAATTGAAGAAAATAAAAACAACAGTGAAGTTAAACTAATGAGTGATAAAGATGATATAGCTACAGGAATAGACAACAATGTTCTGCAATCAAGAAAGCATGAAGAAGATATAAAGAATAGAATGACAAGGCAATATATTCCAAGAATACAGTCAAGATTCAAGTACCAAAACCTTTTCAATGGTTACTATTATTATTGTTTTGACTTTGGTCATAAAGTTGCAAATTGTGTTTTTAACTTTAGAAACATACAACGAAGAATGTCTAGCAATAATCAAATGCTGCAACATAGAGTGAAACATTCAATGAGAAAACAAGAGCATCATTCTACTCCACCTCCAACTAGAAGAAGAGTTCATGCTCGAAATATCAATTCTTTTGAGCTTTTGAATAATGAACTAGAATGTTATATTTGTCAGAATTTTGGACACAAGTCCACAGAATTTTATTTAAATAAATGTAAATCAGATTTAAGAGTAGATTATTCAAAAAGGAAAAAGTATGGAAGAAGAAAGAAAACAACCAGTGTGGGTTAGTTCTTTCTACTTAAAGACAAAAGGACCCCTGGTATATTGACAGTGGATGTTCCAAACACATGACTAGGGATAAAAGTAAATTTTTGTCTCTAAAAGAACACAAATCAGGAAATGTGACTTTTGGAAATGATTCTCTAGGGAAAATCAAAGGCAAAGGAATGGTAAGTATGAATAGTGTTAAAGGGAAAGCTCAAGATGCATTGTTTGTAGATCGCCTGAAGCATAATCTTTTTAGTGTCAGTCAGGTATGTGACAAAGGATGTGAAGTTGCTTTCACCTATAAAGAGTGAAAAATAAAATCTGTATCTTCAGGACAATTGGTTGCCAAAGGTATAAGAAGAGAAAATAATGTCTATGTTTTGAAAGAAGATAAGGAAGAATTTCATATAAGCAAGTATGATGAGAGTTGGATATGGAATAGAAAACTTGGAAATTTGAATTTTGATCATTTAATCAAGATTAGAAACAATGAAGCAATAAAATATTTTCCAAAGATATCAAAACCATATAATTCTATTTTTAAACCTTGTCAAATGGGAAAATTGACTCGAACACAGTTTAAATCTAATAGTTTTACATCAACAGATAAGCCTCTTCAATTAGTGCATGTGGATTTATGTGGACCATAAAGAAAGGAAGGAACGGGAAAAGAAAACTACTTTATGCTGGTTATTGATGATTATTCTAGACTAACATGGGTTGCTTTTCTGAAAGAAAATTCTGAAGCATTTGAAAAGTTCAAATTATTTAAGGCTTTGATTGAGAATCAAACAGGAAAAAGATTAAAAGCAGTAAGATCTGATAGAGGATGAGAATTCTATTCAAAGGAATTCAAAGAATTCTATGATGGACAAGGAATCAAAAGAGAATATACAATTCCAAGGACTCCATGACAAAATGGAGTAGTTGAGAGACATAATAGATTAGTTCAGTAGATGGCAAGGTCAATGATGAATGAAAGAAATATTTCTCATACATTTTGGGTAGAGGAAATTCACACATCTGTTCATATTCTTAACAAAGCTCACTCAAGGCCAAATAGTAATAAAACTCCTTATGAATTGTGGTATGGGAAACCTGCTTCAATCAAGCATTTTAAAGTCTTTGGAAGTAAATGTTATATAAAAAACAATGATGAACATCTAGGAAAATATGATGATGGGGATAATGAAGGTATCTTTTTGGGGTATGCTACAAACAGTAAAGGATAGAGATGCTATAATAAGAGGTTGCATAAAATCGTTGATAGCATTGATATTAAAGTTGATGAAGGTATGCTTGTAAAAGACACTCAAATAAGCAGTGTTGCATCAAATACAGAGGATACAGTTGAAGATGAAAAAGAATAGGTCCAAGAATCAGAAAAGGAAGACTCTGAGTTAGATAATGAAGGTACAGATTCACAACAACAATCAGTAAACCCTTCTTCAAAAATTATTCAAAAAAATCATCCTGAAAGTTAGATTATTGGTAACAAGAATGAAGGTGTACAGACAAGAAGAAAGTTACTCAAGGATTCAGAACAGTTTCACATTTCTTTTCTATCTATAATAGAACCCAAGAATTTTTATGAAGCCAGTGAAGATGAATATTGGATAAAATTCATGAATGAAGAGCTTGATCAAATTGAAAAGACCAATACTTGGGAACTTGTTCCTAAACCAACAGATAAGAATGTGATTGGTTCCAAATGGGTATTTAAAAATAAGATGAATGAACAAGGACAAATTGTGAGGAATAAATCTAGATTGGTATATAAAGGGTATGCTCAAATTGAAGGACAAGATTTTGATTAAACCTTTGCACCTGTGGCAAGAATGGAAGCTATCATAATGTTTCTTGCTTATTCCTATCACAAGAATTTCAAAGTTTCTCAGATGGATTTCAAGTCAGCATTCCTCAATGGATATCTAGAAGAAGAAGTTTATATGGAACAACCTGAAGGATTCTCACTAACAGAAAATCCTGATTATGTCTGCAAACTGAAGAAGGATCTGTATGGATTGAAATAACCACCAAGAGCCTAGTATTATAGATTAGACAAATATTTACAAGAAAAAGGATTCAAGAAAGTCATTGTTGATAGTAATTTGTACATCAAAAAAGAAGGTGATGACTTATTAGTTGTTTTGGTTTATGTTGATGATATTATTTTTGGATGTACTGATGATTCTTTTGTTCAATGGTTTGATAATGCCATGCAATATGAGTTTGAAATGTCCATTATTAGAGAACTATCATACTTTATTGGTCTTCAAATCACTTAGAGTTATAAAGGTCTATTTCTCTCTCAAAAAAGGTATTTGAAGGAGATGTTGAAGAGATTTAAGATGGAGGATTCTTCACCTATTAGTACCCCTATGATTGTTGGATGCAAGCTTAGCAAAGATGATATTTCACCTAATTTTGATCAAAGAACATATAGGTCAATGATAGGCAGTCTTATGTACATCACTGCATCTTGTCCTAATATTATGCATGATGTTGGAATGGAAGGAAGATTTCAGTCTACTCCTAAACAAAGTCACTTGGTAGCTTTGAAGAGAATTTTCAAATATCTAAAAGGCACAATGCTTATGGCTCTGGTATCCTAGAAATCAAAATTTTCAGTTAATTGCATATTCAGATGTTGACTGGGAAAATTGTTTGGATGAAAGAAAGAGGACAAGTGCAGGTGCATTCTTCTTAGTTGATTCATTAGTTGCATGGATGAGTAAAAAACAAGGTTCAATATCTTTATCTACTACTAAAGCCGAATATATTGCAGCTAATACCTACTATACACAAGTACTATGGATGATTCAGATTCTTGCAGATTTGGAGGTGAAATATACTGAACCCATTCCTATTCATTGTGACAACACAAGTGCTATTAGTGTGTCTACGAACCCTATCCTACATTCCAATACTAAGCACATCCTTATCAAGTATCATTTTCTAAGAGAGCAAGTCACAAATCTAGTGGTTCAATTGAATTTCATTTCTTCTACAAAACAGACTGTTGATATCTTTACTAAACCGTTATCAAAGACTCAGTTTGAATATATTCACCAGAAATTGGGTGTCATATCCTCTTCCAACTGACCTCCTCTTCTGATAGGAATCTGAGGTGATTTCAGGTTATTTTCTCATGAACAAGTATTTGAATTTTACCTTGATAGGGGGAGCTATTTTGTACACAGTGTCTTTGACATTAATGTCAAAGGGGGACAAGTTGTAGTTGGAAACCCAAAAGAAGGTGTAGTTCATGTGCAAACCAAAATAAGTTGTTCCAGAAGTTTATTTTAGGGGGTTTCCATCAATTCCAAAGGTGGAGATTGTTGGATTTATTAGATAGGCACAGGGCATTCTTAACAGGCACTCTAATTGTCATTGATGGTGATACAGATTCAGATCAGAAGGAAAAATGCACAATCTTGAAGGACTAAATGTAGTTTGGTAGAGTCCCTAGCAAAAGTTTACATATATTGGAAAAAAATTTAATAGACAATAGTGTCGCTTGTTTGGAGGATTTATGTAGACAAACAAACCTATGGTGGACATTAGATGCCACAGAGTTCGGTAGTCTTTCATTCTACCCAGAATACCAATCATGTAATTGTAAGCATTTGGACTATGCTTAAACCTATTTGGCGTCCTCTCCCAATTGAACATCTGTAAAGCCTGGGTTCATTCTAGATATTTTTTAGAACTCTTTCTACTAATGGAGGCGATCAATGGATTCTGAACTGTTCCAGCCCTACCATAGACAATTGCAGTGGCTTTCTCCAAGTCTGATTCTGAATAGTTGGGAAGTTGGGTGTGGGTAGAAAATGAGACAAAATGAAAAGCAGAGATTCTACTATGATTTCATACCTGCAAGGGAAGTATCCATCTTGATGTTACTCATTTGGTAACCTTGGGTATGTGTCAATTGGTGACTAGCTTAGCTATTTAAACTATGTCGTATAGAAGATTTTTTGCTAGAGCATGATGGGAGCTTACAAAGCCTAAAAAACGAGGTCATGTGCAAAGTAATATTGTGAAGTGCTTAAACGCTTAAAACATAAAATGTCAAAACATGATTATGTGTATAATCTAACGGTTGAGATTAAGTATTCAACCTAATCTAATGGTCATTGTTTCTTCATTTTTTAAACCATTCTTAATCAGTCTAGTGGCATCTATTTCAGTTACACTGAGTTATAAAATTATAATTGTTTCTTGATTAAGGATACGTTATCCTGGGTAGCTGAAGGAGCTCAGTTGTAGGTGTTTAAAATGAGCTGAAGCGATCTATGTTGGGGGTTGCTCAATGGAGATACTGAACTCTATTATTATAGTATAATAAACTGAATAAAAGAGATAGAGAAGAGCAGATACCGTGTATACAAAACTAAACAATAAAAAAAACAAAGAATGTGTGGCAGAGGTAGAATGAATGAGGAGTAGAGATAAAGAAGACCAAAAGAAGAATAAAGACAAATGTCAAGTATAAAAGAACAAAGAAGGAAAAAAAGGGGAAGCAGAATGACAGCAGAGCAGAAAGACAAAATAGAGATGAAGTGGTAAGCACCATAATATTTGTATTATTGTATTGTATTTATTCAAAGTAATTTTAGCAAAACAGGGCGGTAGGGAGGTGTTAGGGAGGACTGTTGTATTCAAGATTCAGTGGGTGCTAGAGAACTTTGAGAGTTGGTACTCTCTACAAGTTGGCTTGTAATTCACAGGTTGTAGCCTCAATTGAGTATAATATCAAAGAAAGAAAAGATGTATAGAAGTTGAAGCTTGTATGACATCCTAGGAAGAAGAGGTTTTTCCCTTTATGGGTTTCCTCATGAAATCTGTGTCTCTGTGTACTTAATGTGATTGAATGATGATGGTTTGCTTTACATACTAAATCTACTGCAACAAAGTTTCTTCTAGTAAATAANCCCCCCCCCTCTCAGTTATTTGAATACTTTCAACAGATCAATCTTTTCCAGTCCAATTATGTGCAATTGAATATGAATATTAAATCCATGGATGTGTTTAATTATGTATGCATCATTGAATATATATATATATATATATATATATATGCTAGAGTAGGTCTAGCACAATATTATATAGCATGCTTGTCTTGTTTGTTGTTGTTGAGATTGAATTGCTAACGTAAGCGTGAATTGGAAAGCTCAATGGAGATCTACTTCAACTGTCCAAAAGAAGGTACGATTTGATATCGCTTAGTGTTAGATGTTTGGTTTCTCTTGCATATTGGGAAATATTGATTTCTAGTGTCAAATATGTCTGTTGTGAT
Organism: Pseudotsuga menziesii; assembly: GCA_001517045.1. NCBI lineage: Eukaryota > Viridiplantae > Streptophyta > Pinopsida > Pinales > Pinaceae > Pseudotsuga > Pseudotsuga menziesii. Next base: position 324,671 of record LPNX010883279.1, on the reverse strand, counting down.
ACACCCCAAGCCATAGGAAGTTTCTCTCCATAGCAAAATTGGTGACCATACTGGGGAGTTTCCTAGTTGTTTCTCTTTGGGGGTTTTTGGTATTCAATGTACTTAAATTTCTCTTGATTTCTCAATTTCTGTGTCGAGTCTGGGAACATGTTTTCCCGGTAGGGTCCTGAAGAAGTAAATTTTGACTTAGCTTGTCTGTTTGCCCTATTCTTCTTCCTTTTTCTTCCTGTACATGGGTTTTGCATTCACAGTTGTGTATACATGCGAGTTTTCCTTGAACAGTCGTGTATGTATGCTCTTTAACTGAGAACAGTCATGTATGCTTTGATTTTGAGCCTTTGTTCGAGGATTAAGTGTTGTTGGGTGAGCTTTGATGGTTGCTAACTCTTCTTGGATAATTCTGGAGTCTGTATACACCCTCTGTTTCTAACCAAAGACTTCTTTTATTTTTATTTTTTTTAAGTTTTGTTACTTTTATCCATTTATCCATTTTTTTTTTGAGATTAGTGCATTAGATCTCTTTTACCTTAGTTCCTTGCTGGGCTGCTATTTGTGAGTGGTTGCAGGGTCTAGGGGTTGTAGAGTCATTTATTTTCTTACATATCTCATTTAGTACAAAAAAATACAAAAATATTTTTTCTTTTGTATAGTTATGCATGTCTTGCATTTTGCATTGGCATGGTACTTGCATAAGGTTTTCTTACTTCTATTATAGTTATATTTTCATATAATAATGACTGCACTTACCTTTGAAGGGAAAATTTTGCATCTCATCTAGTGGAATACCCTATTCTTCATTCTGCACATTGCACTTATCATTTCTTGCTAGGAGTGCATATTTACTTTACTACTAAGTCATAACTACATTGGTTGCATGACCATTTACCCTTTGAGTAATCATATCCAACTAAAATCAATGCTTAATAAAATGAATTACACTCTTTTATTTTTTAGGATGCATCAACAAGAATAGGTTTTAGGGTCTTGGAATAGTTCATTGTGAGTCAATTCTACAAGACCAATAAACAAAACAAGTAGGTGTTTGTCCATGTGAGAGTATGAAACCCTTGATATAATTAGTGTTTCTTAGGAATTTCCTCTTACATGGGAGTTAAGCACAAGGCAGTGCACACAATTATGATTGGGATGACCCCTTGCCACTTTTTGTGAGCATCAGAGATATTTCCAGGATTGTATTCGTATTTGGGTACCTTTGAGGTATTGATTGGTGCACCCTTGGGGTACCAGTTGTGATTTTAGGATTCAGGATGTGCTACCCTTCCCATACGATTGATCCCATCTATGACTGTCTACCAAAGCATTGGTTATATTGAGTTGATCGTAGTTGTTTGACCTAGGTTATGAAGGGGGTATTTGTAGAGGTTATTTTGCAAGTGTCTCGGCTAGGTAGGGGTCAGACAGCATAGTCGCTATATGTGTTGAAGCTGAGGGCCACTATAATTGGTTACAAACCTCCACTTATTATGTATGGGAGTCTTAAGAATATCCTACGCAATACATACCTAATTTATTCGAGATCACTTATCCTACACTTGGTTTGCTTGTGATTTGGCTTTATATTTTCTTAGGTGTATGATTTGTGCACGCTATATTATTTAGGGTTGCGTAGCTAGATCAAGTCTTTTCTTTTTTATTGAGTCATTGTGGATTTGAGTGCAGCACCTTGCCATTCTCTTTGTTTAGAAGGAATTCCACCTTCCACATCTCCTCTTCCTTTCGGAGAGAGAACCAGACAGTCTAGGTGGACTCATTCTCACTTTCATTCATACACTATGGGTGATAACGAGCATGAGATTGTGTATATTCTTGATTTTCCTCATCATGTATGGGAAGATGAGCCTCCTAGAACATATGGGACTCCGATGGGGTTTGGTCGTCATTCGGTTGAACCATCACAAGAATATTTTTCACGATTCACAGAACCAACACACCCTAATTGTCAGTATTGGCTTCCATGCGATGAGACTCACCACGCATCCGCTAACACTAGCACTATTAGGTATGGCATGCCTGATATTCCTGTGACTGGTTCGGCACCTCATAACAAATCGGGCATTGACCCTGGTGCTACACCCGAGGGCACTTCCATTCCTTTCCAGGTGGAGAGTTTTGGTATCTCTAGTCACATTATACCTTCCATCCCTTCATTGGAGGTTCCTTCACACACACATCCTCGGCCTAGCACTACTATTCCTATTTGAGGACCATAACCTAGATATGTGAATATTGGGGGCACGAGTTATATTCCTTCACCTATTCCATCATATTTTGCACCAATCCCTTCAAATGATTTTTTAACCATGCATCCTCCTCCTAAATTTAGTGTGACTTCTGGCCAGAGTTCTACTACTAGCCATGTCCTTCCTAATTCTTCTAGCACCATAGTATCACAGGACCATGTTCCTCCTTCCATGTCAATGAGACATGTATCTTCCCATGGACCATCTCATGGAACTTCTCATGGACTATCTCATGGTCCAGTTTATGGAACATCTTATGTACCTTCTTACGGACCATCTTACGGACAAACCTACACACCTTATGTGTTCGGGTATCAACCCGTGTATCAATCACCTAATTATGGCTTGGTATGCCCCAGTCTCAATGTACTCCACATCATAATCCTTACATGAAACCTTATATGGGTCAAATAGGAGGAGGTTATTATCCCACTAGCCAAGGCCATGGTGTATATATCATTCAGCCTCATGCGAACTAGTCCTATCAAGGAGCATGGAACCAACTAGCTCAACCTAGGCTCCCTTTCCTTGTGACTTTGAATCTACCCAATTTGTCGAGATTGATAAACGATATTGTATCTCATGACCCGGCATGGCCGACAATTCCTACTATTAAGTCTCGAATTTATTATCTACAGTCTTATATTTTGCTTGTGATTTTTTTGTTTTAAGCTTGCTCATTTGCTTACTTTTAGGAAATTTTGGTTTAAAGTGAAATTTTGATTTTTTCCTTTAGGTTTTCATTTTTGTTTTTCTTATGATTTTGAAGGGTTCAATAATACATATGTTGATTAAAGGTTTCACAAATAAACACTAAGATCAAGGTTTACCATATAAACCTCATTTAAAACTAAAGTAAGGATAAAAAAGCACCAAATTTGAGTTTAAAACTTTCTTGTAGCGCAACGGCCAAAAAGTTACACTACGGCGCTACAAGAAAATCGTTTTTGCCAAAATGGTCATTTTTCAGTCCGATTTTTTTGGGGGTTTCGTTCCTAAGGTGTTAACTACATCATTAGTCACACTTGATATGTGTTTTCCCAAGTTTTTCATGTAAACAGGTGTTGGCTCGTTGAACTTTGTGATGGGAAATAAGCTTGTTGTACCGGCTGGCGATTTCTTGCTTTCAAGAGCATCTGTGGCACTTGCCTCATTGAAAAATACAGAGGTAGTAGAATTATTGTTGAAGGCCTTGGAGCATCTTGGAACTGGTGAGATAATGCAAATAACAAATACAACTGAACAGCGTTGTAGCATGGAATATTATATGCAGAATATTTTTTACAAAACGACATCATTGATGGCTAATAGTTGCAAGGCTATAGCTCTTATTGCTGATCATCCAGCAGAATTTTGCATGCTTGCATATGATTATGGATGGTATTTGGGATTAGCATATCAGCTAGTTGATGATGTTCTTGACTTTACTAGCACAACAGTTTCACTTAGAAAGGGGTCTCTTTCTGACATGCGCCAAGGGATTGTTACCACTCCAATATTGTTTGCTTTGGAGGAGTTTCCACAATTGCAAGATGTAATCAATCAAAAGTTCAAAAAACCCTGGATATTTTGAGCTTTCCTTTGAATTTCTTGAAAAACGTGATGGAATAAGGAAGGTAAAAAAACGTCCAACTGAGCATGCTGGTTTTGCTGCATTTTCTGTTGAATCTTTCCCACCATCTGAGTCAGAATATGTTAAATTATGTAGGAAAAACATTAATTGACCTCTCTGAGAAAGTGATCACCAGAACAAAGTAATGCAGATTTCATATTAATAAAGGGAAAATACAGTAAAGAAATATCCATCTTATTTTAATAAAGGGCCTTTGCTATCTCTGCTCCTGTTCCAGTAGGAAATTTAGGGCATTATTTGGATAAGTTTTGTAGCTTGCTTGGTCTAGGAAAGCTTCCTCATCGTTCTTTTGATTTAATTCATTAAAGCCTTCTATGCCTGCATTGGAGATAATTCACCTATTAGGTGTACTATATATGTATGTCATTTGCATCAGCACATGAAGTCAAATTAACTTCAGCTGGTAAATAGGGTGAACCTTCTTGTGAATTGGTTCAAGCCTTAGCAGAATAAGTTCTACTGATGGTTGCCATCTTCAATCTGCACAACAGAGTCCTATTTGTGAAGGAAATGATTTGATCTTGTCTACACCATCATGTAAACCTTCATTTCAGAATGAAGACATAGAAATATTGCCTGATTCAATGATTGTTGCAAGGTTCAAGGAGAATCTCACAGAAAAGAAGTGCCTTATTGTAAGCAAAAGTTCTCAAAGTATAGTGGATGAAAGATGTTCAAAATCAGAGAAATATGTTGAAGATAAAGCTAAGCTTTTCTGACATATGCTGCAAGATAACCAACCTTACACAACTCAGGTTTGAAAAGGCATGGCAAAATCATGACAAATGATGGAATGAAGACACATTGCTAAGAATCGGAATTGGCAGTTGAAGAAGGAAATTAGGGCTTTGCAGCAAGCCAGGATTGAGTTCAAAAATCTCAATACAATCTCTCCTCATAATGATTCTGTTGCAGCTCCTTGTGAGCATGCAGCAGCTTGTGGAGGCTGTAAGACACAGAATATTGCATATGATGCACAGGTCCAAGCAAAGGAACAACAAGTGCACAATTTAATAACTCATATAGGAATATTTCCCATTCAAGGAATTGGCTTTGTAGACTTTATGGAGCCTATTTTACCATGTGATGTTCAATTTCACTACAGGAACAAGATGGAGTTCTCATTTGGGACAAAGAGTTGGAGACTGGAGAGGTTATACATGGACAAGATAGTCTATATGCTAATAAATCTGCTTTGGGGCTACATGTGCCAGGTTGCTTTGATAAGATCCTTCCCATAAACAACTATTTATTGAAAAATAAAATTGCAAATCAGGTACTAGAAATCGTGCAGGAGTGTTGGAAGCATCCAGCATCAAATCCATCAGCTTATGATGTTCATACTCGCAGTGGATTCCTCAAACATCTTACTTTAAGAGCATGCAGAGATCAAACAGGATTGTCAACGCTGATGGTCAATTTTGTAACATCATCTTACAAGCCAGAGTTGTTTCAACCCATTGTGTGGAAAATTATTAATAATATTCTAGAAGTGGTGAGCATTGTAAACAATATAAACACTTCTGTTGAAAACACATCAATTGGAGAAGCAGAGTATATATTGCATGGAAATTCAACAATAACAGAGTGCTTACGAGGACTTTTGTTTGAAATATCAGCAAACTCTTTCTTTCAAACAAATACTTATCAGATTGGAAGTCAAAACTATGACATCATACCTACTATAAGGCTATAGTGGGAATTGGTTGTCTCATCTACAAAAGCAGCTATAATTTTACTTTTTAGGTAGAGAAACTTTACCAGCTTGTAGAAGACGCAGCAAATTTGAGAGGAGATAGCTTAGAGATAGTTCTGGATTTGTTTTGTGGAACTGGTACCATTGGTCTTACGTTGGCCAAAAAGGTAAAGAATTTCTATGGCTATGAAGTGGTCCCCTAAGCTGTGGTAGATGCTCATCGAAATGCAGAACGGAATGACATTCGAAATGCAAAAAATTATTGAGATTTCTATTCTGTTTTTCCTGTTTTGGGTTACTGAAATTGAATGCAGACCACGAGCTAATGGAGAGGAATTTAAAAAAAAAAAAAGAGGTTTTTTTTCATAAGATAACCATTTACAAAAACCTCTCTCATTTTTGAAACCTCTATCAAGGTTTGAAATATTCATTTTAATATTTGCATCCTATTTTTCAGGGTTTTTAAATATTTAATATTTTCTTGTTTTAGTGTTCATCTTACGGGGCATATTCTGATTTATTGGAGATGAATTTTAAAAAAAAAAGAGAGGTTTTTGTCCATCACGGACCAATTCAAAAAAACCTCTCTCATTGTTTATACAAGTGTCAGGGATTGAGAGATATGGAATCTTCTTTGACACCTATTTTCCAGAAATTCGCCATATTTGCCAGGAATCCAATTTTGCTATTTTTAGTCAATTAGTTGAAAGTTAGTTAATGTAACTGCTGGGTAGTTTCAATTTTGACCTAATTAAGGGAATATAGAACTAATTCTTTGTAATTATAAAAGAGGGACAAGGGTACAGAAGAAGGGTGCTACCTTTTGGCTGGCTTAAGGAGGTCTTTGACTTATTTATGAGCTAAGTACTTAACTCTCATGTGTATTTGATGAACAGAATTATGAAATATATGATCCATATTACCCTTCAGTATGTGTTTTGGCTTCATTTTTAGCTTTCTTAGCTGCATGATTGATAAATTCATTACTGGTTTATGGTTTCTTTGCTTGTAATGCTTGTCAGTTGTGAATGAACTTCAAGATTATATTCTGTTGGTACATGGTATTTATATTATGCGTCTCTATTCTTATTTATTTATGATTTAGTTCCTGCTTGGCTTATGAATGTATTCCCTTCAGTCACCAAACTTTATAACCAAGAAAACCTTTCAAAAACCATAAAACCTAGTTTTGTTTGATTGAATATTTGAGATTGTGTTGGCTTGTTTCTTTGTGGCCTGGAAACAATTTCTGGCACAAACACCTACCAAACTTAGTTCATACATTCCAAAGTTAGATGGTAAGGATGGTGAAGATCTTGGTAAGCACGCTACGACTTTCCATATTTGGTGCTCTACAAATTCCTTGAACGGTGATTTTTTCCATTTGAGACTATTTCAATGTACCCTCATGGGTCCTACCGCAAAATGGTATATAGAGTTACCTAAGGGGGCATATTATTCATTTCATGACCTTTCTATGACTTTTCTTAACCACTTCCAGCTACCCATGTGTTACGACGTCGGTACCGAAATCTTGTCAACATTTTGGCAAGACAAAGCCACCCATATTTCGGATCATATTCAAGAGTGGCGTAGACAGAAGAGGATGATTAAAGCCTTTATACCACCAGAGTTTATTCTAGAGTGGTTCCTCAAGTCGTTGTTACCCTATATCACGAAGGATGTTTCCACATATGGAGTTAAAAATGAGGACCAAGCTATTTTTAGGGCCCAGTAGTTGGACTTTATTAATGCTCAGTTTAGGCTCCTTTATGAGATCATACCTAATGCTCTATGTTCCAATTTCAACCCCAAGTTCAAACTCGGGCCACATGTCGATGGTATTGTTGGCTCTACAAGTACCAAACCTATGGATTCGGTTACAAAACAAGTGAGCTAGTTATCACTTAACCAGTCTATGCTGGTGAAAGCTACAGCTTCGCCCCTTCCTACCCAGTCGGAGGATGTACTTTCTATGCAATCGTCAAACCCGAAAGGTAACCAGCAACCTGGAAGGAATAAAAAGGAAGGAAAAAATAATAAGAAGGGTGGGAATAATAATAATAATCGGGCTAATGACAAGAACAATAACAATAATAATGTGGGGGGGGCGCAAGAATTCTAAGAGAAAGGTTAAGTTTCCTTGCAAGTTGTGCAAGGATGACCACCTCACTCACTTGTGCCCTTGTATGGAAGATTCCTCGAAGTTCATAGCATAGGGCCCAACAGTGTTTACTAATCCTTTACCAAATAATCAAAATATGAATTCGAGGACCATTGATCCTGGTTGTGCATCTAGTGGAACTCAAAACCCTCTGGATGCCACTAGTGGCATGGTTGCATCAACATGGTGAAAGCTACTAGTGTTGTGATGCGTGCGAAAGACTATGGTTTGTCACAACCAAAAATTGGGAAAGAACCTGCTCAAAGTGAGAGCTCTTTGCGAATTGAAAAGCCTACGGATAAACTTGAAGTTTCACCTTATATGCCTAAGGGAGTCTTGAAGTGCTTGGAGCAAAATCCTAATGCTCAAGCCGCCTAGAACTATTCAATTGTCGAGGATTTGGACCAAACTCCTTGTGTGATGTCCGCATTAGAAGTACTTCATACTTGTCCTTCACAGAGAAAGGCCTTGTTGTCTGCTCTTGGTGTTGGTGATGATAGCTCTCCTTCTGTGATCAAATTTGAAACTCATGGAATCCAACCACACTTTCCTTACAATGTGTCTCTTTTGATTCATATAGAGTGTTTGAACAACACCATGATGCATACTGTGATTGATGAAGGCGTTGTCAATTCTGTGATATATTTGGCTTGTTGGAAGGGCTTAGGTTCTCCCACGTTGTCTAAATTTGTGAACATGTTGACTTCTTTTGATGGAAGATCATTTCGGCTGCATGGTATACTTCCTTCCCTGGAGGTCTAATTAGGGGGAAAGACTATTTCGATCGAGGTCGAGGTGGTTGATGCACCCCTTGACTACAATCTTTTGCTGGGTAGGAACTAGATGTAAAATATGCAAGTTGTAGCCTCTTCTCTATTTTGAGTGGTTTGTTTTCCATTGACTGGGAAGATCATTACTATTGATCAAAAATATTTCCATAATATGAGTGTAAAAGCATCATCAGGATCTTCTATCCTAATTATTGATCATTCACAGCCGGCAGCTGAGAATGTGGGTGTGGGTATGTATCCTTCTCTCATGGGAACCTTTAGTTGTCCTATCCCCATTCTTATGATTGGGTCTAGTCTTGGTAGAGCTTCAACCTCATTGAATTCTATATCCTTCCACACTTCTCATATGGAGGACCCTTGGATTCTTCCTTCACTGAGTACTTCAAGTGATAATTCTATACCTATCAAGACATACGTGTCGTTGCCTACAACATTGGTGGTGTATCAAGTGAATATTGATCATGTTGTAGATCCTAGTCCTTCCTCTTCACGGACGAAGGAGGAGAACCCTCATGTGCTTCCTGCTTGGGCAGTAGAGTCATCTCACTCTCAAGACTGCCTTGATGATGTTTTTTCATCTAATGAAGCTATTCTTGAGGCTATGTCTGGGATAGAACAACCTTGGGGAGATCTGAACCATAGATCGTATTTCCTCCCTAAGCTTGATCAGTTAGAGTGTGATGACTTTAGGGTGATTCTAAGCGAGAAGCTTGGTAGTCCCATGGTCCCATCAAGCTCTCCTAGTAATATTGCTAAAGGGAGCATGGCTAACTTCTCACCAACTATTCCTATCAACATTTGTCATGATCCTGGTAATATTGAGAACATTTAAATTGGGGTAGATTGTTCCCTCGATGAGATTAAAGAGTATACCGAGCGTTTCATGGAATTTTGTGATGTTTTTTCTTGGTCATATGAGGAGATGCCAGGAATAGACCCTCGCATTATCGAACACAAAATAAAATGATACCTGGATGAAAAACTAGTTCGACAACGTTTGCTTGCCATGAATCCTAGGAAAGCGCCCGCTATTAAAGCAGAGATAGAGAAACTGCTCAAAGATGGTTTTATCTATCTTGTTCCCTTGATGGAGTGGGTTTCAAATATTGTTTTAGTGGATAAGAAGAAGGGAGTGATCTGAATATGCATTAATTTTCATGATTTAAATCGAGCCTGTCCTAAAGATAAATTCCCTACACCATTTATTGATCAAATTTTGGATGAGTGTGCGGGAAGTGAGGTTTTTTCTTTTATGGATGGATTTTTCGGATATAATTAGATACAGATTAAACCTGAGGACGAACATAAGACTGCATTTATTTGTCCTTAGAGAACTTTTACACATTGAAAGATGCCCTTCATCCTTAAAAACGTCGGAGCTACATTTCAACGGGCCATGACATTTTCCTTTCATGATCTCAAAAATATTTTTGAATTGTATTTGGATGATCTAGCTGCTCACTCTCATTTGAGAGTGTGTCATCCTTATCATTTGTGATTAGTTTTGAAAATATGTCATCATTATCAAATTCAATTAAATCCTCACAAATGCATATTTTGTGTGAAGGTTGGTTGTTTACTAGGATTCATCGTGTCTAAAGAGGGTATTAGAGTCGATCCCTTGAAGTTTGAGGCAATACTTCAATTGTCTCCCCCGTGTAACATTCAACATCTTCAATGTTTACAAGGTATGGTGAAATTCTTGCGAAGGTTCGTAGTCAATTTTTGCAATTTGACCAAAGGCTTCATGTGTTTGTTGAAGAAATACACCCCTTGTTATTGGGATGAGCAAGGCCAAGATTCTTTAAATGCTCTTAAGAATGCCTTGGCATTGGCCCCCGTGCTTAGTCCACCAGACTATAGTCATGACTTTTTTATTTATGTGGTCACATCTCAAGAGACGGTTATTATGGTATTGGTTCAAGAGGATGAGGATCTCCATGAGCATGTCATATATTATCTGAGCCGAAACCTTATTGCTGTAGAACTTCATTATACCCATGTTAAGAAGCTAGCCTTAGCCACCATCCATGTGGTTCAAAATTTGAGGAATTGCATCCTCCTTCACCAAACTTTGGTCGTATCTCACATCAATCCATTTCAGTTCATCCTCACCAAAAGGATTATTGGGGAAAAGTATAATAAATGGATTGTGATATTGCAGGAGTTTGATCTCGAGTTTGTTTCGGAAAAATCAAAGAAATCATTAATCTTTGCTGAGCTCATATCAAATTTTTCAAATTTTGATGATTAAAAGGTTCATGAGGATTCTCTTATTGATGAACATATCTTTATCATCTCAACCACAGACCCTTGGTATGGGGATATTATTGTTTATTTGCAAACATTGAAGGTTCCTACTCACCTCTCGTGAGATGAGCGGTGACGACTACGTCACGTAGCGAAGAACTACCTCATAGTGGAGGATACTTTGTATTGCCATGGGTTTGATTCCATTTTATGTCATTTCTTAACTCATGAGGAGGATGAGGTTGTGCTTAATGATTTCCATGGAGGGGGCATGTGGTGGTCATTTATCTAGTCTTTCTACAGCCCAAAAAATTTTGTGAGCAAGTTATTTTTAGCCATCCATCTTTAACGACTGCATTAATGTGATCAGAGGTGCCACCCTTGCAAATTGTTTGCATGTAATATGCATTTGGGTTCGGCCCCTTTTCATCCTATTATTACCATCGATCCCTTCACCAAGTGGGGGGTTGACTTTATGGATTGTAACCCATCTTTTGTTGGGGGGCACCATCATATTATTGTGGTTGTGGATTACTTCACGAAATTGGAAAAGGCTATGCCTACTATCAAATCCGATGGTGAAACAACCGCACAGTTCGTATTTAACAAAATTATCACCCAGTTTGGCATTCCGAGGGAGCTTGTCACTAACCATGGAAGGAAATTTTAGAACAAAATGATGGAAGAGTTTTCTTCAAAGTTAGGATATAAGCAAGAGCACTCCTCTTCTTATTACCCTCAAGCAAATGGACATGTTGAAGTAGTGAACAAGTCACTTAAGTCCATTCTCCAATGAACCATCGCACAGAGCAAGAATAATTGGCATATCATGTTGTATCCTACTTTGTGGGCCTATAGAACCGTGGTCAAGATTACCGCTGGTTTTTCTCCCTATCAACTTGTGCATGGGGTGGAGTCAGTATTATCAGTTGAATTCGAAATCCCTTCTTTGAAGCTAGCTATGGAGCTTTTACCAGAGACTTCCACATTGGAATAATGTCTAGTCCACTTGGAGCAGCTTGATGAGCATCATTGAGATGCTTTAGTGGTTGTTGAGGTTAGCAAGCATCATGTTAAGGTCCAGTATGATAATTTTATTCGTCCTAGGAGTTTTAGTGAAGGTGACTTGATCCTTTTGTGGGATCAAGCTAAGGAACCCTTGGGGGAAGGAAAGTTCAACCCGATGTGGCATGGTCCTTACGTGGTTAAGTGTGTCTTAAAGAAAGGTTCCTATGAATTGGTGGATTATGAAGGGATGGCCTTGGCGAAGCCTAGAAATGGGCTCTATATTAAAAATTACTATGGATGATCTTCATCAAGGGCTGACTTTTTGTATATTATTGTACATTTTTTCATTACATAGTTAGGTCTCCTTATGGTGATCAAGTTTGTTGATTCGCTTTCGTTTATTATGGAAGATTTCAATGGAGTCTTTCATTTACATATGATTCTTTTATGGTGCTAGCTGCCACACTCAAAACTCAACTTCGACTGCTTGGGTGATCTATACTCCTACAGGTCAAGTGTTGTCTTTAGGAGGCGTATTTTTACAGCCTTCGTCAAACAATGTTGCTGAATATAGTGTTGTGATTGAGTTATTGCAGGATTCCATTTAACATGGTGTTCTTTCTCTTGAGGTACATCTTGATTCATAGTTAGTGGTTTCACAAATTAATGGCTTGTATCGTATTAGGAATCCGACATTGTTACGAAGATTCTTGCATGTAAGATTGCTAGAAAGGCAATTTGAGAGTATAACATACATTCACATTCCAATAATTTTTAATCAAGTTGATGATTCATAAGCTAACTATGTACTGGATTTGCATTTGTTTCACAGACCATAAGCATTTCACAAACACATTTTACACATGTAAATATAATAAATAATCGATCATCATAAATATTTTTTCATTAAGTCCAAAAAGGTGACGTCATAATACATAAGTTTCATATACAAAATTGGGGCTTCTGAGCCACCAAAATATACACCTAGGTCTCTAATACTAAGGTGGAGGTGGATGTCGATCATGGTAACACACCATGGCTCTAGCTAGTCGGTGAAATAATTGAACCCATGCCCGTGGTACTTCAACCACCTGGTGCTTCATAGCCTCAGGCAGGTCCTCAACTTGCGCCATGGGAACCCTTTGTGTCAAGCAAATGAAGTTTGTGTGAATTCTTTGGAGCATCCACTCCCCATCCACACCCATAATCTCATTTCCTCTTCCCCTCCGTCGTAGATGAGGAAATCCTTCTGGTTGTCGTGGTCCCACATCTACATGTACATGATAGAGTCTCATTATGTGTTGTCACTAAAACATGTCTTTTGATTTCATATATCAAAAAATAGAAGAAAAAAAATTTAATAACTTAAAAAAAAGTGAGTTGGGATTCATTACCTATGTCTCCATATGCTAATCCTGGTGGTAGGGGCATATATGGATCTCCGCAGAAGTCTATCCTTGGATAGGGGTAGTTGTCTATGGCGATGATCTGTCTCTGCCACAAGAGGAAGAAGTCTGTTGGATAGGGATGGCTACCCTTCCCCGTCATAGTCTCCACATGACATGGGCCCAGCGTAGCTGAGCTAGATCCCTAACTCCGTGTGGAGCAATTTCAACTCTAGGACTAAACCCCAATACCCTCTCAAAAATGAATGCACTCAATATACTTATGAACCCAAAGTTCTGTATCCTTCTCATCTTGTAATCATAGAGTTGTTGCTTCATGTTGCTTAGCAGCAAGGTACTCCAGTCATATATCATGGTTCATGTGCACTCTACTGCATAGAAAATCATTGGCCTTGAGGCCTAGTGGAGTGACGCTAAACCTGTGATCCTGCCTAATTCCAATAGTATGGATTTCAGCCCTAGGTTCTGAACTGCGTTTTTCAGGATTTGAATCCAAACCTTCTTTGGATCGGGAAGGAAATACATAGCTATGTATTCCTCTATAGTCATCCCACCTCTTGGCCCATAGGATCGTAGGTTCACCATCTCCCCTTGTTGGGACAAACCTGTGATAAAATATCTGTCCTCAACCTCAATGCTGAGTGACATCCCATCCAACTAAAAGGTTTCAGAATCTGGATCCTAGTAGTCTACTAGCAGCTGGAGTATACTTGGCTTGGCTCTTAAGTTACCAAGGTGCCAAAACTTATACAACCCACAAGCCCTCGGCGCATGTTGAACCATTAGATCTCCTTGTACTACCTCTTCAACATCACCATGTTCCCTCTCTCTCCATTCTAGCACCATGCTGAACAAATTTTTTTGTGTTTCATCAGTATTTCACGTTGAAAATCACATTTGCATCCCTATACATGACTTTTTTCAGAACAGTAGCGTATGTATGTGGGTATCATGGTCTTTTCTGCATATACCCAGCCCTATATGTGGAAAAAGACCCGATTTCCGCATGGGCCGAAACACACATTTTGGGGTGGCCTAAACAAAAAAATTGACCACTAAAATTAAAAAATTGCATGAAAGTGAAAGAGAAGTGCTTGGGAAATTACCTAGACCAAACGCGGACTGATTTCGCCGGACGATGCTCCCGGAATCAGCTCTTGAAATTTTGGACACAAATGCACTATGGTGGGTGAATTTTCAAAATGGTAAGAAAATTTTTAATTTTTCACTATTTTATAGAAAAAAATTGAAAGTTTTACCCACTTCCTATAGTTTTTTACCGTTTCTGACCATTTTGGACTGTTTGGACTAATATGATGTTGTAGGAGCCGTTTTGAGGGCGGTTTGACCAAGACTTCACCATTAGGATTTCACATTTTCTTGCATTTTGCATGACCTTATGACCATTTTATCTTAACCTTAGGTATGAACCCATTCCATAATGTCACGGAACCTTCTTGTTGCTTTTAAAAGTGGCATTATGTGAATGGTAGAGCTTTCCCATCCATGGGCACCGTAGTTAGATACCATATTGCATTTGGTGCCCATTCCGACATTTCTCCTTTAGGTTGTGGGAGTCCTTTTAGTCCTGCCATGTCTTTGAGCAAGAGCTTCATACTCCTCTTGAACTTTATGCTGGCCATTTCCCTTGGGACTCCCTTGTATATATCAAATTGTAATTGCATTTTCATGAGTTTTTCTTTCCTTCTTGAGCTTTATGCCAGCTCCCTGACTTTGAGTTATTAGCCATATATCTCGATCTTGTCTCATGTCTATCCAACCAAAGCCTTTTTATATATCTTTTGCAGCTTAATCATCCCTTTTACCAGGAGGATACCTTCCCCTAAGTGTCATTATCCTGCACATATATCATTGCATTGAGCATAGGCATGTTCCACTGCTTGGAACTCGATTTCTTGCCCCCTGACACTTGTATCCTCCCAGATTTGTACTATAAAGCACTTTTATTCTTTTTCAAGCTTTTCAAAATATCTGAAAAAAGTCAAAAAAAAATTAAAAAACCAAAAATCCAGACAGGAAAAGATGTTATATTTGGCAGCAGTTGATTCATGTCGCCTTAGAACATAGCACTTTATGTCATATCTGTTGGATGGGTATTAGTTTGACTATAGGAGCTTTACTCGTTACTGTGATTTTACCTCCACTAACTGGTTAAGCTTCTAGTCCCTATGGATCCTCTGTTGGTGCCTCCTATGTCACAGAGATGTCCCAATTTGCATATCGATTCCATGTTTCCTACCTTTAGTCACCATTCACCTTTATGCTCTTGTTCGAAGGAAGTTGAAGCCTAAGTCGGCTAATCCTTAGTTATCTTGACTTTGCATGTCGACCATTCCTGATACTGTTACCGGTTCAAGCACATCTTGTTCTTCCACATTATACAGCGTTGCTAAGTACCTCGTGTTGGTTGATGGGGGATGCCTTAATGCCCTCCTTCCAGCGGATTCCATTCCATCAACATTATATCATTTATTATGGAATAGGAGTCTAGAGTCATTTGAGTGCCTTGAGACTTACATTCATCAGTGGTAGGTTATCTCACCATCAATAGTTTTGGGAATACATCAATGTCCCTGATCAATGGATTCTTCCAAGTGTTTGACCTCAACACATATATTCACACTTGTTAGATTTCACTCTACACCTTGATTCCCATTTTCATTATCAGTGGGTGATATCACGTCTATTAATGTTATACATCATTAACTAGTAATTAAATGATGGACTACTATGTTTGACCTCGACACATCTATTCACATATTAGGACATGTACTCATAGCAGTTCGTGTAGAATACCTTCCATCTTGGTGGAATTCCATATATGCTACCTCCTTCATCGTGCCAGTGTTCATGAGATTTCATCTCTCATGATTTGATCCCAATGTATACTAGATATCTTTAGTCATTATGTATATCTTTATCTATTATACATATTCATCCACTTTAGATATTTTGATCTATTGTATATTGTACGTGGTGATGACCACACATGTCAAATTAAGTATATCATTCCTATTCATGGCCACTGTACTCTTATGTGTCTAGGACTGCTCTATGTATTTGAAGTCATATGTAGATATTTATCATTGTATTGTACATATGAGTGGCTTGTTCTTCCACCTTGGTCTTCATTACTCCACTTCTAGGATGTATTTTATAATGTATTTCGGCCATCATGTTACCCCTCTGACCTCACACATTAGGGGTCATCTGTTATAGCTGATTTTACCACATAGGGTTGATCACATATTGATGTCATTCCTTGTCCCTCTACAAACTCTTTAGACCCCATGGACTCATATTATCCTTTGATGATCCAATTTCATCCCTTAAAAACCCCTCTTTATTGTTGTACACAATTTTTAATCCCATACTCGCATGTACATGCGACTTTTGACCTCAAACCCATGTACATCGGGATGTGTGCATAAGTCCAAATATTTTTGGATTTTTCCTCTTATGATTCCAAATAAATTGACTCTTGTCCTTCCAAATGCCTTGAGAACACTCGTATTCGACCCTCCATTACCCTTTCGGAGTGCTATATAAGGAACCCCTTGGATCCATTGAAGAGGAGGAATTGAAGAACAAGTAAACTATAGTCCATTGGTGCCACAGTTTTCATATACTTGAGTCTACATCCTTTTGTCCCTTTGTATCACTTTGTGTTCTTCCCAAGATTTCCTTTGCTTGTGAGCTTGCTATCGAGAGATGGAGGATTGATGGTGGAGGCCGAGGTGGAGGACTCGATTTCTCTGGTTCATAGACGTGCTAATAGAGGTTTTCACTATTGTAATCTCTGATTTTATTAATATAAATATATTTTAATGTCCAATTATGTGCAATTGAATATGGATATTTAATCCATGGATGTGTTTAATTGTTTCTGCATCATTGAATATATATGCTAGAGTCGGTCTAACACAATATTATATAGCATGTTTTTCTTGTTTGCTGTTGTTGAGAGTGAATTGCTAATGCAAGTGTGAATTGGAAAGCTCAATGGGGATCTACTTCAACCATCCGGAACAAGGTACGATTTGATATCCCTTAGTTTTATATGTTTAGTTTCTCTTGCATATTGGGAAAGATTGATTTCTACTGTCAAAGTTGTTTGTTGTGGGACACCCCAAGCCATAGGAAATTTCTCTCCATAACAAGGGATGTTATCTGAGTTTGATTATGTTGTGACAATCATATATTATTTTTTACTCTGTAATTTCATTTCCCTATTCTCTGTGGGTTGAAATCCAATAAATCCATAAGTGAAACTCTTGCAATTCCATGCTACTAATTCACTAGATTTCATGTATTTGACTCCCATACTAAATGAGTTGTATACAAGAATTGTATAAAGGGATATATATGGTGTTTAATACTTTTGGGAAACAAATTTATGTTTTATATTGTATCTATATTTCACATCCTTATCCGAGCCTTTAACTCTACCTTTCATATGTTAAAATCGAGCTAGTTATGCAATTTCTCCATAAGAAATTCCATTGAAAGTTATCAAACAAATGTGGAACTCTATAACCAGTTTACAGAAATAATAACCATGTGTAATGATAGTCCATGAGGTATTATATTATTCCTCATATTTTTTTTACAAATTTGGTAGGTTCATACATGATTTGGGAAGCCCAGTTGGCCTACACCCTAGTGGGGATTTCATCACAATTTCCCAGTAATTTTGGCCTTTTTGTCATCAGCCCAAAACAAAGCTGTAGAGTAATGAAGTTAGTCCTAAAGTGATAAGAGAATCCCTTGATAGGTATTAATACTCATCGTATCATTCCATTTCAATTTTGGGACCCTTTGATTCCATTTGGAACCCCTAGAGTCAAGACTAGTTAATCTCAAATTTTCCCAATTTGTGCATTTCTCCAAATTTTCCAAGAAGGGACATTACAGTGGTATCAAAGCATGATATTAGAAATTTTTGGAGTTTCATGTTCATTTTTTCTGATGATATTATTCCCCCATTAGAAACTTATACTGAATACATTTACAGTGTAATAGAAGATGGTGAAGAACTTAATTCTGAGTGCACAAAGATTAGGGAAAACTAGGATTTGAAGTTATGGATGATAGGGATGAATTTAATAAACTCATGAAGAAATATTTTTATGATACGACCAAGTACTTTATTCAAGGGTTCAAATTGGTGGCTACCCAACTTAGGGTAAGATGGCATCAGGGGGTTGTATTAGTTCCCATCATGGAGAGACACGTAAGACCATTCATTTTGAATACTTTTATGATTGGTTGTATGTATTTAGACACAATAAGGAATATGTGAACTCATTAATGAATAATAATATTATATCAATAATTCACCTTAGAACTATGATCATACACCTAGGTACATTTCCTTAGCTTATATGCTACGTTCTATGGTCAAGACTTAGGATATATTGAGCATTTACTGATAGTTGAGGTGCTCCTGGTTCATCATTCTGACAATTGAGGTGCTCTCAGTTTATCATTCTAATAGACTAGTGCCCTCATTGATGACATAAAATCCTTGGTGTGCTCCCCTATCCCTAGATTCATGGAATATGTTTGACCTTAGGTGCTAGTGCATGATTGTGGTGGTTTTTTGCATTCCTTGGGCATTCATTTCCTCCTAGAGCCACTCCCACTCACCCATGTGCTCACCCACTCCTAGAATGCCTTAATTTTGGATCCATCTACTTCACCCAGGTTCACACTAGCATTCGTGACCATTTTGGATGATTAGGAAGTTGATTGGTCCATCTAGGGGGGTTTGAGGGTCAAATCATGGTCTAACACTTGTATGCATCCATATGGCCTCCAAGGCCTCACAATGTTTCCCTATTGTAATATAAACATGATCTAAACATATTTACATGATGGGAAGTCATAATAATATCAGTTATTGACTACATTTGTGTATGTTATTTTTCACTCTTTCTGTTGTTTTGTGCATAATTTGTGTATAATATCAAATTGTGAGAGTATCCTTGGATCCTATATCCTACTATGAATCAATTCTCACAAATCAGTAATCCACAACTATGGAGGAGACTAAGGAGCCACCAATTTTTGTGGGTGGTGAAGCAGAGAAATCATTCAACATCATGAGGATCGAAAGTCACTCCCAAGTGACTCTAAAAAAGATAAGGAAACATCACATGAGAATGAAGAAGAGTTCCTTGAAACTATATAATATCATTCCAAGACACATTATATTATGGATATGGACTAAAGGGCATCTATTGATGGATGCTTGAACTGTGAAGGAGTAACTACATATGGGTGCTCACAACTCTATGTTGGTGATATAGAGATCAGATTTGAAAATGTTTTTGCAAGATAAAGTTCTGATGAGACTGAAGATGAATACCTTGTGCCAGATAATGAAGAACCAAGATCAACTTTCTCATCATCACTTGAGCTTCAAGAGGTTGATCAAATCAAGAATATTTAAGAAGAGGAGGTTCACTCCCATGAAACATCCTTCATTAAAGAGTCTTTGAACATGAATGAAATGAATATCCATGAGGACCTTAGCATACTCAATGACACTAAAGAATTGGTGTCAAATTCTAGTTTGAAATTTTTTTCATTGGAGGAGCCATCCTTCCTTGAAGACATGGAGAAGATTCAAAGAGCAATGTGCAACATCAAAGGTAATTTCATGTCTTTTCTTTTTTATAGAAACAATTTGGTTGAGCTTAACGAATGGTTACATGAAGCATACTTGAATAATAATGAGGTTATTCATAAGCTAAAAATGAGAAATGAGAAACTTCTTAAAAGGTTGTAAGATACTTGTTCTTCCTCCCATGTTTCAGATTGTCATATGGTAGATTGCTTGGAAGATTGTTGGGTCATGGATTTGTTCATATTTTCATCACCTATAGACATATATTTCATCCCTCTTCTTCATATTATTATCCATTTATCATTCCATTTTCCATCCATTTGTTGTAACTACCCGTAAAATCCCATATTGTTTCCATTGATGCTTTAGTGGTTAATAATGATTATTTTCCTTTATTTTTGATAAATTGGAGACTATTATGCATAATTTTACTTACGATGGTTTGTGGGGTGATTTTTCATATTAACAACAGTAGCACTCATGGTTCAAGCCTCCAATGTCAACATTATAGCACATGTCCACATGGAGATTCACAACATGGTTTCATTCCTAGGATTTATCATGTGGATTTGTGATTTCAATTCATGCCCAAGTTCAACATAACAACCTCCAGTTCATGATCAAATGACCTTAACAAAAAATGCATGCCACATAAGATGACATTGATTTTTTTTTTGATTTGCGGGCGTATGGAGAAGAATCTCGAAACTCTAGGACATGGGTTTTGTGCGTAACGACCTCAATTACCCGAATCACAAGGAACTCCCCAAAAAAAGCTACGGTTTGAGAGATATGGGTGGTTCTTCAAGAGGATATTTTCCATATTTGCGATTATGGTCGGTTCTCAAATTAGCAAATTTGTTGAAACATATCACAAGTTGGGGATTCAGTTTCTCATTCTCCTGAGAGAATTTTATGTATAAATATGTAATCATTCTAATGTATTGGGGGTTGGTAGGAGAGGAGAGAATGTAATGTTATGTTATAGATTTTGATCTAGACCCTATTGTAATAATGTCGTTCTAATAATACATGCTGGAAGTTTCTTAATTCTGAAGTTGTAGACCTTCATTGTGGAGATCCAGATATGCTCAGTGGAGGAAGGACCCTATTCCCTAAGAAGATGTTGGTAGTGTTGATTATAAGTGTCTAAACTTGTTTATTATTTAGTTCATTCTTTCATTCATTATATTTATCATAGTTTTTTTCCTGTTAATTCATTTTGATAGATCGTTGGCCAACATAGCATTTCTTTCAGATTTATGTACTTAGATCTTGTTTCGTAAGAGTTGATTTTGTTTTTAGATTTACAGTGTGATTTTATGAATATGTTTGAGGTTTGATTTACTTTCAAGAATTTGTGATCTAGTTTTGAAAGAGTTTCAATTTCATACCAATAGATCAACAATGTCAGGTAGAAATTGTGCTTGCATAGATATTGCACGATAGCTTTGAAATAAAAGACTTCCTCGGGTTGACAATTTATGTTTTGGGAATTTCATCTATTTATTTAATTGGGCAATTAATATTCCCAACATTATGGCATCGTTACCAGGGAAATTATCAATGGTGCAAAATTACATCTGACATTTTTTTGTAGATACATTATTAAAGTAGAGCATGGTAGATGTGTTCCTGATTCTAGGGTTAGGGCATGTAGGTTGCATGATTATTTTTCAGTTGATTGAATTTACTTTGAGTGTGAATTTTCTGTATTTGAATTTAGTTTTATTTCACTTTCAATTTTTGGAGCATAAATCTTATCATTCCCCTTAGTGGTGTTGTAAGCACCACCCATTCTACTAACAAGTTGAAAAGAACATTCGAAGAAGGATCCTAACAATAGCACATGAAGAACCTAACGAAAATATGGAAGGTGAGAGAGATGCAAAAGTGGTTACCTTTGAATTCCCTGTCATAAATCTGGGAGGAGTGGTACAAATGCAAAGAATTCCCCCATCTACTCTACCAAATTTTCATGGTTTGGTAAATGAATACCCCGATGCATCATTATCTCAATTTGAATAACTTTGTAGGGAATATGGTAATTTTTCTAATGATCAAAAGTTGAATGTGTTTCCCCTTAATATAAAAGGAACAACCCTTTGATGGTTCATGAGCCTTGGTGGGAATAGCGTACAAAATTGGGAAGACACGAAAATGTATTCTTGAAAATGTACCAAGATTATTGCAAGGTCAGTGAAGACATATTTAGAATGACACAAGCAGAGGAAGATAATTTAAAGGACTATATGGAATGCTTTCAATACAACCTCCAAAAATCCGAACAAAGGAAAATAGGGAAGGAGACCTTAAAAACACTCCTACTTAAAGGAATCCAAGATGAATATTTAGAAATCCTAAATCTGATGGGAACAGGTGATGTATTTCAATTATCATATGATCATATTTGTGAATTATGTAGAAGGTATTCAAGAGGAAACTTCAAGACCGGTAAGAATTCTAAAGAACTTTTATCTCCGATTTTGAAATCTGCTGCAAAACCCAAAGTTCTAGGAGCTTAAATCAAAATTTTATTTGAAAATTTTAATGCTAATATCAATGGTTCACTAAATTCAAAATTGGGTGTTTTGTAGGTTAAGGAAAGAAATGAGGAATTTGAAGAAACATTTTTCCCTCAGTTCCAGAAGCAACATCTTGCAATGGATTTTCCTTTGGATAGTCTCACAATTTGTGGCATATGTGTCCTGAAGCATTCCATAGATTATTGCCCCTCTTTACCAAGGATGAAAGCAAGATATCAAAGAGATCTAGGAGTTGCAGTAACTCACTGCAACACACATGGAAATAGTGGTTTACATGTATGGTTCAAAACTCTATCCCTCCTTTTCCTTACTTGCATACTCAATCATTGAATACTCTTCCACCATGGCAGTTGTTGTAGCCTTAATTTAACTCTTACGTACCTTATCCACAAGGTTGGAATGGCCTATCTTATGATCACATGTCCACTCTTCCTCATGCTGCAACACAACTTGGTCCTTCAATATCAACCTCACAAACTAATCCTCTACATCAACCACATATATCTTCTCATCAGACTCCTTGGTATCCAACACAATTTCCTGTCCAATCCACCCTCCACCTTAACCATAATAAAGCAGTACAGTATGATTGCACTGTTGAACTGCAAAATTTTCCTACATTTCTCTCCTGTTCTACCTCACCTACACTCATGCAATAAGAATGTGCACTGTTGCAGCAAATCCATATGGGGCATGAACATGTTTTTAATCCAAGACTTGGAAGTGAAGTTTCTTATCATCATCAACAAGTTAACAAGATCAACAAATTTGATGAAGAATGGACATTTGAACCAAAGATTGAAGCATCCTTCACATCATTAGATCTAAATCTCTTATGCATTCTGGAAGATCAGTTTAATAAGGAGCTTCATGGTGTAACATCCATGAGAAATCAAGGGAACAAAGACTATATTGAAGCTTGGTTTCAATTTGTCATTAGTCTCCAACATCATTCCATACTTCAACAATTATTGGCACCATCATTTCAAGGGAATTTGATCTCTCATATCCTAGAATTCATAAAGTTATATTTTTATGTTGGGATTATAGCATATTTGAGTCATTTCTTCGAAAGTGACTCCATTGGAAGTTCTCCTACACTTAAGAAGAATTTGTTATTTCTAAGTAGTGTAGGACATTGTAAATAAATAAGAAAATAATAAGTATAGTTGTGAAATTGCTATAAATGAACCCTTAGAGGAAATTTCAACTCAAAATGGGCCTCCTAAGGAAAATAATAAAATAATAGTTAAAATAATATTTATTAATTTTGGAGCAAGAAAAGAAAAAATTTATTTTTTTTGTTCGTATTTTCAACATATCTCCCTGTGTTTTTACTGAAATTTCGATGGGGGGAGTTCGTTGGATGTGGAATTATATTCTACATCCAATCAGTACCCGCACTGCATACTTTTGATAGACCCCGCTACCCAAAAAATAAGAAATGCCTGAAAAAACGTGATGATGAAATTTCGATTAAGGGAACTCGTTGGATGCAGAATTAAATTCTGCATCCAACTAGTACCCATGTTGCATACTTTTGACAAACCCCGCTACCCAAAAAATAAGAAATACCTGGAAAAACGTGATGATGAATTAAATTCTGCATCCAACGAGCTCCCTCGATCGAAATTTCATCATCACTTTTTTCCAGGTATTTCTTGTTTTTTGGGTAGCGGGGTCTGTATTCTAGGTATTTCTTGTTTTTTGGGTAGCAGGATCCATCAAAAGTATGCAGTATGGTTACTTGTTGTTTGCAGAATTTAATTATGCATCCAACAAGCTCCCTCGATTGAAATTTGAGTAAAAAAGCAGGGAGATATATCGAAAATATGAACAAAAAAGTAGTTTTTTTGTGATACCTATCCCCAAATTTATATTAAAAAATTGTTTAATACCTATACAGTATTTCAAATTTAAAGCAATTTCATTGGATAACACATGATGACATGGAATTTGAATTAGGGTTGAAAGGCCCATTTTGAGTTGAAATTTCCTTTAATGCTTTGATTGAAAATTTGAATGAGGTAAATTTATGGTTGAAAATGAAAATCATTGGTAATAAACCATTCAGTTTTTCACTTAGATATAGGATGCATAGACAATATCATTTTGTTTTGGATAAGAACTCTTGGACACATGGTGCAGTAAGAGCCACCCATATTACTAATCTCTCTTTTTCAGGAAGTTGGTAAGTGGAAGGAAGCACTAGTGAATGAAGACTCCATGGGAAAAAGAGCCAAACAATTATGGAAACATTCAATCTTGAAACTTGGGAAATCATTATGGTATGTATTTAGTTTTCATTTATATATAACAGATCCGTAAAAATACAAAGGCTTTATTTCAAACATTATATCATTTTTAAGAGTTGTAGTCGTTGCTGTAACACACTGTGTAAGACAATATAGGTACTCAATGCATGAAATTTTTTGTATGGGTGTGTGTTCTATTCAAATTTATATCATTAAAAAAATTCACACCTATTCCGATCACTTTTTGGGAGCCATATTTAATTTATTGGATTTCTGTGGCATTTTGGTTTGAAATTTTTACTGAAACACAGTCAGGATAGTCTAGTTTTTGGAGACCAAATGGAATTATTTTTAAAACCTGTTTCATTTCTAAGTATCCCTTTCAATTTATTTTCCAAAACAATTTGAATTTTTTATATTGGACATGGAACGAAAAAGTTTTGGTCAAAATACTAACGGGGTATCAAGAAGACAGCTTAGGAACAGAGCTAGGACAGTCACTTTTTGGATTCCTTATTGGACATATATTGCAAACTTGTTTCATTGGTATATTCCCATATGAATCTAGTTTACAAATCAATTTTAATCACTCAATTCCGATATCATACGAGAATTTTATGACCAAAATACCAACTTCCTATCACAAATGCTAAATGTTCATTTGCCTATTTGACCCATGTATTCTCATTGGATTCAAAACCTATTTCTATTCTAGATGGATACATGAATCTACTTTCATCTCCAATTGGAATCACATCAATCCGTTATCAAACGAAAAAGTTATGCCTAAAACCTTGACTGTTGGTCTAGTCCATAATTCAAAAAACACATTTTCATGCAGGTTGTTACAGAGAAAATTTGGAATATCATCACATATCATTTTTAAAAGCTGCTTCTAAGAGACATATACCTATAAATTTACTTCATTTGGATTTGGACTCACTCAAATTGGACAAGCAATGAATAATTTATGATCGAAACATTGCTAATGAGTCTAATGGGTCGTCACTCTCCCACATGTATAAATTGAATTTGCTTCATTCATTTTTCCTTGGATTTGTTTTATAAGTAATTTATTGTTGTTGTTGTTTTCATAAGTATTGGATGAAGAGAGATCGATCACCTCTCTTCTTCCATGATCTCATGTTTTACTACAGGAAAGTGCTAGGTTTTTGCAGGTCCTCGAAAGATAGAAGGTTAATATGTGGATGAGTGAGTTTTGAAGACTTTTTCTCAAAGTTGCAAATGGATTGAGGAATTTGTATGCCATATGAATACCAATGTTCCATAAGTCAAGTTCCATTGCTACATGAACTGATACTAAATAATCCTCCCAAAAGACCTTTTGTCCATCGTGCTCATTCACCAACACCATGTTATGCCCATACATTTCCTTCTTGCCTTCGCCATTCCATCACTTCCATAACCTGCTACTCCATTTCATCTCTCTCATACTATCCACTCCACTCGCACCTAACTCATGAATAATGTCGCTCATCTCTATTACATGTTGAGTTACCTCCTATCCTTTTCATTTTACCAATAAAGCCTACTTGTTAGAGAAAATTTTTCATCTCTAGTTCTTCACAATCATTTGTTTTGTACTCATATTGGATGATGTGGAATTCATTAAGGTCCACCTTCCAATGGTCTTGTCCCATTGACCTCAACACATTATCTGGGAAACAAGACTTGAGTTATGTATAATAACCTTGGAATTTTACATGCATCAATGGTAAATTTCCTCACTGATGATCAAGGAAATAAACCAATGTCTCTTGTTTTTCAGATCCTATAGGTGACTCGACCTCAACACATACATTCGTATCTGACAGGTTGTACTACTATACCTTGATAGCTCATTGTCATCGCTAGTGAGTTATCTCGTGTTGGTTAAAAAATTTCAATATTGATTGGTAATACAACGAAGTTTCTCCATGTTTGACTTCAAGAACATTCATTCACATGGATTAACTCATACATAAGCTCGGATATTGGATGAAGACTATATATTTTTATTGTTCCATCATTTTGGCAGTATTCTTTTCATTTAGTTGGAAGCATTTGTTTTCAGTCAGCTTGCATAGTTCCTCATCATGGATCAGATTCAACCTTCATAAGTTTCATCCTCTAGCTACATCTCCGAGCAGCAGTTAACCAAGGCTTCCATGGAGGTAACAATTGATGTAAAATAGCATGAGTTTTTTATTTATTAAAGATTCAAGAATATGTCATGAAGAACCACTAAGCATTATCCATTTTCATTTTCTATATATCATTTTTCATCCATCGATTCCCATCCTTTCCCACTCAATTCTAACACTTCATCATTCATGCCCATCCAAATCAAGTCCTTCCCTACATCTCCTACATCCAAGCATAAGAAGATGCCTTGCTGCTGCCACACAAGAACCAGCAGTGATAAAAGATGCTTTGTTTCCACATAAAAACCAACAATGAGAAGAAATAAAGCAGTTGCTACACATGCTAAGGAAATTGAAAAAAAATGACAAGTTGGCCACAAGAACCTACAAAAGAACAAGTTGTTCAATAAAGAATACATTTAAAGATATAAGTCTTTCCATGACCCTGCAATGCATATATTGGTTCACTTCCACACAATTGCTGAGAGTTTCCAAGATACCTTCCATTGGAATCACATTATATTTGGCATGTGGATTAAAAATTATCTCTTTCATATTGAAAGGAATTTGAAGAACCATTGTTACTGTTATTATTTGGAAATGGTCTTTGTGTTCATAAGAATTGCAGAGATGTATGTTTGCTAAAAGTATAAAAATTTGATCAGCTAATGAAATGAGTTTCAAGGAATGTGAAATAAAACCACTTTAGCATTATTGCTGGTAAATAATTATTATACCATTCCATGGGTGGATTCCAAAATCAACAGCGACAACAGTACTCAAGTACATTCCTTAACAATATTATGATGAAAGCAACATTCAAATATATATATAATTCTACACATGAAGACTGAGCATTAGAAAATGGTTGAAGAGCTCATTAGAATTTCCAAATCTTATCTTGGGGAAACCATGTCTTTTTTGGATAGTAAACTTGGAATTTTGATACCATGAGCTGGTTTGAATCCTATTTGATGCTGCCATAAAATTTAGATGCCTGATTTTTGTTGAATGGAGAGCCATATAACTCTGATATTCATATTCCTGTAGCAACATCTTGAGCAAATCAACATTTTCTTTTACATTCAAAGCATGAGGATGAAGGAGTCTAAGGCATACATTGCTGCAAAAATTTATTATGGTACATAAATGGTTGTTATGGTTGTTTGTTTGACTGTCATCGATGGAGTCTAAGTTCATTGATTCCTGGATGAATTATTTGAGAAACATCTTGTCCTCATAATGGTTTATTTCAGATTTCTTTATCAACTCACAAACATGAGCCATACTCTCATATGAACCAAGAATTTCGAGGGAATCTTAGGACTGTAAGTATAATTGAATAAGCATATTATACTCGGAAAAAACATATGCATTATATTCTCTACGACGAAGAAATGGATCAGCTACTAAATATGAAAAGGTTTGTGGAAATTAACTTGTGAATCGTTGTATCCTGCAAAGTATTTGAGAATGGCATCATGTTAAGTTTGTGTGATATGTTTATTTCTAACTTAGCTGAAAAATATTCTCTTCAATAAGGACATGGAAATTATTCAGTTTGGGGGAGAAGGGGTTATTATGTTTGCTGGTTTGATCTCTCATTTTCCATTCATATATGTTTTTCTCAGATATATAAAGTGCAGAAATTGAAGTAAGCATATCTTCAAAACCATAAACTAGATTTTCACGAAACTTGGACAAGGAATGCATAACATCATGAAGAACAACTATGGTAAGTTTCATCCCAATCCAATGCAGGGTTTTTAAGAAAATGGCCATCATCACCTACATCCATTTTTCCTATATCTCGATATACGTGCATCATATGAATTTGAGCTTTGGGGAACAGAAGCATTATGTTAAGAGGAAGATACTCACCAATTTTAGGTAAAAATACTTCACAGAGTGCGAAAAAATGGCCATCATCACCAATAGCCAATTTGCATTTTTCTTGAAATTCGTTATATGGGTATCTATGATTTTCGGTGTGGAGATGCATTAGACTATTAAAAACTTGCTTGTAAAATTTCATCCAAACCTAGTTTGTATTTTGTTAGATATTAGCTCAGAAACTTTGTTGAAACACCAGTTGCGACTCCACCAATTTTGTCCATTTTTCTTATTCTCGCAGCTGTGACTCTGCTAGATTTGTCTTATACACCAGCTATGACTCTGCCAATTTTGTCCATTTTTCCTATTCTTGCAGTTATGACTCCCCCAGATTTGTCTTATACACCAGTTGCGACTACGTCAATTTTGTCCATTTTTCCTATTCTCATAGTTGTGACTCCGCTAGATTTATCTTATACACCAGCTGCGACTCCACTAATTTTGTCTATTCTCTCTATCCTCGTAGTTGTGACTCCACCAAATTTGTCATATACACCAGCTGCAACTCCACCAAATTCTACCTATTTTTCCTATTCTCGCAGTTGTGACTCCACCAGATTTGTCTTATACACCAGCTGTGACTCCACCAAATTCTACCTATTTTTCCTATTCTCACAGTTGTGACTCCACCAGATTTGTCTTATACACCAGCTGTGACACCGCCAAATTGTTTTCTAAATTCTCCATTTCGTAGCTGCAACTCTGCAAATTTTTCGGCTGCAACTCTTCTAGTTTTGGTCACTATGCATGGTAAAATGAAAGCAACAATTGAATGAGTCCTTCTAGTTTGGATGCTACACAGGTTTTGGGTTGCATGAGGATATGCAACAAGTTCATTTTGGGGGAGATGTTGGGTCACGGATTTTTCCATATTTTCATCACTTATCGACATATATTTCATCCCTCTTCTTCATATTATTATCCATTTATCATTCCATTTTCCATCCATTTGTTGTAACTGCCCATGAAATACTATATTACCTTCATTGATGCTTTAGTGGTTAATAATGATTATTTTCATTTATTTTTTATAGATTGAAGAATATTATGCATAATTTTACTAATGATGGTCTGTGGAGTAATTTTTCATATTAACAGCAGTAGCACTCATGGTTCAAGCCTCCAAAGTTGGCATACTAGCACACGTCCACATGGAGATTCACAACATGGTTTCATTCCTAGGATTTGTGATTTCAATTCATGCCCAAGTTCAACATAATAGCCTCCATTTCATGATCAAATGGCCTTAACCAAAAATGCATGCCACATAAGAAGACATTGATTTTTGTTTTGATTTGCAGGAAAATGGAGAAGAATCTCGAAAATATGGGACATGAGTTTTGTGCGTAACAACCTAAATTACCCGAATCGCAAGGAAATAGCCAAACAATATAGTTTGAGAGATACAAGTGGTTCTTCAAGAGGGTATTTTCCATATTTGCAGTTCTGGACGGTTCTCAAATTAACAAATTTGTTGAAACAGATCACAAGTTGGGGATTCGGTTTCTCATTCTCTTGAGAGAATTTTATGTATAAATATGTAATCATTCAGATGTGTTGCCACCTAACTTGTACCTAGTGCTTTTTTATCAAGTGATCCTGGTGAACTGGACAAGGATAACTTGTTCGGACTTCAGAGAACCTTCAGTCTTGCTTCTGGGAAGCTTTGTTGTACTATATCACATGTTCATACCCCATGGGGGAATTGTAATAAATGTTCTAGCATGATAGTGTCTGTAAAAGACTTGGTCTCTTAGACTTTATTTGTCAATCCGATCAGCCCAGTGTGTTTTTTCCCTTGGTTATTATTGGTTGTTGAATAAACAACTGATAATTTCTGAGTTTTTCACTCCATACCTCCAAAGTTGGGGTGGTCGGCTTGGCATTTAGGCCTATTGAGGTTATTAGAGTCTATGTGTCAATGTATAAACATGCTAGACATCATGGTCGAGTCATATGAACATGTCTAAGTCCCCCTAGGTTTTTTCAATTTTTCAATTTTTTAGTTTTTTTCAGTGTTTTTTATTAAAAATTAATTTTTTCCAAAACTTAGGCTATTTTTTAATAGTTTAATTGGAAAATTTGATTTTGTAATACAAGTGGGCCAAATAATTAGTTTCAATCATGTAGGTGCTCATTTTCAAGCTAAGAGCACCATGTAAACCCATGGACCCACTTTTTCCTAGTTTTGATTGACTTTACATCACTCAGGTCTGAAAGCCCCAAAAATCAATTATTGATTATTTTAATTAATAAACTGATGAATAATGGAGCAAATCCAAAATCATAGATCAGTGGATTCTCAGCCGATTTGATTGAAATCAGTTAGATCTGAAGCAGATTGACTGGATCTGACAAATCCTTGACTGAAGGAGGTGATCAAATCAGATCTAGAGTTGATATTCATCATCCTTTATGGGGAATTACACCCTCCCTCTCTCATCAACATGTTTTCGCTCATCTGGATGAGTTTTGGTGGATGCTTCAATCAACAGGTTGAGGTGTCAGTCAGATCAGCTCTCTGATTGACAGTTGCACTCAGTGAGACTCAAATCTGGCTTAGTTAGACATATATCAGGCATTGATGGACTCTCCATCATCATATTTGGTCTATCTACTTGGGATTTGCGCCCCCCCTGGGCTAGATCTCCTGGTTTTTGTATATATCCAAGCACAGCAGCCTCTTCCAAGGAGTTAGAACTGGGATTGAGGTGTTGCTGCTATTGTACTGTTGTATTGTTCATTTGAAATAAAGAGAAGCTTTGGAGGCAAGAGGGTGTTGTGCCATTGTATGTGTGGATGATGATTGCCATTGTTTTACTGAGGTAACCTGTATTTGTGTTCATGATTTGCTAATTGCTTGTAGATCCGTTGTTAAGATTGATAATAAGCTTATTATAATCTTGGTAGGAAAGGTGCTTTTCAATAAGTTTATTGGCCATCTCTTTCCTTTGATGCATGTTTAGAGATCTAGATTCAACATGTCCTATAAGCTTATATGCATGTTATTTTGAATCTCTGTGTATGTACTAATCGGATCTCACAAGTTTTTTGGCAGGTTTCTTGATTTCAGCTGAGCTGCAGGTTCCTACATTGGAGAGGATGCTGATCTAGTTTTTTTATTCACTCTCTCCAAAATATTCCAAAGGAAATAGTCCCTCGACATTCCACCTGAAAGCTCCAATGTGGATCTTCAAGGAAACCAACATTTCTCTCCTCCTCTTCCTCCCTCAAGATCAACTCTTCACCCGGTTACTTTTTCATAGCTTTGATTTTGTTTAGATATATCATCTTAAAATTAATTTCAACATAGATATATCCTCTCAAATCTCATAATCTAGATCTTTCTCTTAACAAGTTTCATAAGCTTTCTAGATCTAGCTTTAGGGAAATCGTCATTTTTTGCATGTAATTTTTAAAGAAAATTTGTAGCTTGCATGCATTTGATTTCTGTTTGTTGTACGTTAAAATTTCATATTCTACAATAAAAGTGCACATATTATTGGCTTCCCAAAAGGCAATTCAATATCCCAAGGAAAGTCTGCCTTCCTTGGTTCCTGTTTTCCCTTTTTAACTAGTTTTTAGCTTACCTTTTTGGTTAAAAGTGAGCTGACCCAAAGGTAATTTCAGAGTGCTTTTGGGAATATTTTAGTCTGATATGCTTGCTGGTTTTTATCAGTTTTGACAGAAAATAAAGGAAGCTATTGTTCGGAGGTGGCCTCAGGAGCATTCAAATCCCCCCAGGGGTCTCCCGTTTGACTAAAACCTTTAATTTTCGCACTTTGTAAGCTCTTGATTTCATTCCATATAAGTATCAAGAGGAATTATATCAATTATCTGATATTGTAACTGTTTTTAATAAAAATATTTTTCGAATAGGCTCTTTCGAGCCCATTCCCCATCCCCCGTAGGGGGATTTGCGTCAGTGTCCTTTTTGTTGTTTTTTGCTCATTTCTTTTCAAACTAGTATTGATCTAATCTACAGGGTAGTATAATTTATTTCATTATAAATTTCATATTCCATATTTTATATTTCAAAGTAATCGTAATACTTACCCCACAACTTCTCGATTGACCCGAAAGGGGAAAGAGATTCGTGGTAGTACTAATTAGGAAACTAGAATTGTGTATCTGTTTCCTTTTCTATCATTCATTTTTCAACTATTATAAAATTAAACCCTCCTAGATTCCCCGATTGAGATCCACTTGGATCGAAAGAGGTTCCTAGAGGGTTTTCTTTTAAACAAGAACACCCATTGTAAAATTTACTAAAATTGACAAGACTCCGGTGTGTATGCTCTACACTTGGCTGCGGTTCATCTGATCAGTCAAGTTGTATCAAAAGCACTTGAGTGACTAGTATAATTAGCACTCACTCTCCCAAATTAACAAACCAACAAGTGAAAATCCAACACCTAGATCAAACCATCACGGTGGCAAAATACCCAAAGGAAGCGGGAAATTTTGAAAAGTGACCTCGGGGCGTCGATCTCTATCACACCCTAATGGGTGCGTCATGAACAATAGCCCCAGAGACTCCATTCAGCCCACATATTCCTTGCGGGTAGCCGTGAAGGTTTAGTTTTGGACATACTCCAAGTACTCTTGGGTATATCTGGAGTCCCCCCTTCGCCTAATTGTAATCAACTCACACCTCAAATTTAACTTAAAATGTACCAAGAGGCAATCGCAAAACATTCACTCCAAGCACATGCAAGTACATTGATCTTATTTTTGACTCCATTCTAAGGCACTGGTTATTTTCTTACTTTATATATATATTGTGTCTCAGCATTGTGCTTTCATGTGTTCATCTTCTGTATCTTGTCATCTTTGATTGTCTATAGTTAAATTTCAAACTCCTAAGTAACTCTTTCATTTTAACATCACCATACTAAGTAGTTATCCTTAGTAACTTAATAGGGTCTACCCCCCTTGGCTTCGTTAGGAGTTGAGCCTAAACGGAGGAGTCAAGAACAAGGTGACAGCCTTGACTCGAGACTTGCCCCCAAGGACACACCGAGTGGCTTGAAGATTTCTGCCATGTGACCCAGGTGTGTGAAAGGAGGAAACAAGATGTATTGGGGTTTGGTTGGAGGAGAGAATGTAATGTTATGCTATATAACTCGAGCCAGACTTTATTGTAATAATGTTATTCTGATAATGCATCCTAGCATTTTCTTAATTCTGAAGTTGTAGACCTTCTTTGTGGAAATCCAGATCTGCCCAGTGGAGGAAGGGCTCTCTTCCCTGAGCAGATGCTAGTAGTGTTGATTGTAAGTGGGTGAATTTGTTTATTATTTAGTCCATTATTTCATTCATTTAATTTATTATAGTTGTTTTTCTATTAATTCATTTTGATAGATCTTTGGCCAACATAGCATTTCTTTCAGATTTATGTAGTTAGATATTGCTTCGTAAAATTTTATTTTGTTTTTAGATTTACACTGTGATTTTATGAATATATTTGACGTTTGATTTACTTTCAAGAAGGTGTAATCTAGTTTACAAAGATTTTATATTTCATACCAATAGATAAACAATGTCAGGTAGAAATTGTGCTTGCATAAATATTGCTTGATAGATTTGAAATAAAAGACTTCCTCGAGTTGACAATTTATGTTTTGGGAATTTCATTTGTTTATTTAATTAGACAATTAGTCTTCCCAACAAGGATTCTCATGACATGAGGGATCATTAGAAACATGGAAAATTGTAGGTTCTTGATATTTTTGAAGATGATCTTGATGAGAGCTAATCACTTCTTGTAGTGGAATAGGAACTTGAGTTTCCTCTTGAAAATGGTTACACACTTTTTGAAGAAGTGCATGATTCCACTACCTTGGAACCAACATATGAGGAAAGTGTCACACTTTTGAGGGAGATGCATATTCCTACCCCTATGGATCCTTCACATGATGAAAATTTTGCACATTCTAATCCTTTGGGTGAGTTGGTTCTTTCTCCTGCATCCTACACTTCCACATTTTGTAGAATTCATCCTAATGAAGTATGGGTGAAAGGTTTATTTTTTATGGTGCCACATGAGGAGTATGGGATTCCTATCTATCCTTTTGAAGATGGCATGACTAGATTTTCATCTTATTTACATTTGCAGAAACATCCTTTGTTACATTATGATGGTATACATATTCATGGGTGTATTAATGAGACTTCTTTAAGCCACTTGAAGTCTTCATGTTTTCTTTGCTCCTTATTTGGTTCATATTTTGTTGGAGGTTCTTCATTCACTTCTTGGATGAAAAAACACATGGCTGATTACTATTTTGATGCATCTTACATTATTTTGGAGCAGATTTGATATAATACTTGATGCTTGTGTGTATGGGCCACATGATGATCTACTTACTTGGATGTACAATCACTGTCATGATCCTTTGATCAGGTACCTTCTTGATCTACAATTGTATGATGTAATTATGTACTTTAATGGTCTATATTTTGTATTCACGATGTTTGGAAGGGTGCAATACAAGCAATGAGATCCGGGTATTGCTTGGTTTCAATTTTGGGCGAAACGAGCAGTAGGGGATATTTAGTCATGACTTGAGAAGGTGATTGTAATCAGAGTAGTGAAGAAAAAATAATGGTAGTTCCTCTTTGAAACTTTATTGGAATCTTGGAAATTCAAGTTTGGGAACTCAGTACCAACTTCAAAGAATTATATAGAAGCAAAAAGGGTTGAAAGTTCAGAAAAAAGTTTTCAAAAGATGGAGGTAAAGGTTATTTGTGAAAATTTTGTTTTGATGGATTTTATTAATAATTTTGGTGTTAGTGGTGATGTCATGGGATATATCAATATTCAAAGGACCACATATTTTTACTTTTGGAAACACGCAATTGTAGTACATGAGTGCCACTACTCAAATTGCAGCTAAGGTTTAAAGCAAAGTTTTGGAAGGAAAGAAGGTTATTAAAAATCCATGTTTGAAATTTATTGAGGAAAAGAAATATTGAGTGGGGAGGACTGTCATGTCCCCAATTAAATAATTTACAAATAATACTACTTGCAAATAATGTTCCACCAACCTACTAGTTCCCTAGGTTGATATGGAGACATAAATTTTGTAATAATGGGATATGGGACCCAAAATGAATTTATCTTACCATATTCACATTTAAATGGGTCACATAAATGATCAATTATAATAAACTAATGTGTCATGGGCTCATGAAGACACTTGTAAACTTGTGGAGCCTTTGGATCTAGATTCCCCACACACTTGGAATGATTTGCATCTGAATTCGAACACATGGGTAATGTAATGTTATTAGAGGGTGATGTGGTGTAAATATCATATCATAAGCCAAGGAATTTGAATAAGTAAACAATATTAACTCCCATGGAAGAGGAATAGACTAGAATACAAGCTGTGCCACTTGGAAGGAGATTCCATGCACTCTATGACAACAAATGATGAAAGATTCTATGAGAAGTATGACAAATTCAGACCTGATTGCAGAAATATGAAAAATATGGCTTGAAAGGGATAAAAATAGACACCAAGAGGTCTAATTTTTGTGTTAGATGAAGCCATTCAAATTGGGGAAATAATTGGAGCATGAAGAGGAATACAAGTGTCATGACAGTTACTAAACCACTAAGATGAGTAGGAGGAATCCCATGGAGGGAAATTAGATCTTAGTAGGCCTCATGAATTTAATAAAAGGATTTCATGAGGAATTAGAATAGATTTTGATCATGTTTTAATTGTCCTTTGGCATTTTGGAGAGCCTTCTCTTGTCCATTGCATGGTGAGTGTTCACTCTCCCTACTTGTGAACCAATTTTGAGGGATTTGGATTCATTTCCAAGTTAGTTGATAGAGAGGAAATTAATACCTCTAATTGGATATTGAATAGGTATTTTTAGTTTTAGGTTGAATTTACATAATTTCAAATTCTCATCTATCTCTCTATTCCCCCATTCCTTCTTCTCCATTCCCACATACTCTCATGTTAATGGTGCACTTGTTGGAGTGGTGCTTGCACTTTGATGAGGATATTTGGTGCCCAAGATTGGGTATATGATGTATGGATCTGTAATATTCTGTTCATATTCTCTATAATTCGAAATATCTAAAATCCATGTATGAAAGAATTGCATTCCCATGCTCTTGAATGACTAGTTTTCTTGTATTTGGATTCCATTTTGGAAAGAGTTGCATATCAAATTTGTATGAGGACTTTTCTATAAGTTTGATGACTATGAGGAAGCCATAAATTATTTATAAATATTTTATTTAATGACCATATTCTCTGTATCTTGAAATTCAAGAAACCCCAGTGTGAAAGGATCGCATTGTGAGGACCCTGCAGCAAATAATTAATCAAAATACACGATATAGCAGCAGAACTCAAAATCACTTTTATATTAATCGCAGGCCACTTCGAGGGGCAACCTCCTTTGAGAAAGCTCAATACAAAATAACTTCACGGTCCTTCCTTGGCCTCAACACACACTTATATACTAAAAATAGGTGCCAATACTATGGGTTAAAACCATGAGCCAATATAAACTATGGATCAACAAATACTACAGGCGGCTTACAAAGCATATGCGCCCAACAACAATAACACAAACTATGGATCAACAATTACTATGGGACGACTTACAAAGCATATGCGTCCAACAACAATATACTAACATGGTGTTGATGGGCGTATTTGACTAAGCCCGCAACGGGGGAAAACGACCCAGTCCGGGACCCTTAGAACAGGCTCCAAGCTGTTTGGAATAGTCGCTCCCGACAGGTTTAAAGGCTCTGTTGGCCTGGGATCCTAGAAAACTAATGGTTACAATTAATGCTACTAATAGTTAGTGTCGATCCTATACTTATAATTACAAACATTAATCCAAGTTATATATTACAAGAATCAGAAACTGTTAAGTAAAAATCACTCAGAACAATTAACCCTAAATACATGAATAGAATGTAAACCTAGACAAAGTTCGTATCCTACAAAGTCATGTTATAATTATATACACATGTATAGTAATTACACAAAATATAATTTGAATGTAATTAATGAAAATATTTGACTTAACACGGTTTTTCAGATAGTACAAAAATCAGAAAATAAATAAAATATAATTCTGATCTAATACCTATCCTGATCAGGAGCAATAATTAAATTAACCCTGTAGTCAACTGATGTCGATAAAGCTACTGCATGTAAATATTTGGGGATATTTGAATACATTCAAACATTACACAACCATACAGAAACCACTACACATTATGTAACAATAATATCAATTATTGTTTACAGAACATGATATACCAACACAATCAATAACAGGAACAGTCGATACATTATACATAATACTTGCACAATTCATCAAGGAAATTAGGACAAACATTCATAATGTAGGAAAATGGATAGCAAAACTGAAAGATATTATAAACCATATATAAAGTTTTAAAACTGTAAATATGTGTAAACATCACCAGTTCAAAACACTGTAGCTACTGACAGCTCACTGCCTAGGAACACAGATAGAACGAACCAGCAGTTTTGTTCTCCCTTCCCCAGAGTATCGACCCCCTATCATGTTCACTATCAGCCCTTAATATACATTTTGATTTTCCCAAAATAAACTTTCTAAGAGAAAATCATCCATATTGCGATCCCTAACTAATATCATATGGAGGAAAACGACAAGTGGAACATGTCGCTTTTTCAACAAACGCACAGCTATTCCATCCATCACATGGGATCGAGAACATAAACGAGATAATAGCACCTGTAAAACGATTCCTTCAAAATCGATCTATCTCCAGAAATAAAGGAATCGTCCATATAACTGAAATCCTCAAAATCCGGGAAAGAGATATTCATAATTCTACCTGCGATACAACACACAAGAAATATAATTAAAACATAATTAAAATGGTAACAAATAAAATCATTAACAAACAAATTCAAAATAATAAAATACCTGAAATCGATCATCAAAACACCAGACAAGATATCAAAATAACATATCACCAAACACTACAGTTTGACCGGAGCGTTAAAAACCTGTATGTTAACGCCACTAGATTGACTTAGTGAAGGAGCTTTGAATTGCATTAAGGCGATCTGAGCATTGAGCTCATGCAATTTTTCCTCACTCTTTTCATTCTCATCCTGTAACTTAAGCACCCGCCTGATAAGTTTGTTTTTATGGTTCCTCAGTCGCACAAGATGCTGATTACTTTCATCAACTTTTGCCTTTAACCCCGCATTATCAGCTTTCAATAAATCTCGACTCGCAACTATTTAGTTCATCTTGTCTTCCATTCGACGAACCTTGTCCAACAGACAAGTAATGAACAGAGGATGCATAGTTTCCCCAATTGCACGAGGAACAGCCGAGTTTGTTTTAACAGGCTTTTCATTTACCACGAAATCAGTCATACAATGAACTTGAACTTCCTGAACTTTCTTATCCACTGATGGAGGACTATCACGATCAAGAGTGACATCAACGCCAGTCTCAACAGGCTGAACCTCTACAGACAGCGAAGGATTTTCAGATATGTCTTCAGCAGTTACAGGGTGACTTTGTCCAGCTATATCAGTATCGAAATCACGATGAATCGCCTCATCATTAACAGGTAAAGGAGTAGTGATTTCCTCTTCATCAATTACTACGGTTTCGACTGGAAGCTTAACATTCACAGGGTTTTGTGCCATCCTGGCTTTCGCCATGCTCCTGGTTAGCCTTCTAACCAACTTGGACCTAGGTAAATTTTCTCGACGTTTTCCAACTCTGTCGCTACTGTTTGATGGAGTAACGGGTGACAGGGTTGAAATTTTCTTCATACGTCTAGGCTGTAAGGAGGCATGGGAATCGTTCTCTGGGTTACCCAGAGGTGCTTGAGAGGGTTCTGCACTCTTAAGGCTAGGTTTTAATGTAGGTTTGCTCAAAGGAGCCGAACTTGAAACCCTATGTTTGCTACAGTCACCTGGACTGTCAAACATACAATGACAAAACTCTGAGAAACCATTTGATTCTATGAACTGCTCCCATGAGCGACCAGACTTCATTAGTTCATTCTCAATCAACATACGGACTAGCCCGTGGTGAAACAAACTGTGGCTTACATGTTTTGGTCCCTTCTTTATGGCGTTTGACATTTTAAACAAACTGTGTAGAAGATAGTAAGGGAGATTGATGGGAAATCCTATAAAAGAAGCCATCAAACAAAGGTGGTATACATAGGCCGAGGACAACCGACCTTCGCAGGTTAAATACCTGTGAATTAAATCAAGCACGGGGCGCCAGTTTTTCAAGAAATACTTACGTGCAACTCCTATCCGAAAAGAAATTTCTTGAGTCGGGTTCTTCAGCAACAATCTCCATTTTCTGATACTTAAACCACTTCTGCCCATCCAGAGACAGACCTGTTGCACTTGCAATCGACCTCTCATCAACCCGAAAGCACAAATCTCCAACTTCTGCTTGATA
This sequence comes from Pseudotsuga menziesii, assembly GCA_001517045.1. NCBI lineage: Eukaryota > Viridiplantae > Streptophyta > Pinopsida > Pinales > Pinaceae > Pseudotsuga > Pseudotsuga menziesii. The sequence goes on along the minus strand of LPNX010883279.1, from coordinate 284,494 downwards.
GTTTACCAGGGACAAAGCAAATACTCTGGTGACTTCTGGATTAGAATCAGAAAACTTCTCAAGGAATGGCAGCCACCCGACATCCTTGACCTTTTGCAAAAGCCCAGGTTTTGAGTTCAACAGGGTTGATTCATAGGGTTCGACTCTCACGACAGGGGCCATCACTGATTGTTTATAAACGCGAAACCATGCACAGAATACATGCCACCACTGGACCGAAGACAGAAAGCCAGGTCGTGAGCATTTGGGATAGAAACTCAACAACACTAAATAATGCAAAGGATAATCCATGAGTAATTGCAAGCGAAAACCCTATGGGTTCAGCATGAGCAGAGCCATCACTACTCGGAGTGTTGAACGCTAATGACGGTTGAAACCCTGAAAGACTAATGCTATCTCAATCAAGCCTGAATTAAATGACAGGAGAGCTCGAGGTGTACGTAATAACAGGTGCTCCACTGGTAAACAGCCACGACAAGGAATAGGTACGTGGAGGACAAGGTAAGAATGAGTGTCATAATAACACTCTGACTTCGTGATAATCATGACTCGTGCCATAGATCATTCCCGATAAAACCATAATATATGCATTCTCAACCCTACGTTCGACCCATTCATCAAAGGTGGCGAAGAATAATATGATTTGATACTGAACCTTTGAATATCATCATATGCGAGTTAATATCAACATGAATCATGGTCCATGACTTTAGGATATGGCGTTCGAATCATGTATCCAAGCTAAAGCATAGTCACAAAGATCAAAATTTTAATCACCATCGCCCTACTTGGCATGAAAACTATGGTAACACAACCTTATTAATATTTATAACAATGAAATCGACTAAACCATTGTCTAATATTCAAGGGAACATGCAAAACTAGGATAGACAACAGCAAGCATAAAGACCATGAACACTCATATGTCAATCTTCCTAGTCAAAGGTCATCCAGACCAGTAACCCAGAGGCAACGATTTTATTGATCCCATGTAACTTGCAAGGTTGATCAAAAAATGTTGATTTCAATAAATCAGTAGCCAAGGAAAAATCCTCCTTTCAGTAGCCGAATTTATCCCTTTTAAAATTTAAACATTTCATCGAACAAAATGGGATTTTGTTCGATGAAATAATGATTTTAGAAGGCTGTTGAGCAGGGGCACAACAGATGGCGACTAGCTGGATGAAACAGTTATCTCTGTTCATTTACCTGAAATCATGCAAGCAAAGGAATTAAACTCTTAACATGAGTCATTGCACAGATAACACTGCTTTAACATCTCAACCAGATTCAAAAATTTCATAGTTCTAAACATTACCAGCGGATTACAGTTTCACTTATTTGTTTGACAAACATCAGATTTCTAACAAAAGTCGGTCCTTAAAAGTAGAACAGCGAATGGTTCAGTCTTAAAAGATAAAATCACAATACCACAAGCATAGCCCTGCTGCCAGCAGGCGTCCATAGCCTCGACAGGGTTGCTTTAAAACCCACAAACTGCCAGTATCCAATCTGCTAATAAAAAGTTTACAATTCTGGGCAAGATAAACCGTTACCATTATCTTCTCTTTTTTCTTTTTTTCTTTTTTTTAGCAATGAAGGCCATGATTCAGGCTTGATAACCCGGTAGTAATCATGTCAGTCACCAGCCTACATGACAGTAAAATGAACCGGCTCGTGATGAGACCTTTCACCCCTCAGAGTTTTATGTCTAAGGGTCATTGCCCAGGCTTGGTAACCGGAGACGACAATGCTACTGGATGTAAACTTATGATCCTGAACAGACCGACTCATCACGAGACCTTCTGTCCTTCAGACACCCTTTTAAGTATTCAAGTCTATCTTTGTCCAGAATGTAATTAAAGTTAATCCCAAATGAGATTATCTTAGCAGATAGGGAAGCAAGTCTGTTCCTCTTTATGAGAAAGGATGGCGTAAGAGATTTAATAGATGACTTTACCAAACACTGCCCTAACCTCTTCAGACAGAATTTTGCAGAAACCGATATAAATATTAATCATGTTTCAAAAGGTTGCTGGTAATATTCAGGACAGTGATAATTCCCTTCTCTGTGTGAGAAATAAAACAGAATGGCAGTTTCCAGAAAAATAATTCCTATGTGCATGATTTTCAGATAAATTTTAGAAATTGAATTCTGTCATCAGTTTTGGGGTTTGATGAACGTATCAGGTTCAGATCACAAAAACAAAACAACAAATAAAAAGGAAAAGACACACAGACCTAGAGCAAATAAAATCATTCAAACAAGCACACCACACCAGTGATATATACAAGATGATCCCTTGAGGAGGATCAACAGAAGTATCTTTTGATTAGGTGACCATTTACTGGAAGGTCATTAATCTCACCTTCCAATGTTTGCAGCCTGAAATTGCCGGGACCAAGCTTTTCTGTAATAATGAATGGTCCTAGCCACAAACGCTGAAACTTTGTATGTTTTCCCTTATCTTCGTGTTCCTTATCCCATCTCAAAACTAAATCACCTACATCCAGATCTCGACTGACTGATTTTCTGAGGTCAAACCAATGCTTCACAGTCTGCTGATGTTTTTCAAACTTCTTTCTAGCCATTTCCCTATCCTCTTCTAACTTCTACAAGGTGTTAATTCGATGCTCCATAGCTGAGCATGGTACTTCTTGTACTGACTGGGCAAGTTGTAACAAAGGCAGGAACAAGTGAGGCGGTAGAATGGCTTCCTTGCCATATACTAGGAAAAATGGAGAATTTCCAATAGCGGCTTTGGGGGTTACCCTGTCAGCCCACAAAGCGCTTGACAGGACAGTATGCCAATCTCTGTGATGGTTAGCCACAGTACGTTTGAGAATCTTGATCAGATTTTTATTAGATGATTCTGCCAGCCCATTACCTTGAGGGTAATAGTTAGCAGAATACTTTAATTTTATCCCTTTTTCTAATGCATACTCAATCAATTTAACAGAAGAAAAATAAGTATTATTATCAAATATTAAAGACTCAGGCATACCGAATCTAGTGATGATAAAGGAATCAAGGAAAGCTATCACCTGATCTGAATTGACTATTCGTAATGGGATGGCTTCAACCCATCGAGTGAAGTAATCCGTGGCTGTAAGAATATATTTATGCTGCTGTGAAGAGGCTGGAGTAATTGGGCCAACAATATCCAGACCCCATTGTTGAAATGGGACTTCAATGATAACTGGCTGGAGGGGTAATGCTGCCTTTTTCAGTCTGCCTCCTGTCCTTTGACAGTCCTGACACTTCCTAGCAAAAGCATATGCATCTTTGAATAATGTGGGCTAGTAGTACCCAGCTTTAAGTATCTTATGGGCCGTCGTTTCACCGCTGAAATGTCCTCCCGCTGGACCTGCATGCAATTGAGATAACACGTTATCAGCCTCATCCTTTTCTAGACAACGAAGGAATACTCCTTCAAAAAAATTTCTGAACAAGATATTGTCAATGAGCTGATAAGGTGCAGATTTCAATCTTAAATCCCTCTTACGACGTGGGTCTAAATGTTCAGGAGCAGTCCCATGCAATAAGAAGAATTTAATATCCTCATACCAAGAATCAGGAGGAGTAGAGTTCGGAAAAACTTCCCTTTCAAATAAGGAAGGGTTGCTGAAGAAATGCAGATCTGATTCAGCACTGTCTGCAGAGCCAGCTGCTAGCTTACAGAGACCTTGTCCCCTGACAATCTTTAATGGTTTTATTTCCAGGTCGTATTCCTGAAGTGCGGTGACCCAATGTGCTCGTTTTTCACCAAGATCCTTCTGCACCAAAAGATTTCTTACTGCAGAATATGGTACAACTACCTTGGTGTGGGACTTCAGTAAGTAAGGCCTGAAATGTTTAACAGATTTGAAAACCACAAAAGCTTGCTTGTCCACTTCCGGGTAATTCAGTTCTGCACCGTTAAGACCAGAACTCGTAAAAGCGATAGGAGCCTCGTTGTTTTCCTTGTTTTTCTGTGTCAGAACAGCAGCATACGACAAATCAGAAGCGAAAGTATATAAAATAAATGGTTTGGAAAAATCTGGGCTAGTGAGAGTGGGGGCTTCAGTGATAGCTTTTAAAATGTCACGAAAAGATTGCTTTTCATCAGCGTTCCATTTAAACTCAGCATCTTTCCTAATCATCTTCTTTAATGGCCTAACAATTTCCGTATAGCCAGGGATGAATCTAGAAACAAAATTTATTTCTCCAAGAAAGGACTGCATGGACTTTTTCGAGTGAGGCATCGAAATCTGAGATATAGCATGAGTACGTTCTGGGTCAATATTAATGCCTTGTTTAGACACAACGAAACCCAACAACTTACCTTCAGTAACTGAAAAGATAAATTTCTTGGTATTTAATGAGATCCCGTACTTTCTACAATGCTCGAAAACTCGTCTGAGATGAGTTATATGATCAGTCCTATTTTTAGAAAAGACAGTAATATCATCAAGATAAATCACAACAAACTTACCAATCAGACCTCTGAAAGCGATATCCATTGCTCTCTGGAATGTTGCACCATCATTTATGAGACCGAAAGGCATCTTCCTATAGGAATAAGTCCCCCACGGTGTCCTAAAAGTTGTTTTCAACTGGTCATTTTTGGATACCAACACTTGGTTGTATCCTGAAAAACTGTCTAGTAGCGAAAACATCTCAGATCCGGAGACCTGTTGCAGGATTTTCTCCATTGTGGGAACCGGATAATTGTCTTTATCAGAAACCTTATTCAGGTTTCGAAAATCAACACACAATCTGATGTCACCGTTTTTCTTCCTTACGGGTACAAGATTTGCTACCCATTGGGCATGCCGAACAGGGAAAATTATCCTAGCAGCAAGGATTTTATTTAGCTCCTTCTTGACAGCTGGTTCTAAGCTGGGGTGCATTTTTCTCAATTTTTGTTGAAAAGGCTTTGCCTCTGGTTTCATAGGAATGACATGTTGCATGATATTGGGGTCGAATGTTTTCAAGTCATCATAGGTCCATGCAAATATGTCTTTAAATTCTTTAAATAGTTTGATGAAGGTTGCTTTCTCCTGAACAGTACACGTACTGCCCAGGTTTACGCATTGAGAGTTTTGCTCAGTTCCTAGATTGACAATGTCGGACTGCATGATGGAACTACCAATTTTACAATTTCTTGCAGCTTTGAATTTATCCTTCAAGTCATAAAATTTTTCAAGTTTGATTACTGACCTGGGAAAAGCACTAACCTGATCAAGGGATTCTTGAATTGAGCAAGGCTTATGGATTACCATGAAATTGTGTAGGTCCTCATCATGAGTCATTTCGTCCAAAACTGCATTCTTAAAAGTATCTTTAAGAGTCAGAAAATTGATCAATTGCTGGTCGTCATTGAAAACTCTCCAATTTGCAATGTTGTCAGGAATAGAAGGCCTGAACAGTAATTCAACCGAGAAAGCATTAGTAAGAATTCCTTCAGATGGAATCAATCTCGAGGCAACATTAGCCAAGAGATCAGCTTCTTGATTTAAATAGCGAGGAATGGAATTTATATTAAATGCTTCAAATGCTAACAGTAAATTCCATACCTCAGTTTGATAGTTTCTCAAGTGTCTAGCTATGCAGTGTATGGTATTACGTACCTGACGAACAATAATTTCGGAATCTCCTAAGACTATCAAGGCTTTGGCTCCCAAATCAATCGCTTTCTTCAGCCCTTGAATGAGGGCTTCATACTCAGCAATATTATTTGTGCAGTCAAACTCTAATCTGCAAGCAATGAAATACCTTTTTCCACAAGGGTCAATCAGTAAACATCCTGCACCAGCTCCTTCTTTTGACTTGGAACCGTCAAAGTAAAGAGACCACAAACCATCATTGAGATCTAAATGTGGTGTATCCGGGACTGAAATTTCAGCTGGAACTTGTGTAAAATGACAGATTTCAGACTACTGATTTAAATCAGGAATTTCTGAAATTTCAGCCTCAAAATTACCAAAAAATGAATCAGCCATATAGTTACCCAATACGGTATCAGCAAACAGGACTGGTTCATTTGAGTCATCAATTTCCGTGACGGTATGCTTCATATACCGTTCTCTATCGATTCTGATTTTGTTCGGATGACCCTTATGAGGTATCCATAAGTGTGACCAGTCTGTTGCGAAATACCCATCGAGTTTCTGTGACCAATCCCTACTAAGAAATAAACCATACGCTTCTGGTATATCAGCAACAATAATATCGATAACAAAATGTACTTGGGGATTGGAAGCTAACCTTATTAGCACCTCCTTCAGTTTGCCTATTACCTTTACGTTTGAACGATCCAGCTGTAAAATACTGGTATCGCAAGGCTGAGGGACAGCATTAAGCCTTTTACACACCGAGTAAGGAATTACATTTTTGGATGCCCCTGAGTCAATCATACAGTTATGTACTTTGCGATTAAATATTTCAAACGAAAGTAAAAAAGGTGGAGTGGAAGAATCAGATTTTTTTCCTATTGAAGATGCGTTGACTGAAGACCTTTGTGAATTATCTTTATTATTGACAGGACTATTCTGATTTGAGGGAGTCTTACCAGTTATACTTGGGGGAACCCCTTGCACCATTTTCTCACGAATCATAGGTATTTTTATAAGTTCATATAGAGAGATATTAGCCCTGCTCTTCTTTAAGTCTTCAATCAAATCATATTCTAACTCAAGGGAGGGTGCAGATCTACTAATTGCAGGCTGATCTTTGTCTTTAGCAGCTGAACTATTATCCGGAACAGTTGTAACAGGTTCAGTTGAAGGCTGGTTTTTTTTACTTCTGGTATTATGCTGATGCTGATTCACATTGACAACAGCCACCTCTTCGTCATCAGTTAATTCTGAGGTGTCCCAGAAATGACTGATGACATTGGGTGGTTTATTATCACTGTTATCATTGGTGTCTTGTTTATCTTGGGAACTCTGTCCTGAAGACTGAGTTTTAGTTTCAGTAGTTGTTTCCAGATCTGAAACTATTGCTTTGAGAAAACTGTTAATTTCCTCAATGTTATTAGCTTCAGAGGGTGAATTTTGTTTTACAGCTGGATTTTGAAAAGGTCTTCTAAATAACTGTCTGGGTGGTTCTTTATTTGGGGTATTATCAGAAGTGCCTTTTTTTAAATCGATGATCTCATTAGAAATTTTTTTGATAACTCGTTGGAGACTATCCAAATCTAAAGCATCTTGACTTCTTTTGTCAGAACCAGTTGTAGTTTTGGCAGGGCTGTCGATCTTCTTACGAGAAGAAGACGCCGAATCGGTATCTACTCCAGAATTTGCCTTTGTGGCAAACACATCCTTCTCAACCTTAATTGCTTCTTCGAAATTTTCAGCTAGAGTAAGTTTGGCCTTTTGCCGGATGAACATGGCTATTTTTCCAGGTAAGGCTGAAGTGTAAAATTCAATCGTTACATCCTCAGTGGGCCTTGAAGTAGCGGGAATTCTATTCCTAAGGTCAGAAAGCGTTAGTTAAAATCTTTAACCTTTTCTTTAGGTTCTATGCGAATTTTAGACAGTTCTGACACTAAGACTGCCGGAGACTTGTCATCTCCAAACTTGTTTATAAATGTGATATCAAATTCGTTCCAGCTGGTGATGGACCCAGCTGTCAAGGAAAAATACCATGTGGAAGCCCTTCCTTCAAACGTGTAAGGGAACAGTCGACATACGACATCTTCGTGTTCAACATCTAGAAGCCAGATTGCCAGCATAAACTTCTTGACATGATCTTCAGCTGGCTCCTTCGACTCAGGGTTGAACTTAGGCAGAAGCTTCTCAGGGTGTTTAGGCAAAGGATGCTGAACACCAGGGACAGCAACAGCATCCTGGGCCATCCAAGGCATAGGGTTAGGCGGATTGGCAGCTGCCATGTTCCTAGGAGTCGGCGATGGTGATGGTGATGTTGGTGGAGTATGGGGAGGGGAATGAGGCAGTGATGGTGGTCTCCCAGATCCTCCTGACAAATGTGGTCCTACCGACGAGGAAGGCTGATTTACTTCTATCAGGGGTTGTTGCACCTGAAGATCCGGAATGGGACTTAAAGGCAACTGTTGTTCTCCCACAACAGGTACAGAATGACGGGTGCGAGGACGGGTAACCTGAGGGAGAGGCAGCTCAGTAGGCTGGCGCCCAGTAATACTTGAATAAGCTCTGGTTAAAATTCTTTGAGATTTGTTTATGGCTTGTTCAATTTGATCTAGTTCTTCTGGACGGCGAGCACCACTAGCATCAAATTGGGAGATGAGGTTTCGAACTGAATCGGTCAAAGGATCGTCGCCTAGTCGTGATGACCGGCGTGTTCGTGATTGTGTAGTTGATTGTATTTAAGGGGTAGTTGGCTGATTAGTTTTGTTAACAGGGTTGTTGTCATCAGCCATTTTACGTTGGCCCTCCTTCTAGCGCCATTGTTGATGGGCGTATTTGACTAAGCCCGTAACGGGGGAAAACGACCCAGTCCGGGACCCTTAGAACAGGCTCCAAGCTATTTGGAATAGTCGCTCCCGACAGGTTTAAAGGCTCTGTTGGCCTGGGATCCTAGAAAACTAATGGTTACAATTAATGCTACTAATAGTTAGTGTCGATCCTATACTTATAATTACAAAGATTAATCCAATTTATATATTACAA
>LPNX010883279.1:143402-268497 GCA_001517045.1 Pseudotsuga menziesii | reverse complement strand
GGTGGCAAAATTTGAAGGTGTTTGGGTGAAAATCGAAGGAGTTATGGAAAACCCTAAAAATAGACAAATGTGGGATTTCGGGTCTTGGGAAGTGGAATTTGGCATAGGGTCTTCAGGAATGAAATATGCAGAATGGAATTGCAAAGGTGTCAGTGAAGTTTCAGGGAAAACAGAGTTGAAACCAAGGAGATATGGCCGAAAAACAGAGGTGTCATTTTTTTTATTTTTTTTCAGGAAGGGATCTGCAACGGCGCAAAAGTGATCGAAAACAGTGGAATCTGCAATGACATGGAAGTGATCGGCAACAAATGGATCTGTAACGGCGCAGAACTGACCGGCAAAAATTCTAGACAGAGGAAATCTGCGATTGTGCAACTAAAAATAGATATGGACCCCAGGTATGTGCGGCTTCCTATCGGTTCAAGGGAATCACTCGGCCACCAATGCTGTCTGACAACTTGCGTATTGGGGCAGGACCCCTCACTCCACGGCTCAGGTAAAACTGATAACCGCTTGGCCACAAACGACAGCTGTTGGTTTACCTCACAGGTGGGAACTAGTCAATCAGGTAGGGGTCGTTGCCCTTTTCGCTGGCAGGTCCTCTCAATGGGCCAGCTACTTCAAGGTTCCTGTGGTACTCCTCACAATGCATTTTAGGGCTTATGCCAAAGTACTTCCCATAGTTAAGCGGATAGGGATTATTCCCAGATCCGAACCTGCAACAGAAGCAAAAAAAAAAAAATTGGGCAGAAATTTCACCCAACGAGCCCAAGAAAGTGCTCTGATACCAGATGTGAGGACCCTGCAGCAAATAATTAATAAAAATACATGATATAGCAACAGAACTCAAAATCACTTTTATATTAATCGCAGGCCACTTCGAGGGGGCAACCTCCTTTGAGCAAGATCAATACAAAATAACTTCACGGTCCTTCCTTGGCCTCAACACACACTTATATACTAAAAATAGGTGCCAATACTATGGGTCAAAACCATGGGCCAATATAAACTATGGATCAACAAATACTACAGGCGGCTTACAAAGCATATGCGCCCAACAACAATAACACAAACTATGGATCAACAATTACTATGGTACGACTTACAAAACATATGCATCCAACAACAATATACTAACACGGTAAAGAGAAGGATTGACATGGGTTCCTAACACGCATTCCCATGCTCTTGAATAACTAGTTTTCATGGATTTGGATTCAATCTTGAAGTAGTTTTATATCAGATTGTATGACGGTTATCTAATTTTTATGATTTTATGAGAAAAATATATGATTTTTTACTCTTTAATTTCATTTTTCCATTCTCTGTGGGTCAAAATCCAAGAAATATATATGTGAAACTCTTGCAATTATGTGCTACTAATTCACTAGTTTTCATGTATTTGATTCCCATACTAAATGAGTTGTATACAAGACTTGTATGAAGGGATTTCTATGGTGTTTAATACTGGTGGGGAATAAATTTTTATGTTGTATATGGTATCTATATGTCACATCCTTATCTGATCCTTTAACTCTACCTTTCATATGTCAAAATCGAGCTAGTTATGCAATTTCCCCATAAGCAATTTCACTGAAAGTTATCAAACAAATGTGGAACTCTATAACCAGTTTACAGAAATAATAAACATGTGTAATGATATCCCATGAGGTCTCATATCAGTCCCATACTCTTCTTACAAATTTGGTAATTTAGTAGATGTGTTGGGAAGCCTAGTTGGCCTACACCCTAGGGGGGATTTCATCACAATTTCCTAGTAATTTTTTCCTCTTTGTCATTGAACCCAATGAAGTTGCAGAGGTATGAAGTGAGTCATAAAGTGATAATAGAGCCCCTTAATAGGTATTAATACTCATCATATCATTCCATTTCAAATTTAGGACCCTTTGGTTCTATTTGGAACCCCTAGAGTCAAGACTAGTTATTCCTGAATTTTCCCAATTTGTGCATTTCTCCAAAATTTCCAAGAAGGGACACTACATGGAAATAATAAAAATCGGGCTACCTTAGGATGAAGTTTCATACCTTGAGGAGCATGAATTTCATAGATACAATAGAATCAATATCAGACAATTCTGTAGAAGAAATTGGAGAAACTAGGGCTTTTTGTTCTAGGCACTTCCCTCCACCAATCAGTTGAAAAAGGAATATCATAAAAATTGACATAGGAGGGACCATATTTCTATGGAATAATTTTATCATTCTGTGGAATTTAAATTCTTGATTGCAAGACACTATGGGAAGAAACTAGGGCATCAACTTTTGGAGGCTTCCCACCATAGTTTTCAAAAAAGGAGTACATTGGACAACTGGGCTTAAAGAGATGTGTCTTCTTGTCCAATCAGAAGTATAAAATTCTAGGTTTGGAAAATTAGGGTTTCTCTAGCAAACCCTAGATCATCCAGCTCTGGACCCAAGTCGAACACCTCAAATCGATAAGATCTAAATCTTTTATATTTCCATTTGAGGTTCCCATTTTAGAATGACTCATCACTTGTGTCATCCTTGAAGAAACCAAAGGAAGTGTTTGTTGCTTTGATGAAGTTGTTCGAAGGAAAGAACATAAATCGAAAGATGACATTGAGGAACCAATTGAAGAATGTGAAGATACAAAACTCATAGACCATGCAGTTCTACTTCACAAGGGTTTCTCAAATCAAGCAATAACTTGAAGCATTTGAAGAGAATGTGGAAGAAGGAGAGATTGTTATGGCCACCTTGAATGGCCTCCCAAGATCATGGGATTCATTCATTCAAGGAATATGTGCAATAAGGAAGTTGATCTCTTTGAGAATACTATGGGAAGAGTGCACACAAGAAGAAACTCGGCTCATAACAAGAGAAAAGAAGATTGGAGAAACTAAATATCAAGCTCTCATAGCTCACACCAGAAGAAATCATCACAACAAAAGGAAGGACCATCTTCACATATTCAGAAGAGATCCTTCCAATATTCGATGCTACACTTGTGATGAGTTGAAGGGACACTACTCCGGATACTGGCCTAGAAAGAGAGGCTCCTTCCACAAGAATTAAAATAGGAAAAGACATCATTCTCACACAACTGAATATGATGAACCAACTAATAAAAGATTCAAAGAAGAAAATGAAGATTCCTCAAGTGATGAGGAATATGTACTTTGATCCAGAATAATTCTAACAATAAAGATGAATATCATATTGTTATCCGCCTCAATATTTGAATAATAAGTAATGCAGTTGTGAACGAATAGGTGACACTCACACAAGTTCCCAAAATCAAATGATGAAGAAGAGAACACTATCATAGACTCCAGTTATTCTTGCAAGGACATAAGAATCAATAGGGAGTCCACCCGCCAAACAAACAAAGATACGTGTTCAATTGTCATTTTCTGTATATCTACTTACTTATATGATATTGTTTAGTTGTGCACATGTTTATATTCAATTGATGTATTATGAACAATATAATATTGACTTACATGTGTTGGGTAAGTATCCTATGGCGTTTTACAACATTCCATTGCCACTTATCTAGAATGAAACATCCTTGCTAACATATTGAGATTAGTGCACACTCTCAATAGTGTTATGGTAGAGATTGAAGGAATATAGAAAGTTACCATATGTATATGGGATATGGATGAATGTTGTAGCTTTGGCTAAATATAGTTGTATGACTTTGTGACATATCGTATTTGTCACTATTGATATGTTTTGGAAATAATAGAATGTTTCTAATCATGTAACTGAAATTGACTTGTAGGAAATGTAGTGGGGACTTCTCCCCTACTACGTGCAAAAGCACCTACCTTAGATCGTCCAGATCATTGGGTAGAGTTCAATGGTGAAAAGGATTACTTGACTTTGGATAATAACAAGAAACAACCATAATAATAATATTTTTAATTCTTTCATAAATATTTAACTAACTAATGCAAAACAAGAACAAAAAATACCTTTCTTTTGAAGTTGGGCCACCATAGCCGTCCAAGGAAATGGTCCCACAGCTCCACTGTTTTGGTCTCCAGTATACTCCATTAGTGTTTTCCAGGTAGGGGGAATGGATCCAAATGGGTATGGAGCAAGCTCAACATACACTGTGGGAAATGGTGTCGTGAAATATGGGGATACTGGCGAAAAGTAATGATGTGTGATGGAAAGTGTGACAAAAGGTGTTTTTGGTGAGACCTTTCCAATGTATTTATAGGATGATCCAAGGTTTTTTTACCCATGGTATTTTATTGTCCATAGTATTTATCTATGTTTTTTGACCCATTCTCATTTTTATGGTTTTTGGCCCTTTTCGGAGAGAATGGGGATAAATCACAACAAATGCTCAACTTCCCTTCATTTATGGGGAAGGAATAATAATGTTTTGGACCATATTTGGTGAATTTTTAGTTGTGAAGGTCAAAATGGAGGAAATGATGGTGCAAATATGAAGTATGACTATTGTTTCTTCCATGGAGAGCTAGGTGAACAATTTTTTGTGTTAACAGGAAAGATCATGTACAATCGTCTACAAGAAAAACAAGGATGAGACTCTTTCTGAAGAACAAGTGATGACAGCTCAGCCAGAAGATTCACTACAAATATGCATGAAGAGGAACCTGAAGCTCTTAGGGTCAGAGACATCGTGGAGGAAGAAAGAGATTCAGACAAATATAAGAATCATGATATGACCTAAAGAGAGTGGTAGATCCACCTCGAGAGATTAAGACCATCTTGGGCATGAGAGATCATCCAAGATGAAGAAAAGTATGGCGGGACTTCCAAAGAAAGTAAGAGGCCTTGAACACACTCCAATTATGTGACACTGTTGAGTGACATCATTGATACAGATCCTTCCAAGCTATGAATGACACTGAGAAGAAATGGAAGGAGACTATGATCAGAGAATACCAGTTGATCATGGAGAATGATCTCTAGGATGTGGTTCCAAGACTTGAAGGGAATTCCGTAATGTCTTCCATGTGGATCTACAATATCAAGCATGCATTATATGGAAACATCGAGGGATACAAATCAAGGTTCATGGTTTCTCTCAAAAAGAGGGAGTAGACTATGGCATGGATTACTCCATTGACCAGACACACTTCCTCAATGAAATAGAAGTGTATATCAAGAAAATAACCACATGTGAATAGAAGGATTTGTACACACTCAGAAGGAACCCATGGGATAATGCATACAATTATATGAGGAGCTTGAATATCATTTAGAGTGATCAAGATCTCAACCTTTGCTACAAGGTTGAATATGAAATCTTGTAGAGGACGATAAGCTCATAGGTGGGTGCAAGAGGAAATTTTCAACAATAGTCAAGATAGAGGATCTTGGTATCCAGTGACCTTAGATGGATACATACAAGATCAGTAGCAAAGGAAGCTACCTATCACTCCAACACATAATGTTCTGGTACATAGAGTAAAAAATGTAGAGGGAGGATGATGCTCAACTTCAGAGGGAGTGACTCCAAAAGATCTCTGATTTTGAGAATATTGACATGGTACAATAGGATGGAAAAATTCTTGATGAGATTAGGCTTTACTAAGAGTAAAGTGGGTTCCAACCTTTACTTTAAGGTTGAAGGAAAAATATTCAATATATGTCAATGACCTGATAGAAGAGGACGAACTCATTGTATATGCAAAGGGAAATATTTCCACTGAGTTCAATATGAAAGACCTAGGGATAATGCACTACTTCTTAGGCATGGAGGTGTGGCAGAGTGCAGATAGGATTTTCCTTGGTCAAGGAAAGTATGTAGTATGTTAGACTGCAAGGTGACTTCCACACCTATGGCATTGAACTTGAAGCTACTATGTGATGCTTCATCATATACGGTTGATGCCACAATGTATCATCAGATGATTGGTTCATTGATGTGCCTGATGAATACGAGACCATACATATTCTCTGATGTGAACACACTGAGCTAGTTCCTAACGAATATAAGACATGTTCACCCAGTTGGTGCAAAGCATGTATTGAGGTACCTGAAGGGTACACTTGAGTATGGGATCAAATGTGACATGAATCAGAAGATTAAATTGCACGGTTATGTTGGTTTGAATTGGGAAAGAAACGCCACTGATCGAAAGAGCACTTTGGGATGTTGCTTCTGTTTAGGATGTGGTATGATATCATGGTTTATCAGGAAGAAGTATTGTGTTGCGCTGAGTACATCCAAGGAAGAATATGTTGCATCTTGATCGGCTAGTTGTGAGGTAGTATGTCTTTGAAAGCTACTATATGATTTATTTGATCTAACTTGCATTTTTTTGTATGATGCGGAGAGGAGCAGTAAAGCTCCAGAATGTGATCCAGAATGAGGCCCCTAGAAAGAGGGAGTAACGAGTTCTAGCATGGTTGGAGATGCAGCTTGTCTTGGTGATGTAATCAGTCCTGGTGTGCTCCTATTCAAGAGATGAAAAGATACATATGAATGAGATATCACATGGGAAAAGAGAGAGGTTTTCCATGAGTAGAAAAGACCTTGATGTAGTACACAAGTTTATTGAACATAATCAATTATTTAGGTTGTCCTCATATGTAATTAGTCCAGGTGTAGTATGGAGGTTATCCTTGGATGTAATCAATCCTGGTGTTAGCACTAATTTATTTTTTGTGGGATTTGGTGTTGTCACTTTCTAAATTGCAAAGTTTCATTGGTTGTTTGGGCAGTTCAAAATTTTGCACGCTTGATAATGCATAAAATATTTCTTAGTTTTCAAGAAGAAATAATTTTAAAGGAATTTTTGGTAAAAGAAAAGGAAATTTTATTATTATTTTGGCTTAATAGTGGTTTATTTATCAAATTTGTGGACCAAGGTTTTATTTTTAAAAGAGAATAGCCAAAGTTTATTTTTAAGGTTTTATTTTTAAAAAAGAATAGCCAAAGTTTTTTTTATTTTTATGAATATATTTATCAAGTTTGTGGACCAAGGTTTTATTTTTAAAAGAGAATAGCCAAAGTTTATTTTTAAGGTTTTATTTTTAAAAAAAATAGCCAAAGTTATTTTCCACAAGGTTTTATTTTTAAAAGAGAATAGCCAAAGTTTGTTTTTTAAGGTTTTATTTTTTTAAAAGAATAGCCAAAGTTATTTTTATTTTTTTAAAGAATAGCCAAAGTTATTTTCCACAAGGTTTTATTTTTAAAAGAGAATAGCCAAAGTTTATTTTTAAGGTTTTATTTTTAAAACCACAAGGTTTTATTTTTAAAACCACAAGGTTTTATTTTTAAAAGAAAATAGTCAAAGTTTATTTTTAAGGTTTTATTTTTAAAAAAGAATAGCCAAAGTTAATTTTTTTTTTTTAAAGAATAGCCAAAATTATTTTCCACAAAGTTTTATTTTTAAAAGAAAATAGCCAAAGTTTATTTTTAAGGTTTTATTTTTAAAAAAGAATAGCCAAAGTTATTTTATTTTTTAAAGAATAGCCAAAGTTATTTTCCACAAGGTTTTATTTTTAAAAGAAAATAGCCAAAATTTATTTTTAAGGTTTTATTTTTTTTAAAAATAGCCAAAAAAAAATTTTAAGGTTTTTAAAAAAAAAAAAGCAAAGCTATTTTATTATTTTTAAAAAAGAATTTTATATCCAAAGCTATTTTATTATTTTTTAAAAAGAATGAAAATATATTATATTTTTATGAAAATATATTTTGGGCCAAGCCCAAGCTCAACACCGATAGCTTTTTCGACCAAGTACTTTACACATCCACGTGCACCAAGCAAACACCGAAAAGCTTTTTCAACCAGGTACTTTACACATCCACGTGTACCCGCCATCGATCTCCAAAATACGAGCTCACAAGAAGTATGACTTCATTTTATTCCTTGACATGATTTGAAACTGTCATAGTATATAAAAAATGATAGGTTTTGTGTGTGGTGCATGTGGAATAATATCCATATTCAAAATACAAAGTTGTGTTTTTACCCTGACTAATATTCTTTCCATGATTTTATCAAACTTCAAGCAAATTGCAAAAAAGGAATTTGAAAGCAGAGGTTGTTGATTGCTATATTGGACTACTCTCTTATTTCGCAAGTTTTCAAAGAAGTGCCTTTTTGGATGCTTCTGTCATTGCTAACCTTAATCCCGTCTGCTTGATGCACGAGACCACAGCCACTATTTCATCTTACGGTATTTACAAGACTGAATCACTATAAATTGATACTTGGAACGCTGTGTTTGTTGATGTCAGGCGTGCTAGTATGCAAATATCTAGGTAGAAGGGATTTCGATGAGGCTCTTTCAAGTATTTTGCAGAGAAATTCAAGAAACAATACCTCGAATCCTCCAAGCTTCTCCCAACTACATGATCTTCTTTCGATTTGCATACATAATGATAAAGATTGCATTAGGAACATTACAATTCCAGGTTAGAATGAAGATCAGACCATCGAGGAAGCATATGAGTATAATTTGACAACAGAAGGTTGCTCGGAAAGTAATGCGGAGGAAGTATATCACAGGTCTCCAGGTGATGTTTATTATACTCCAAGGACCGTTTGAAAGTGTGTTTTTTGATGCTGAGGATGACCTACCCACCAAGGATTTGGCACTGCAAAGTCAAACCTCAGAGAGCTTCAACTCAAAGATACAATGTGAAATCGATGCGCTAAGATCAAAAATATATGTGGAGATTAAAAGAACCACGAGGGAGGAAGAATATTTATCTCTCTGGTAGAATCGGTGGCAGGAAACGATAGAATTATATTTCATTGATTGGGTTGTCATTACCATCAATCGAAATCAGTGCATCATCTCAAGGAGAGAAAGAAGTGTTAGTGGAATCCACTGATTATGTCTGTGGACAGTTTATATAGTTGCAAGGATGGTGGTACATGCCGTTGGGATGGGTTCTCTGAGGGAAGAACTATATTAAGAGATGAATATGTTAATTGATAGTAAATACTTTGAGATTTCAAGGCTGTGTGATAAATTCCAGTCCTATGAATTAGTCAATTGGGAAATGTATCAAGGAAATCGGGAAGAAATAGACTATGTTTGAGTTTGCTAAAAAAGCGTCTTTGCTCACCTGTAACCATGTCTTCTGAAGGAGATTCAAGTCATACCGCATCCAATGGCTAAGAACCATTTCGATGGAAAAATTTCGAAGAAATTAACGTGTAAGCAGCTTAGCGGAATTGGGTAGATCCTTCAATTTTTAACGGTGGAGATCTGAAGATGGAGGAGATGTATAGTGGATATGGATTCCGCTACATCAAACATGCGAGGAGAAATAATTTTTCAATATTTGTGGAATTTATATGCCCGGGGTTAAATTCAAACCACGTGTCCACACCACATTCTTTTGCCAAATTGATCAACAGTTTTAAAAAATTCTGCTACTGGAAAGTGCTTCGTAGTTAATTTTTAGAAACTGAGCGGAATTTTATACGGGAAGCAGGTTAATACATGTGTAGGTGCATCTAGGATTTGAAAAATTGATCGATCCCTGGTAAATATTTCGTTGGGTGTATGTGAAGGAAGGTTAACATCCAAAGACCTGAGCGGGAGTCTACAATTTCAACTACAGATTTCACGGGCTCAGAGTTGTATGATGATTGGGTTAAAACAATGATTTGGTCTATTATCATTCATATTTTAATCAAGTTCACCAGCGGGAGATTGGATTTCAAAGCAATCGTTAGACTTGAAAATGCATTAAATTTTGGTCAATTACCTGTGGATTTGAAGATCCTTGGTAATGAAGTAAAAGTGGATCCTGCCAAAAAAAAAATTGATGAAGGAATGATTAGAGAGAACCATAAAAATACAAAATAAATGAAAATTATGAGAATATGGTTGATGCGGATGGAGAGGTTTTTTTTAAACAGTTTAGAAATGCAATCAAAATTCTTCCTAGCTTAGCAAGAAGCACATTTTAGTTAGCTTTGATACTATACAAAAATGAAAATGTAGGAATTAAGTTGAAGCTTTGGACCAAGTTTCATATAGGTACTGGTGCAGGTTATTTTCACAAGTTAATGATGTTAGATTTTTATCATTCAAGCTAGCATTATATTGGGATCATTAACAGAGAGAATAACAAGCACATCAATCAAACACAAGAGACAATGAACACAATGTTTTTCCTCGGGGAAACCATAAATGGAGAAAACCCCGCAACTTCCTCAGAGATAGAATCAGCACCAAAAGTAAAATCCCAAAATTGTAAGATGATATCCCAATAGCAATAGTCTCTTTCTTTCTAGCCCCAGCAACTTCTTCTCCCTCAACTATGCGCTACAACTGAGTGTGAGTGAGTGAGTGTTAAATAGAGAGTCTATTTATACTAATTCTTGACTTGACAATAACTCACTATGGTCAACTTCTCTAGGAGATTCTAATAACCCTAGTGCCCCATAACTGTGGGGACTTTAACCCTTGATCAATAGGAGGGTTACCCATAATGACTTGACATGACTTGTTCACATTATAGAAACTCTCAATCAGAACATCAGGGCATGACATGACTCAATTACATTACAAACACTTTCCGGAATAAACATCGGGGTACAATACATAAGATATACAAGTGAATACATTCTGAAGTTACAATTACATCAACAAATGAAAAATACTGTTGGTGCAACCCACTAACAAAGCCTCATCGACAGGGGTTCCAGATCTATCGACGTCCTGCAGTGCGATCTCCCTGAGCACTGACTCGAATAGGTTTTACCCTTCCTAGCAACGTCTACGAAGTAAACGAGGTCTCACCTGAGGCGTTGAAGGGAGAGCTGTTAGAACTGAGTTTCCGACAGTGGGGAAGGAGGACATGGGAATTCAACTGGGGGGACCATGACTTATGCGATCACCCTATCTTATCACAATATTAATCATGAAACATCATACCGTATTCAACAGTCACAGAGATTTAACAGATCGCATTAACAAAGCAAGGAGAAACTAAGTCACATCATTGTATCAGAAACAAAATCATAGCATCATAACAGATCTACATAAGTCGCATTGCATCATTATAACAAAAAGTAGTATTTCCGCATCATAACAGACAATAGATAAAGATTGAACCATACTGAGCACATCTTATATCAATCTTGCGCAAACATGCCACATTACACCATCCTTCTCCAAAACCGGAGAGTGCCTCAAAAGAAGTCCAGACAAAATCGCAGTAAAGATAGAACAATCCCTAGCACAGAGTGTGCCAGTTGTGATGCCAAAAAACATGTCTCCCAAAAGTTTACAAAAATGGATCTAGAAATAGGATTACGCCTTCACCTTAAGGGTCCACTATTAACTAATTTTTAACCACTACTAACCTATTATAACAAAATTAGGCCCACATATACATAAAATATTCAAAAAGTGGTTACTTCTCCTCTTATCGCGCTAAACAGCGCTTGCGCAGTGCCATCTGAGCTTGCGTAGTTGTTGCAACGCTGCGCAACTCACTCACCCTAATCCCTTTCCAACAAGCCCCCAACACAATTTTGTGGCTCGTCCTCTAGCCACATCAAGTTGACAAGGTGTATGAGACAGTCTTATCCTTAAAATCGGCAAATTGTTTGGCAACGTCCCAAACTTGGAGCTACACTTTAGCAACGGTATTATGACAATTACTCATCGTTTTCTAGACCGGGTGCTCCTCAATAGCCTTGTTGTCGACCATTTGTTGACTCTCCAGAATAGCCTAGAGTGTGGCGACAACTTTAATAGCCAATTGGCCACTAATATCTTGGAATTCATCAAGCTACTCACGGCGCTTTTACGAGCGCTCTTAGGCACGGGTAGCGCGCTGCTGGAGATCCTTCAATTTGGCGGCTCGGGTGATTTGTACCATCAGCAGCATGGCCTTAAGAGCTGACTTCAAATTTGTCAATTGACCCTCTGCTTCCTGCACCTACATAATTAGTTGGTCCAGCTGCTCATCCTAAACAATACTCTACCAGAACTGTATGGTTTCCTCCATAATAGCTTTGGCCTCTTGCTCCATTTGGCCAAACTGAGTAGCAATTTGCTTGAGGGAGGCCTTACGCTCTACAACCTGCTCCGGTGGGGTAGTGGCCTGTGCTTGAGCCTGGAGCAATAAGTTATGGTCCTATAGTTGAATCAAGGTCTGCCCCAATCACTGGGCCTTCTCGACTGAGGTGAGCTCGGTGGTGGCATCAACCATGTCCTAACAGGCCACAGAGATAGCCTGCTCCAATTCGCTATACCGCGCACACAGTTGCGCTTGCTCCACAATCAGGCGATCTTGCGCCCTCTTGAGATCCGTAATCTCTGCAACAACCTTCCACTGCATCTCAGCCTGTGTCACCTTGAGCGTGTTGATTTCTTGTAATTTTTCTCCGACCAACTGCACACGGACCTGGTGTAGTTCCGCAGCATCCTTCTTCAGCTGCTCAGCAGAATCGTGGGATTCGATATAACCTGTTGTCAATGCTTGTTATCGTGCCGCCAACTCCAGTGTGGCGCCATGCTACAACTCAACCAATTCTGTAGTGGACAGCTTGTTCAATTCCAGATTCAAGCTCTAGATTGGGTGCAACTGCTGAGAACCTTCTACATTGCTTGCGTCGATTCCAGTCGAGGGAACTTGCACGTTCTGACCCTGGGGCTCAGTGCTAATCAACGAGCTATCTTGCAATAGATATTGTGCCGATGGTTGCTTGGAAACAATATCAAAAATGGATTCTAGCTTAGTTCTTACCGTACCAAATTCTGTCTGGTTCAATTCACGGATTGTCGTAGTCGCGGTTGTAGATGAATCCATGACGACCTTGATCTTCTAATATGGATTTAATACCGCTGCCAGCCTCGTACTCTTGTCGTCATTTGGTGCGAGTCTCCTCCTGCATCCGCTGCGCTGCATCTTCAGGGTCCGTGGATGACTCATTGACAGAGTCATGGGTGTTGAATTCCGGTGGGACAGGGTCTTCAGGGGATTCTGGGGGAATCTCCTTATCTAACTCCTATGGACTCACTAAGACGTGCCAGTCACCTAGCCATTCTTTCACTATCGCACCCAAATCTTCTGTGGTAATCTTGTAAGGAAATGGAAGCCACTACTTATCAGGAACCTGCCTAGCCTAAATATGAATGGAGTGGGGTCCAATAGAAAACCGAATGATCCTCTAATACTTGGCCACGGTGTAGGGAGAGATCCTTGGAATAGCTACAGCGGCTACCTGTAGTGCCTCCCAGTAGATCCAAAAATGAATCGCGTAATCTGTTTGGCGATTGGTTTCTTCAACCCACCACAAGTTTTGATAGCGGGAACCATGGAAAACCTTGGTTTCCTCAACCATCATGGGCTGGTAGTCCTTTGGTTCCATCCAAGCAACCAGGGCGATGAGAATAAAAATCCAACTAGAAGAAAAGCAGCGCCCGCTTTGAGCAGCGAGCGCATTGTCGAGCAACTGATTTAACAAAAATAAAGACCAATTCATCTGAACTCCCTCCACACATTTCGAGCACAGGCGACAACTCCTGAATTGCATTGCACAGGTCGATTGTTGCGAACAACTTTTCTAGCCAGAATTCTGGTGCCAATTCGCACCATCTGCAAGTTGATACTGTCGATGCGATAGGCACGACCATCTCGTTGTAACCTGAAGCGCTCCTTCAGCTGCTTTGCAAGCCTTTTGTCTGTATCTCTTCCTTGAATATATTGTGTTGGGTCGTCCCCAGTCTTAAGCAACCCAGTAATGCTGGAAATCAAGTCGATAGTAACAGGGATTGGCATAGTCATCCAAAGCATCCCACCATGGAAGCATGCTAACAGTTGCTTTACAAATGCATGTGCTTCGTTCAGATGGCCAAAGTGGGGCATATTGATGAGCCCCAACAATCCAAATTTCTCTAAGCCACTGGCCCATAGATTCGGAATTCGCTAAATGGGGCCACCAGGCGTTGTCGTAACAGACTCGTAGGGCACGTCCCGCACATCTTTTAGCAAAATAAATTCATGGTCATCAAACTTTAGCCTAATCAACGCAGGGATGATATTTATGGAACATTTCATCCCTTCTGGCAGTGGTGGCAACTTGGATGGGTACTTCCAGTTTTTCGACAGCTGACGTGGCTTAGCGCCTGGACTCATGGGAGCAATGTATCCCAAACTATAATTCATCAAGACACCCCACGATGCCACGGACTCAACCGCTCCTGAGCTCGACAGCCCCGTCTGGGCATTGCCTTCTCCCTGCATTCACACAGAGGTGCGAGTTTGTCGCTTCTCAAGGGGTGTCGGACTAGGTCGCTGAGCCTATCGTTTCTACTTTGGAATGGACCACAAACCCACTAGCATACTAATAACTTCCTCTTCCACAGTCATGGGCTGAATAGGGGACTCGTATTCACTTGAAATTTCAATGGCGTCAAAGCCGCTCAGCATCCCTTACCCCACAAAACCAGAATATACACTCAAAAACACAAACTATGCTCACCACTTAGTTCAATACTCTACACCAAATTCACCTTCTACTTCGGCTCTCACAACTGAATAATGCCAACCAACACCTCAATCCATCATTACCAAATCTAACAACACCATTATTGTTGAATCGGGTATTAATGACACCAAATCCATTGGTGATCTTATGCGGCTAACGGTCGGATCACCCATTAATGTGGTTCACTTCAACAAGCACCACCAGCCAACTGGTTTAACTACCTGTATTTATTACCTGATTTGACCATCCCGCAGCTCAGTAACTGTCACAAACGGTCGACCAACTACTGCCAACAGTTGTATCCTCTTTGTGCAGCCTCACTCCCAAGGCTCACCTCTTTATGTTGAACTCAGAAATGTTTTTTTTTTCCATCACTTCAGGTGGTGTGTATCATTGGCCCCGTTCTATAGGGATTCAAGCGACTCCCATTAATGAGCTTTGGTAACATGACACCATCAAATTGCTCCAACTATACAGCACCTCCAGAGGTAATAGACTGAACAAGGTAGGGACCTAGCCAGTGCATTTGTAACTTACCTGAATGCTTGATAAAATTACTGTCATATAATAGCACCAAATCTCCTATTGTGAACTGTTTGTGCTTAATATGGTGATCATGCCTTGCCTTCTTCCGATATTTCACAACCTGTTGCTGGAATCCTGCGATGAAGTGATCCTTGTCAAGCTGAAACAGCTGCGCAACCCGTGATTCTAATGCCTCTGCATCCTCCATGCCCGTTGCCGCAGCAATGCGCAAGCTAGGAACAATGTACTCCATTGACATGACAGCCTCTTTCCCATAAACCAACTTAAACGATGTGTGACCTATGAGTCGTTTGCAGGTAGTACGATAGGCCCATAAAAACTACAGGAATTTTCAAATCCCAGTCATTACGGTTGGTGTTACATACCTTGGTTAGTGTTGTCTCCAAAATTTTGTTGAAGGCCTCAACAGTGCCATTTTCCTACGGATGGTAGGGAGTACTTCACTTATGTTTTACTTGAAGCTCCTCGGTTAGTTCTTTTATCATTTGATTGACAAAGTCACTACCTTCGTCGCTCATCAGGATTCGAGGACACCCAAAGCCCGTCACAATGTTCTAAAAAATGAACTGCGTTGTTGTCGCGACAGTACAATCAACAACGGGTGCATCCTCCACACACCGATTCAGGTAGTCAGTTGCAGTGATAATATAACAGGCGCCAATGCACTTACCTGGAGGATTGATAGGACCCACAAAGTCGATGGCCCATTCATCAAATGGTTGCAAAGTCACCTGCGGTACCAATGGCATCTCATCTCTCCGCGATGGTTTACCAACCCGTTGACATACATCACATCTCCTGGCATAGTTTGTGGCATCATTATGCAACATGGGCTACCAAATCCCAGCACATATCTCCTTCCGGGTAGTGGCACGGCCTCTGCAGTGACCTCCCGCAGTACCTGTGTGTGCTTCCTCTAAAATGGGACCCTTCTCATGCGATAAGACGCATCGTCGTAATATCTCATCCGGTCCAAGTTTATAGAGTTGTCCTGCAATGAGTGAAAAATCGGAAGATTTGATAACCAACTACTTCCTCAGGCTAATCGACATATCTACAGGGGCGATGTCAGTAGATAAAAACTAGACAATGGGGCCATAGTAATCGTCTGTGATTTCAACTCGGAATAATTGTGCATCAAGCAGCCCATCGTCAATATTAGTGGGTTCTCCCCCATTCTCAATACGTGACAGATGATCCAGTCCAGCGTTCAACCGTCTTGGCTTGAATACTATTTCAAAATCAAATTCTTGGAACAAAAGCAGCCACCTATAGATTCTTCCCCCCAACACAGGCTTATTTACTAGGTATTGCAAAGATGAATGATCAGTGAAGATCTTAAAGTTTCCACCCAACAAATAGCACCTGAACTTTTGCAGAGCATATAGCATCGCCAAGACTTCCCTTCTAGTCATGGTGTAATTCCGTTCAACAAACGATAACTTCCTACTGGCATACGCTATGGGATGATCCAATTCGCCTTCGCCTGGTTGTGCAAGAACAACCCCCAGCGCAGTAGAAGAGGCATCAATGTGCACATGGAATTCCTTATTCCAGTCAGGAAAAACCAGAATGGGTGCAGAGGCCATCTTGGCCTTCAAAGTGTCGAAGCTGCCTTGACATTCCTAAACCCATTCAAATGTAGCATCTTTCTTTAGCAGCTTCTCCATAGGAGCGGTAATCACAGCATATCCCCTGATAAACTTGCGATAGTATCCTATGTGGCCCAGTGTTGCTCGGAGAATTTTTACATTCATTGGCGATGGTAAACTAAGGATCAACACAATATTTGTCGGATCTACCAACAGACCTTCTTTGCAAACGATGTGCCCAATTAATATACCAAAGGGTGCATAGAAAATACATTTCTTGGAATTCAATGCAATCTGATGCTGTCGACATCGTTCCAGCATTAATCGCAGATTGTGCAGGTGGTCTTTAGCCAAACTGTAGACAGTCCAGTCATCCATATAGACATGCAGGAACTGCTGAATAAAATCCTTAAAGACTGTGACAATGACATGGGAGAATACGGCGTGGGAATTTTTCAACCCAAATGGCATGACAGTATACTGGAAACAACCCCACTCGGTGACAAATGTAGTCTTGTGGCGATCCTCCTTCGCGATCCGAATCTAGTGGTAGCCCGAAAAACCATCTGTGAAGGAATATACCTCCTAACCACCTACACCTTCCATGACTTCATCTATGAAAGGGGTCGGGAATGGGTCATGCATACATGCATCATTCAATTTTCTTAGATCGACACGGATGCGGATTTCTCCAGTCTTCTTATCTTGGACTACCATCAGGCTTATCCACTATGATTCTTCTACCGGCTCGATGATCCCAGCATCAAGCATCCGATCAAGCTTAGTTTTTACTCAATCCTTATACCGCGGGTTCAGTCTATACGGCCTCTGGTGGACCGGTTTTACATCTGGTTTGAGCGGAATCTTCATTTCTCCCAAATCACAAAGGATCCCCTTCATCTCAAAAAACCATGTGGGGAACAGATCCTGGAATTCATGAAGTAGATCTGTGATTTTGAATATCGTATTTTCTCCCCAATAATCCCCAACATTGGCAAATTTCAGGTTTTCTGTCGTCCCAATGTCAATTTTCATAATGCACAACGGCTGGTTCATTGATTCTATCGGTATGTTGAGAGCTACAGCACCACGACTTCCCTCAGACTCTGGGATTTTAGCATTCCACAGCTCATCGTCATCTTCAGGTTCCCTGGACAAGTGGTAGCACATCATCATGGATTGGATGGAGCAATTTGCATGGGGATCAACTGGGTATGCAATAGGGGTGACTTTTAGTACTATGTCACAGATAATGTGTAAAGCACTACATACCTCAACATCAACATCCTGGAAGTTAAATGTATGCACGAAGCGAACTAACATATCCTCCCAAGTGGTAATGGTTCTGCGCAACTCTACTGCTACATACCAGGATCGTGGCATTTCTTCGAGAGTATGAACAAAAGAGTGAACCCACTCATCTCTGGGTCGCGATGTCCATAATGTCTGACATTCGATCAAATGACTGGCATGGTCATTCTGTCCATCATATCTCCCAGCATGGTAAACCTCTACATCACCAAAATGGACCATCATTAATCTCTGGCACTACTCCCAGTCGTGGATCGTCCATTTGTGTGTCGCCCACCAACGGGCTGGGGTAGCCTTTAGTGCTACGTCAAGAGCCAATAGCCTTTAGTGCTACATCGATTTCCAAGTTTGCTTCATCAGAATGTTGACATCAGATCCAAGGTCCAGAATGACCGAGTCAACCTCATAATCCCTAATCTAGATATTCATCCTCATTTCCTTGTCTGTCTTTCTTTTTTCCAAGGAATTCACAGCAGAGTCCTTCACTGTATTATTCGTAAGGTGCAACAATGTCTCGATCTCGACAAGGGCGTCCGATTCCCTTGCCAGCAATAGACAACTCTCAAAAAAATTACGCAGAGTGTCATGCTGCTGCAATGGTCCTACTTCTACAAATGGGTCAAAAGCAAAAGGCATGTCAATAATTGGCATCTTACCTAGATTCCTTCCAATTTCCTGCTTTGCTTCAAAGAAAGTGTCTTTTTTTGTTGCAATATCAAATGCAGCCTTTTTCTTGCCCGCAATTCAAGAAGGTTGTCATGGGCCTTCATCACCAATTTTCATGCTAGCACGAGTGACAATCCCGACATCAGCATCCTTCATCCTTGGTTCTACATGGATTGCTGCAACTGTCGGTCCTTAATGCAAGTTCTGGGCTTGAGCTCCTGGTTGATTTGTAGCTTGATTCATTGGTATATTCTGAGCTTGGGGTGGATTCTGAATCGAAGTCTGATTCTACAGTGGGATCTGACCTTGCAAGGGTGGCTGATTCTGCAACTGGAACATAGGCTGATTCTAATTTTGAGTGTTCTACAACTGGGGAATATGGCTAGCCTTCCATTTCACAATCAATTGAGGACAATTTTCGACGCTATGATCACTGGCTGCACAGTAAGTACACTACGCATGAGGACATTCTCTCTGATAGTACCCGGATATCCCACATGTATAACAATGGATGGATTCCCGACCTCGACCACTTCCTCGACCAAAGCCTCCGCCGCAGCCCCTAAAGCCTCCATAGAATCCTCCTCGAGTTCCTCCCTGTTGGAACTGCGCTTGAGCCAGCTGTTGTTGTGGAAGTTGCTGCTGAACATATTGCCCAGCCTATGGCTGACTATACTGTGGTCGTTGCACCTGGCTATACTGTGGTTGTACAACTATTTGCAGCTGCAGTGCAAACTGCGGCTTTGATACCAACTGCGGTTGAGGTTGCGTAGGGACGAACTGCAATGGAGGTGGCAGTTTGTATGGTACCTGCACTATTGGCTGTGTTACTTGCGGCAGTGCTTGCGTTGTCCGAGGTTCCTCCCTTTTCACAAAGTATGAATTGTATGTCCTTTCTTGGAGCAAATCATAAGCATGGAATTTCGTGTCATCATGTCCAACTGACTGACAAAATGTACAGTACAAGCTCACTGCTTTGGTAACCATCTTCTGTATGTAATCACAGTTCTCGTGTTGATGCCCATAGACCTAGCATAAACGACACCATGGTGCACCATCACTACTCAACGGATTAGGGGCTCTTGATAGCAAATAGTTTCGAAATGTCAGACATGTATCCTTCGTATGTCCACCTACATGGCACCGGGTACATCAAAGATCATCATGATCCTCCTTGGCCTTTTTGATGTCTTGCAGCTGCAACATTAGATTGTCCAGCTGTGCCTGAATCTGATTCATTCCAATAGTAGTTTCTCCTACTGGTGATGCTTCCAGTTTCATCACGGTCTCTAGAGCCTCGCATTGTGTCGCGATCTTTTACTGCATTAATGGTTGTCGAATATGCGGGACAAGCACTACAATGAACCATTCTTTGTGTTGAAAATCGCTCATCTAAAAACTGACCCGAGCAATCAATGTCTTAAATCCCTTATCAAAATCCCAAATTGTCTCATTGGGGAATTGTTTGATCTCTTTCAGTTCAGTAATGTACTGAGCTTCAGAATTCAGCTTCTTAAATTCCTCAAATAGCCCTATCCTAATCTCATCCAATGTTTTTGCAATACCTCCCTGAGGCACTTGTGTGAATTTCATAAACCATTCCAATGCACGAGCCCTTAGAGTAGTGTCTAGCTGGCTTTTCTTGACATCATCATCGGTGGTTTGTCAAGTAGTCCAGATAGCTTCACATAAGAACTAGTACTGTTCTAGATCATCAATGCCATTTCCATTGAATATTGGCAACTTCATCTCATCTCCCACCATCATGGGCCTTCTTCCTCCTGCTAGTGTTCTATTACTAGACTGTTGTTGACACATGGGGCAGATAGACATAGAATGTGTGTTCCTTCCTTGTGGTGGAGTAGTGCAAGGAGGGGTAGGCACGCTACTTCTAGGGTTCGATCTTATCGTTCTTCCGGGTGTAGCCCGGGTTAGTATATCCTCGTCGTCACATAAAGGTCACTTCGTCCCGTTTGGTTGTTCTTCATGGTATCACACTTCGACTTCAGTAGGACCTTCTCCCATCCTCTGCCTCTTTTCTTGAAACCTTGCTCCTTCCCTCATACAACCACTTGTTTCTTCAACGACCTTTATATTCTCACCAAAATTCATGCCCATCTACCCCTTATTTCCTTATGTATTTTCCCCCTTTCTGTTGCAGTGCCTACATCCCCCGCACACCAGAGGTCCACTACTCTTGGTCCATCTTTAGGATACCTTTTTCACAGACTAGTTGTTTAATCGATAGTTGTAGCAACAATAAGAACCGACCACGAGGTCCACTGAAAAAATCCCTTTCTTCTTCGCTAAAAGATTTATTAGTATCAACAGCAAATTCAGTAATGTATCCTTCTAAGATACTATCCAACCATACCTCAACTGCCCGTGATGCCTTGTTGCTATTTTCCTGCAGCGCCTATATCAATTCTGGGGTCCAGGATGTCAGCTCTTCTCCTTGAAAATTTGTCTTCCGCTCAGCAAATTTAGTCAACCATTACTACAACAGTACCAGAAATTCACAAAAGTACCACTCATGAGGACCATCATGGATATATCTAGCCAACTATTGACTTGTCGACAATTTAGGGTTCTAGTTTTCAGCTTCAGCAAACTCCTGCAACAACTGATCAAACCAATCCTCGATCTATGATTGAGTCAGATGCCAGAACATATCCCCTTCCTAGTTGCAACTCGGTCCTGGCAATGGAACCATTTGTTGGTGCAACCCACCAACAAAGCCTCGTCAATAGGGGTTCCAGCTCTGTCAACATCCTGCAGTGCAATCTCCCTAAGGACCAGCTTGAACAGGTTTTACCTTGCCCAGCAAGGTCTGCGAAGCAGACAAGGTCTCACCCTGAGGCGTTCAAGGGAGAGCTGTTAGAACCAAGTTTTCGACAGTGGGGAAGGAGGAAATGGGAATCCAACTGGGGAGGACCATGACTTATGCAATCACCCTATCTTATCATAATATTAATCATTAAACATCATACTGTATTCAACAGTCACAGAGATTTAACAGATCGCATTAACAAATCAAGGAGAAACTAAGTCGCATCATTGTATCAAAAACAAAATCATAGCATCATAACAGATCTACATAAGTCGCATTGCATCATTATAACAAAAAGCAGTACTGCCGCATCATAACAAACAACAGATAAAGATTAAACCATACTCAGCACATCTTATATCAATTTTGCGCAAACATGCCACATTACACCATCCTTCTCCAAAACAGGAGGGTGCATCAAAAGAAGCCTAGACAAAATCGCAGTGAAGACAAAACAATCCCTAGCACAGAGTGCGCCAATTGTGATGCCAAAAAACATGTCTACCAAAAGTTTACAAAAATGGATCCATAAATAGCCTTACGCCTTCACCTCAAGGTTCCACTATTAACTAATTTCTAAGCGCTACTGACCTATTACAACAAAATTAGGCCCACATATACATAAAATATTCAAAAAGTGGTTACTTCTCCTCTTATCGCGCTAAATGGCCCTTGCGCGGTGTCACGTGAGCTTGCACAGCTGTCGCGACGTTGCTCAAATCACTCGCCCTAACCCCTTGCCAACACATACGTAATTATATTAGTCCAAGTCAAACAGTTTGTTTTTTATGAGAAAGAACTATTAGTAAATGCAAAAGTTGTGGATATTTTGGTACTTTACCAATAAATTTCAAGCAATTTTTCCTCTGAATGGAAAGTAAAATTAAAAAATAGAAAGAGGCTTTTCTTCAAAGGAATATAATCTACAATAACCTCTTTCAGTTTTTACACAGCTGTCACGCTTTAGGATAATTGAAGGGATATTTACAGGGTAATTTTTCAGATTTTCAAATTCCTGTTTGAGTCATCAAATTAAAATACAGATTCCAAGGAACGGGAAGGGAATATAGAAAAATTAAGACATGGGTTTTCTTTGGGACAGATGGAATTAGAAAAACCACTCTCAAAATTTACACAACTATCACTTTTTGAGATATGTAGGTGGGGTTTTGAAGGCTATTTTTCAGGAATCCGTCTCCTGAAAGGAAGGGAATCAGTTGTAACTATTTCTATTTTGAGAATGTAGTTGGATTTCAAATTTAAGATTGAGTAGATGTAGTTTTACTATATATTCAGATGTAATTGATAGATTTAGATTTGTATTTTCAATAGCAATGAGGCTCTTTGATTGTAATGGCTTCAATTACTGTAGATGAATAAAATTGCAGAGATGAAATGTTGAAGGTTTTCTATGGCATAGATTCTTGTGCCATCTTTTTTTTTAGTAAGTGATTTTCTTGTGTGAATTTGTTTCTAGTTTCCCACTCCATTTTGTATTTGATTTCATGTTTGGACATCAATTTATGGGATAGAATTCATCCTGCATTCTCTAGGTTCATTGTTCAATCATTTTCAAAACAATTTCTTCTAAAGTTTTACAGAATTCACCCTAGCTAAGTGACATGTTTGATGGCCTTCCTTCTTTTGTCTGCTAATCCACCTACAAATGCCTCAAGACTGAGGAAATGGTGTCTATGCGGAATTTTTCAATGATCCTTTCAAACCCCAACCTATTGCAACCTAACTCAGATCTGATTGTTGACTCCATTGCCTAATGGTCTCCTCCATGATTGTCCTACCAAATCTTTAAAAACAAATTGTTCCTACCAGAAACCTGACCTTCTGAATGTCATTGATTGAATACCTTAAGTAAGAAAGTTTGTAAATAGTGAGAGATACCTATTTGATTGTATAAGTTTGGGATACAATATAAAGTGGTTATATGCTTACCTCGGGATCTACCTTTCACAACCTGGGTACATTCTGAGGGCTAACATATTGGCGTTGTTGTCGAGGAACAAGGGTTCAAATATTCACTGGGTATGAATGACAGAGTTTTATATTTTATTGTTGATGGTGAACAACATTCAAACATCAATAAGGTTATGCATTTTTTCACCTGGTGACTCCATCTTCAAAGAATCCATTTTTCATAATTTCCTACGGCGACTCCACTGGGGAAAGGTTGCAAATTTTGAAGAGTTGATTCAGTTTCTTCATTAGTCGAGATGAGTTCTATATCTGCAAGGCATTCTCCTATTAATTGTGCTCACATTCCTATTTTTTTCAAATCAAATACCTAATGTAGATTGGCAAACATGTCTTAAAAAAATTTGAAGATCAAAGAGAAATGATGTTGCCCTTCATTTGGTTAGATTTCATATGCATATACATAAGTTGGTTGTTGAATTGCATGAGGATTCTTTAATGAAAATGTTCATGGTTACTTTGGAAGGAAATACATGGTCATGGTATGAGGGATTTCCATCAAAGAGTTTATATTCCCTTAAAGACTTTTATACAGTATTTCATGAATTAAAGATCAATATCCTTCCTTGTGCTAGTTCAAGATTGTTCCATACATGTTAAAGGTTTCATTGAAGATTTGGAGAACATGTATGGTGATGATGATTTTATGGATGAAGATCTTTTAGAAATTTTACATGTGAACTCATTTAAAAAAAAACAAATACAAACCAGTCGCCATGATATTCAAGAAAATTCCCAACAGTTGATAATGTCTTCCTTGACTGAAAGTGACATAAGCCAAAATTTGGATTCAACCAGTTACATTTATTTTCCTGAAATTGATGATAATTTGAAGAATTCTTATCAATCTTTATGTGACTGAGAAGGAACTTGGGATTGTCAATCAAATTCTTCCTCATATTATTTAACTCCTGAATTTTTGTTACAAGAAGGGGTTGCTCATTTCCAATCAGAAAACACCCTTTCGCAGCAACAATTTCTTCAAAGTTCTAATACTTATGTGACTGATTATGTAGAGAATTCTAAGTTTGGAAAATTTCACTCTCATATTCCTTCCACATGTTCATTTTTTAAAATTGCAAATATAGAGGAATCGGACCTTGAGTTAATGATTGAAGAAGGACCTTTGTGTGTTTATCTTGAACTCAAATTTCACTTGAAGATTCACAAGAGCATGCAAATCCTTCTTTGTTTATGGATGATGAGAAGGATGAACAACATTACAATCAGGCCCGACATATAGAAAAACCAACAGTTTGCATTGAGGAATTGAATCACGAAGAAAAGGAGGAGAGTTCTCAATGGAAGGTTTCTACATGTCTTTCAAATCCAGAAATTTTATGTCAAGAAAGCCTTTGTTTTCATGATTCTATTGAAAAATAGAATGATATTTCTTTTGAAACACTTAAAAAGAATGAAGTTGTGAATGCAGAAATTTAAAATCAAGTTGATGATGCCGCGTTTAGAAATTGTCATGAGCATTTTTATCATGGTTATTTTAAAGACCAGTTTGATGAATTGCAAGTGAAGTTACAATTTGAGCAGCCTCTTTATAGCAAGAAAATGACAAAACATTTTGAAGGTTGTCATGTTTTTTATGATCCGGTGGCTAATTACATGCAGACACTTTTTACTCAATATAGTTGGTTATCTTTTTACCAAAAAGATCAAATCTATCATCATTTATTTTTGTCACTATGGTTTTCAGCTCTCATTTTGATCAAGCATGATGAAGAATTTCGTTCATTGGATAAATTGCTTGGTTAGCTTCATTAGAAATTAGAGTTTACTTGACTTGGTGGTTGTGCTCGGTAAAGTAGGGTAGGTAGGTGTGAATAAGCTCGACATGGAGAGCATTTCTTTCAGTGATGTTTCAATTTGATTTCAGTATCAAGTTTCAGTTTTAGTTTCAAGTTCAGACTTCTAGTTTACAATTGGTTTCAGTCTTCAGAGGATGGATGGGTGACAGGTTATAGGTTACAGTATGGATGGGTGACAGGTTATAGAGTGGGGTTTGTTTGCAGAATGGTTTCAGGTGATGGTTACAGGTCAGAATGGGTTAAATATTTCAAAAAAGATTGGGCACAACCCAATGGATCTGACACTTGGTCTACGGGGTTCTTTGTTACCTCACAAGGAGGATAGCATCCCCAATTGAAGCCAGTTGTTAGCACTAATTTATTTTTTGTGGAAGTTGGTGTTGTCGCTTTATAATTTGCAAAGTTTCATTGGTGGTTTGGGCAGTTCAAAATTTTGCATGCTTGATAATGTATAAAATATTTCTCGGTTTGAAAGAAGAAATGATTTTAAAATGACTTTTTGGTAAAAGAAAAAGAATTTTTTTTATTATTTTGGTTTTATAGTGGTTTATTTATCAAATTTATGGAACAAGGTTTTATTTTTAAAAGAGAATAGCCAAATTTTATTTCTCGGCAAGAAGAAATAATTTTAAAAAGGCTTTTGGTAAAAGAAGAGGAATTTTTTATTATTATTTTGGTTTAATCATCAAACTTATGGAACAAGGTTTTATTTTGAGAATAGGCAATTTTTTTATTTTATAAAAACGCTCAACACCGACGCAGTACTTAAGAGCATCAACGCGCACCAATTTTCAAAAGAGAATAGGCAATTTTTTTATTTTATAAAAACATAGTGGCCTAAGCCCAAGCTCAGCACCGACCAGCTCAACACCGACCCAGTTCCTAAAAGCATCAACGCGCACCGAATAAATCCTGGTGTTAAGTCCCAAGCTCACAAACGGTATCCCTTTACTTTGCTTTTTAATGTCATCTGAAACTATCAAAGTATATAAACAACGATAAGATTTGTTATGTAGTGCATGTGGGATAAGATCCACATTCTAAATACGAAGCCCGTGTTTTTACGCTGACTCGTATTCTTTCTATTCTTTCCATGATTTTATCGAACTTCTAGAAAATTGCAAAAAACGAATTTGTAAGGGGAGGTTGTTGATTGATGTATTGGAATACTTTCTTATTTGGCGAGTTTTCAAAGCAGATCTTTTTGGATGTTGTCGTCATTTCTAACCTTATTCCCCTCTACTTGATGCACGAGACCACGGCCATTGTTTCATCTTACGGTATTTATAAGATGCATTCGCTAGAAATTGATTCTTGGAACATTGTGTTTGTTGATCTCATGCATTCTAGTATGCAGATCTCGAGGTAGAAGGGATTTCGATGAGGTTCTTTTCTAGTATTTTGCAAAGATATTCAAGAAACAATACCTCGAATCCTCCAATATGCACCCAAATACATGATCTTCTTTCGATTTGCATACATAATGATAAAGATTGCATTAGGATCATTACAATTCCAGGTTGGAATGAAGATCAGGCCATCGGTGAACGAAATGAAGCGTATGAGTAAAATTTGACAGCAGAAGGATGCTTGGAAAGTAATGCGGAGGAAGTATATCACAGGTCTCCAGGTGATGTTGATTATACTCCAAGGACAGTTTGAAAGTGTGTTTTTTGATGCTGAGGATGACCTATCCATTAAGGATTTGGCACTGCAAAGTCAAACCTCAGAGAGCTTCAACTCAAAGATACAATGTGAAATTGATGCGCTAAGATTGAAAATATCTGTGGAGATTAAAAGAAGCACGAGGGCGGAAGAAGCTTTATCTCTCTGGCATAACCAACGGCACGAAACGATAGAAAGGTTTTCATTGATTGGGTTGTCATTACCATCAATCGAAATCAGTGCATTATCTCAAGGAGAGAAAGCAGTGCTAGTGGACTTCGTTGATGATGTCTGTGGACAGTTTATAGTTGCAAGGATGGTAGCACAGGCCGTTGGGAGGGCTTCTCTGAGGGAAGAACTAGATTATGAGATGAATATGTTGATTGATAGTAAAGACTTTGAGATTTCAAGTCTGCATGATAAACTCCAGTACTATGAATTGGTAAATTGGGAAATGTATCAAAGAAATCAAGAAGCGATAGAATCTCTTTGAGTTTTCTAAAAGAGCGTCTTCGCTCACCTATAACCATGTCTTCTGAAGGAGATTCAAGTCATACCGCATCCAATGGATAAGAACCATTCCGCAAGAAAAATTGCGGAGAAATTAACGTGTAAGCAACTCAACGGAATTGGGTAGATCTTTCAATTTTTAACGGTGGAAATCTGAAGATGGAAGAGACCTAAAATGGATATGGATTCCGCACATCAACATGCGAGGAGAAATAAATTTTCAAGATTTGTGGAATTTATATGCCCGTGGTTAAATTCAAACCACGCGTCCACACCACATTCTCTTTCCAAATTGATCAACGGTTTTAAAAAATTACGCTACGGGAAAGTGTTGCCTAATTAATATCCAAAGACGTGAGCAGAATTTTACAATTACAAGTGCAGCTTTAACGGGCTCAGAGTTGTATGGTGATTGGGTTAAAACAATGATTTGGTTTATTATCCTTCATATTTTAATCCGGTTAACCAGCATGATCTTCACTTTCAAATCAATCGTTAGACTTGAAAAGGCATTAAAGTTTGGTCAATTACCTACGGATTTGAAGATCCCCGTGATGAAGTAAAAGTGGATCATGCCAAAAATAAATTGATGAAGGAATGATTAAAGAGAACCATAAAAATACAAAATAAATGAATATTATGAGAATATGGTTGATGTAGATCTGCAGAGTTTTATTTTAAACAGTTTAGAAATGCAATCAAAATTCTTCCTAGCTTACCAAGAAGCACATTTTAGTGAGCTTTGATACTATACAAAAATGAAAATGTAGGAATTAAGTTGAAACTTGGGCCAAGTTTCATACAGGTACTACAAGCTAAAGAAACATATGCAATTTTATTAGTCCAATTTAAACAGTTCGTTTTTTATGAGAAAGAACCATTAGTAAATGAAAAAGCTGCAGATATTTTTGTACTTTACCAGTCAACTTCAAGTAACTGTTTTCGCCAAATGGAAAGGAATTTTGAAAAACCTAAAGAGGATTTTCCTCAAAACAAGCTAATATACAATAATATATTTCAGTATTTACACAGGTGTCACGGTTTGGGATAATTGAAGGGATCTTTACAGGGAAATTTTTTATATTTTCAATTTCCTGTCTGAGTCATCACACTAAAATACATATTCCAAGGAACTGAAAGGAAATATAGAAAAAATAGGACATGGGTTTTGTTTGGGACAGATGGAATTACAAAAAAATATCTACATATCTATCACCATTTGAGATTTTCAGGTGGGGATTTGAAGGCTATATTTCAGGAATTTGTCTCCTGAAAGGAAAGAAATTAGTTGTAACTGTTTCTATTTTAAGAATGTAGTTGGATTTTGAATTTAAGATTGATAAGATGTAGTTTTATTATATATTCAGATGTAATTGATAGATTTAGGTTTGGAATTTCAAGAGAAAAGTGGCTCTTTGATTGTAATGGCTTCAATTACTGTAGATGAATAAAATTGCATAGATGAAATGTTGAAGGTTTTCTATGGAAGAGATTCTTGTGCCATATTTTTCTTCATTAAGTGATTTTCTTGTGTGATTGTTTTTTCTAGTTTCCCGCTCCATTTTTTATTTGCTTTCATGTTTGAAGATCATTTTATGGGCTAGAATTCATCCTGCATGCTCTAGGTTCATTGTTCAAGCATTTTCAAAACAATTTCTTCTAAATCTTTACAGAAATCTCCCTAGCTAGGTGCTATGTTTGATGTCGTGTCTTCTTTTGTCTGCTAATCCACCTGCAAATGCCTCGAGACTGAGGAAATTGTGTCTACCCTTCCTTTGTCCATGAACCTTTCAAACCCCAACCTCTTGCAACCTAACTTAGATCTGATTGTTGAATCCATTTCCCAATGGTCTCCTCGATGATTGTCCTACCAAATATTTAAAAACAAATTGTTCCTACAAGAAACCTGACCTTCTAAATAACATTGATTGAATACCTTAAGTAAGAAAGTTTGTAAATAGTGAGAGATCCTTCTCTGACTATATAAAGTCAAGATACAGTCTAAAGTGCTTCTATGGTTACCTCAGGATCTACCTTTCACATCATGGGTACATTCTAAGTGCTAACACCTAGTACAAGGTATGTGAAGTGTAAAATATGATCCTGGCGTGGTACACAGTTTGTTTAGATGTAATGATTCATGTGGGTTGTCCTGGAGTATAAAATATCTTGATGTGGTACGCAGGTTGCTCAGACGTAGTAAGTCCTAGAAGGTTATCCAAACGAAAAAGATCATGGACACAGGTTGTTCGGATGTAATAAGTTCTTGAGGTTAACCTTGAATGGAAAATATCCAATTGTGGTATGCAGGTTGTTCGGTCGTAATCATTCCTTGTATGTGTGTGGTCCCATGTTGGAGATGATGAGATCACAAGGCACTTAGTGTGCACCTCGGCAGTTCTAACATAGTGGTAGATGTAGGCTGTCTTAGTGATGTGAAATATCCTAGCATGCTCCTATGTTTGTAGAATGTAGGTTTCCCGTAGAGAGACATAATGCACTTTGTTTTCTCCTAGGCGATTCTCGCATAGTGGAAGATGCAGGTTTTCTTGGTGATGTTAAAGATCCTGTCATGCTCTTATGTTGTTAGAACGTAGGTGGTCTACATATGGCTTGTGCTTTGTGTGCTCTATGTGTTCTGTGCAAGATGATGAGATGATATGGATATGACGAGATGACGGTAGGAGATGCAGGTGATTGCAATAGAAACATGATGAATGGTCTTTGGATGTACCTACACGATGGTTTTCTCGTTGATATGATGAAGGCCTAGATGAGGACTAGGCCTACACCCAGCATGAAACAGGGCTGGCTCTATAGAAACTTCCTATGACGGATAGATTCGACAAATTCAGGACTATGGTAGCAGCTACAATGATGACTCAGTGATTATGATTGTGATCATAGAATCCCTTCCTTGTTAAGAGGGAGTGTTGTTCTAATTGTAACTTTAGAGTATATTCTAATTTATATTATTATTGTATATTGTTGTATCCCCATTGGAGTTGTGTTTCCCGCCTTTCGAGATATGATTATTATGTATTTTCATTGAGGTAAACCCTCTATTGTAATTCAGAGAAATAGTTCTCAGAATAAATAAAGGAAAATGTACTTATGAGTATTCCTAGGTAGGTCGTCCCCAAAGAGGTTTCCTGGCCAACCTAGTTAGTTGAGTAAGTCACTCAACGGAAGGATATAAATAGGGAGGAATCCTCCTCATTTGACACACACACTCACAGTCTCTCATGTGTGCTTTAGGAGAGAGAAGACACAGAGGAAGAGATAAAGTTGTTGGATACATCTTGTTCTTGGGTTTTTCCATCTTGTGATATTGTCTTAGTGATAGAACTATTCTAAGGAAGTTTGTGGGGTTTTCTCCTTTATGGTTTCCCTAATGAAAATCTTTGTGTCTTGTGTCTCTTTTGTATCTTGCGTATCTTATGCATATTGGATATCTTAATGTTCTTGTTTTTCTTTCAGATAAAGATCCTAATGTAATTAGGATAGAAAAACTAAAACATTGATCGCAACGCCAATTTTTTTATAAATTTCCCAAAATAACTGTGTGCTAGAATTATATTCATGCATTGGCTTCTTGGTGCATCTATGAAATATAGATACTCCAATGTGCATATTCCAATAAGCACACCGTTATCAACAATATTGAATATCGTATCAATAACTATATGCTATTGAATATAGTGGATAATTTCTTTGAACGAGTTTATGCATATGTTTGAGCGTAGTACATATGTGGGTTAGACGTATAGGTGCTCTCTTCCAGTAGGAAAGCACCAATGCAATTAAAATATTATGGCACACCATATTCAGTAGAGAGCTCTAAGAATTTATGCTTTGATTAAAAATTATATAGTCATCTCAAATAATTCGACTTAAATTCGTATTATTCTTACAAAATGGTTATGAAACTATGTTGGAAGTAAAATTGTGATCTGGTTCTCAAAACAAAAAATGGACACACCTACTAATTGTTGATTTTGCTCAAATGTGAGTAGAAAAGGCTATAATATCAAATGGCCAATACTTCAAATTCTAGATCATTTCATATTGTTCAAAGTTCAATGAGTTCTCCTTTCCATATTCAGTAAGTGGTTTTATTTGTGTTTTGATAATTTAATTTACTTATTCATGTGAATATGAATAAAAATATATTTTATTTTCCAGGATCTCGATTCAAGATCAAGTTCAAATGCAGAAGTTATTCCACTAGTTATAAAACGTCCTAAGTTGTTGTCAGGTGCAAGGTACCGCAAGAAGTTGGTAGATGAAATTGGCCAGCTACTTTACCCTACCAATTGTAACATGCCATCTCCATCCACAATCCTAGGTCATCAATGATGATTCATCATGAGTTGGATCTCTTTTATGACACCCCTGTAGTATGTAGCTTTTCAAAATGTCAAGGGTTGAAAGAGAACCCTCGGTGTGTCACACTCACCCATTATATTAATTATCAACTACCTAATGTGGATGGTCTAATACCCCCTACTACAGCAAAAAATACAATAGGTGGTATAGAAAAGACCCGTAGGAACAATTCCCTATGCTCATTTTTGGAAACGTTGGAAGCAAAAATAGTTATGTTGTGTCCTAAATTTAGTAACCCCTGTGCTTATGTTCTGTCAACTAAAAGTTCTAGTGATCCAAAGTATGATATCAATGTCACCCAAAACATCTCTACTAGGAGATCCAAAAATTTGCATGAAGTTGAGAGAAAAAATGTTCAAGTACACTCCAAGATAGTACAATTATTGGAGGGTAGAGATTACTTCTCCTTCCCGTGAATTTACAAAGTAAATATCAAACTTCTTACAACCATAGTTTGTATGGTGCTTGTCTGTCTTATCGACATGTGCTTGTTGTTGGAACCAAATTCTGATTTTTTGGCAATAGTTTTATGATTTCGATGTCTGATATAGACGCTGAAAATCTCAGGTTCATCTTTTCACATATACTCCTTCCTCCAAAAAAGTCAGTAGCACTTATACCATTTTGTGGTCCTATATATTGTTAATCAAATTACTTGAATATTTGTTATAGCGTGATTTTCCACATCTTATGCATCGTGTCTTGATGGCATTCCCTTGTCCTATTGGAGTAGGGTCCCGCAGCTACAGAAAAAGATGCTAGTTTTGGCGGAAAGAAGTTAAGACAAAGCTACGACACCGTAGCACGTTTCCAGCTGGAGAGCAGAGCCGGAAATCATGACTTTTAAGATAGAAAAGTCAAGAAGGCAACGGTACCTGAGCGGCCGAGAAGAGAGAGCTCAACCACTGCATTGAAAGCAGCGGCGGAAGACAGGAGGGCTCAGCGACCCTCATAAAGGAGAAGGAGCAACGAGGCTGAAGCATTGAAGGCGAAGGACAGAAAAGCGAAGCGGTGCATAGTACCCATGATCAGTGCCGGGAAGCATGGAAGACTGCAGAGAGCTGTGGTGTGACGGAAAGCGGCTACCTCAAGTACAGATATGGCCAACTGTCACTAATTAGGGTTTTGGGTTACTGTTGGGACTGGCCCACAGTGTTGTAATGGCAAGACCTTCGGGCTGCCTATAAAAGAATATATTTTGTATTGTAAAAGGGTTGGAGAGTTAGCTAGTCATTTTGTTGGTTAGTTAGTTGGTTCAATCAGTTGTTAGTAGTGTTTTGCAGATTATCAGACCGTTGTAAAAGCCTAGCTCCGGTTCTGTTATTAGCGGTAGCAATCTTACAGTAACCAGTAGCTGGCTTATAGAATATGTATGTAATGATCCGAAGGGATCGACAAAGAGGGAAGAGTATATTGTAGGAGAGAAATATAGACGAGAAAAGAGATCTAAGAGAGAAGATCTTGAGCTGCATATGTGGTGCAGCAAAACTGTGTTTTACCTTCCCCTGAGCTATAATAAAAACACAGTTCTGTGGACGTAACTTCCATCCTGGAGGTGAACCACGTTAAAATCAGTGTTATGCGATTGGTTTATGTGTTATGTGTATTTATGCATTTCTCAGTCAGTTCATGGACCTTGTTTACAGTTTAATGAATGAATGTGCTAATCAATTCACAGCAATATAGAAGGGTAAATACAAGTTAACGTCTTTGGCACGCTGTTTATGGTTCATTTATGCTTGCGTAAAATAGTCTCTATTGCAGTATCGAATAGCCTTGTATGTTAAGTCTTGCACGTCGACATGGGCAACGCTAAGTGCACTAAACCACGGTGGTAGGATATCACAGAGAGGTGATACCGCACCGGCAGAGGAGCTGTGGTGCGCGATACCGCAAGTTAAGGACTTAGCGTTGGGCAGGAACTGCGTGTCGTACAGTATGCGACGATGCGATAAGGTCGAAGATATAGCGAGTCTGAGAAAGTGCGCACTGCAGGAAAGGATCACGCGACGGTATAAAGGAATATCTCGCGCCTAGAAGGGCTGCGAGGCGAGGAGATCGCATGACGCGAGCAGGAGATCTCGCGATGCGCAGAAAGAGACCTCGCAGCTAGAAGAGCTGCGAGCCACTAGTGGGATTGCCTCAGAACCTGGTCCAAGACGCTTGAGTCCTTGGCCAACCCATTAGAGTCACTTCGGGTGAGACTTCAGGCTGCTTTGCGGTCTGTCGCCGAAAGGGCCAGTGATTTAGGGGTGTTGTTGGTTGATTATAGTTAACCCGGGTCTGCCCATAGCAGCCAACAAATGGTTCCATTGCCGGTTTTGAACAACTGAGCGCTAATGTTCTGTTGGCACCCCACAAGAGAAGAGTTTCACCAGTGGCTGGATTCAAACCTAAGAGAGTTTGCCCAAAAAGAAAATCAGAGCCCTAAACTGAGCACAGAGGACTGGTTAGAAAAGCATATCGCTTCAAATATACACGCCATATTTTTTGCAACCTATGGAAACGAGCTTTTCGACTGGTTATCCAAGTTGACAGATAGGAACATATTCAAGAAGAAAAGAAACATTTTCTGGACACCGGAGCTGATTCAGACCGTGCAGAACCTCGACAATCCCATTACGAGAGCAGTAGACTTCTGGCTTGCGAGTGTGCTAGGAGGCTTTGTTATAGAATTTGCAGTTGACCAGAGAAAAAGCTTCAGCGAGGCTGAGCGGTACTTCTTCAAAGGATATCGTGGTAAGTACCTAAAATCTCTAAACTTGTCCATTAAGATGCTGCTACATGAAAAAGGAGTAATGGACATGATTTCAAATGAATAAGTAAAGATAGTAATGTCACAAGAGTTTGAAAGTGATTTTGATGACATTGGACGCACACGTAGTGGCAAGAAATATAAAGTAGCTTTTGGCTCTCCTGTATTTGGAGATAGTTCAGACAATATTAGGCAATCGAGTCCTAGTACCACAGAAGAACCAGAGGGGGGTATCCCTTACCATCCCTATACCCCACAGAAACAGACCGGGACTCAGAGTAATCCCGTAGGTACTCCATCCAGTAGCTCACGGACAGTACCTACTGCCGCTACATCACCTTCACCTACACTGCTGAGTGGTAGTAATCCAGTCAATCAGAACCCATCGCAGAGAAATAGAATGGGAGATGATATGAAGCTACCTACCTTTAAGGGTACAGGAGCAGAGGACCCGGAACATCATTGGTTTCTATGTGAAGCCATGTGGACCATTAAAACAATCAACGACGATAACCTTAAACTTGTACAATTGGTCACTACACTTAGAGATCGAGCTTTAACATGGTACATAAAGTATACCACAGTACCCAAGACACTTGCCCAGGTCAAGAACGCCATGATTAAAGAGTTCAAGAAACCTAAGTCTGAATCTTAGTGCATTACAGAGCTCAAGGATATTAAGCAGCTACCATCAGAATCAGTATGGGACTTTGACCAGAAATTCAAAGCCCTTATAGACCAAGTAAGTTTTGAGTTTGCGCCAGAGTAGCATAAGGAATGGTTTATTGCAGCGCTGCTCCCTCACATTAGAGTGCCACTAATTCAGCAGAAACTCCAGACGCAGGATGATGCATTGGAGATGGTGATGAAGCTAGAAGCTTCACCTTTAGCAGAAACCAGTGCAGGCATGACAACCCTACAGAACCAGTTGGCCAACCTCACGTTACAGATACACGAACTTAAGAAAGGAAAAGAGGTTATGCAAGACATATGGTGCTTACGATGTAGAGCACAGGGTCATACCAAAGACAATTGTCCAGTCTTTGCAGAATATCTAGCGTCAAGGGCTCCTAACCCCTTACCACGAATGCAAGGGCCATGGTGTGAAATATGCAAAACACAAGGACACCCACCTCATCAATGCCCTTTGCTTCAGAACTATGTACAGACACCTAAGAACCTATACTGTGTCTTCTGCAGCTTTGTCGGATATGATGAAAAGAATTTCCGAGCCTATGATCTCATGTTAGATAGAAAACATGACGTATACAGAGTCCAGTTAGAAACACGGGTTCTAGCAGCAGGACCACAGCCTGATCCAACTTATGGTGGCCGGGGAGGAGGATTCAGAGGACGAGGCCGAGGAGGAGGATTTGCAAGAGGAGAAGGCTTCGGCAGAGGAGAGGGTTTTGGTCGTGGTCACGGACCAATCACTTGTTATAACTGCGGAGTTGTAGGACACTATGCTAGGGACTGTCAGAGCCCCACTACTACTTGTAATTACTGCAAATCTTATGATCATACCATAGAGGAGTGTCCTACCTTGATAGCTAAGCTCAAAGACCCTAAGACAGCAGTACACCAGAACATCCAGCTTATGGTTGCTGAGCA
This sequence comes from Pseudotsuga menziesii, assembly GCA_001517045.1. Taxonomy (NCBI): domain Eukaryota; kingdom Viridiplantae; phylum Streptophyta; class Pinopsida; order Pinales; family Pinaceae; genus Pseudotsuga; species Pseudotsuga menziesii. Next base: position 232,372 of record LPNX010883279.1, on the reverse strand, counting down.
GGCAGATCCAGAACCAAGAGTCAATATTGTGACTCATAGCGGTGCTTCCACCAGTGGGACATCGCAGGAGACCGAAAAAAACATAGGGCAGGAGTGGGTGCGCAGATCTCCTGGTAAAGCAACAGCACTCGACCTACAGAAGAATAAAGAGACATTTCATTAAGCCAAGGCTTCCTTTGATGAACCTACACAATCAGGATCGCAGGTACCGCCGTCTAAGGGCGTACCGCAACAAGCACCTTGTGGCGACAGCCCAGAACAGATACCGCAGGCTACCACATCGGGAAGATGCGACGAGGATGAATCGACGGGAAGTATAGAATCCTTCCTGCGCAGTTGCTTGAAGCTCTTGAGAAATGAAAAATCTATCGGCGAGCTATAGCGCATCATAGATCAGTGTCAGCAACCTTCTCTCTCGGGCAGTGCACACCGCGTTGTTCATAATATTACAGGACATACAAGGACCGGAAGAGAGATGAAACTCACAGCACAGATTGGAGAGTTTGAAATGGACGAAGTCGTCTTAGATCTGGGATCAGAGGCGAACATTCTCACTAAGCAGACATGGGAACAGATGGGTAGCCCTCAGTTAGCCATATCGCCTATCCACCTGAGATTAGCTAACCAGCAGCGAGTATCACCATTGGGTCGACTGCCGTAGGTGCCAGTTGACATTGACGGAGTTCGTACTTTTGCGGACTTCGAAGTTATAGAAATCATTGGCGACAGTCGACCGTACCCAGCCCTATTAAGTATCGATTGGGTGATTGGTAGCAAGGCTATCATCGACCTAAAGAGAAAACAAATGACCTTTGAGGATGCGCAGATTCGGGTCATCGCACCGCTGGATCCTCACCAAGGTCCTAGATACATTGAACCTATCCGAGCAGAGGAGGAGGCACATAACATGGATAGTCTCTACCAGATGACTGCGAACCAGAGTGACTACATCAATCCAATCGTGGAAGGGAACATTAATTGGCAATGCGACAGCTCATGCGCATCGGATTCCGATATTGGTCTAGAGAACTGGCAGAACAGACTTTACGAAGTCTCAGCACGTAGATGTGCATTTATAAGTAAATCACTGTGATGGATTGGTGCAGAGACCACTGAAATTCCGTCATATCATGGTCTAACAGATATTCAGGAATTCCTTGAGCAGTTTGAGCAACAGATTCCTTACGAGCAAAGGAACGCAGCTATGGACCTTGCAGTATGAGCCACACCTGCAAGATGGTGGTATGCGCATAAAGAAAATATCGCATCATGGGATGATATTAAAAGACTGATGGCGATCAGATTTTTTGTTGACAGAGAGTATGTCCTGCTGAAGTACACAGGAGAAACTGACCCCAGAGCACACATTCAGACATGCGAATAGAACTGGTCGGACATTCCCGAGGATGAATGGGCTCACAGATTCATTCAAACATTGGACACGGTTCCAAGGAACTGGTACACAGAGACCGAGTTGCGCAAGAGGACGACCACATGGTCACTTATGACAGACAGTTTCCTACTTACCTTCATGTTTGAATCAGAACATCCAAGTGTTGCGCAGGCCCTAGACATAATCAAGATCAAGATATTCGAGGATTGTACCATCTCAGAGCAGGCTCAACCTGAGTGGGCCATCCAATTGCAAGACGTGCTTAAGTGTTATAACTTCGCAGCAAAGCCAGACAATGAAGATAAGGATGAGGATGAGGATCCTCACAACACCAACATTCCGGAGTCAGAAGGGACTCGCGATGTTGGGGGACCACAGTTAGAGATTCCAGCAATCCCCGAACCTATCAAGATTAAAAAGATCAATATTGGCACAGACGCAGAACCTAAGTTTGCCTCTATTGGAGACTATTGGAATGATGAAACAGTCGGACAGATTGTCGACTTGTTACATGACTATCAGGACCTATTTCCCACCAAGTTCACAGAGATGAAGGGAATAGTTGGAGACCTGGGAGTTATGAGGATACCATTGAAGGAGGATGCTAGACCAGTTAAGTAGCGCCCATATAGATTGAATCTGCGCTACAAAGAAAAAGTAAAGGACGAAATCGATAAGATGCTGGCAGTAGGAATCATTGAGCCGGTAAAAGAAAGCGAATGGGTTAGCCCCATGGTCGTACAAGAAAAGAAAACAAAATGAGACATCAGGATCTGTGTCGATCTGCGCAAGCTCAACGATGCATCGCTTCACGATCCATTTCCGACACCATTCACTGATGAGGTATTAGACAACGTTGGAGGACAGGAGGTCTACTCCTTCACTGATGGGTTTTCAGGCTACCATCAGATCAGAATACATCCAGAAGATCGGTCCAAGACCACCTTTGCAACAGAATGGGGCTCGTTCCAGTATACAGTAATGCCCTTTGGTCTTAAGAATGCACCAGCTATATTTTCTAGAGTAGTCGTTGTATTTAAAGAATACATTCATAAATTCTTAGAAGTATATTTTGATGATTGGACTGTATTTGGACTAATTGACAAGCATATAGGAGACTTAAGACTGATGTTAGAGAAATGTAGGTAGTACCAGATTTCGCTAAACTTGAAGAAATGTATATTTTGTGCACCATTTGGTATTTTGCTGGGTCACATTGTTTGCAGACAAGGCTTGATGGTAGATCCTGTGAAGATTGCCATCATTGTAAACCTTCCAGCACCCAAATCAGTCAAGCAACTGAGGACAGTACTTGGTCATACCAGGTACTACAGAAAGTTCATCAAGGGCTACGCAAAGATCACAGCACCAATGGAGAAATTGCTCAAGAAAGATGTAAAATTCCTATGGAACGAGGAATGTCAGCAGAGTCTAGACATGCTTAAAGAGAAGATGGTTACAACACATCTTAGTATTTCCCGACTGGAATAAGCCATTTCATGTACATGTGGATGCATCTGGCATCGCATTAGGGGTTGTTTTAACACAACCAGGAGAAGGGGACATTGACCACCCTATCGCATATTCCAGCAGAAAGCTCTCGACAGCAGAAAAGAACTACACCACAACTGAAAGAGAAGGCCTAGCTATGGTGTATGCGCTGCAGAAGTTTAGGCACTACCTGTTGGGTGCCCCGTTCAAGATGTTTACTGACCATTCCGCGTTAAAGTATTTGGTCAATAAGCCAGTGTTAGGGGGGAGAATCTGCAGATGGCTACTCCTCTTTCAGGAGTATGATTTTGAAATCATTGTGAAACCAGGAAGACTGAATGCAGGACCTGATCATTTGTCGTGGATAGACTCAGGAGAAGAGCCAAGTAACCTAGATGACAATCTAGCGGATGCACCATTATTCTCTATCCAGATCGCAGATGAGTACTATGCCGATATTCTTCAATTCCTCACTACGGGAGTAGCACCTGATGAGTTTACTAAGCACCAAAAGAAGCAATTGGTTGTTAAAGCAGCAGACTTCACCCTCATCGCAGGACACCTATACAACTTAGTTCCGGATGAAGTTTTGCGCAGATGTGTGATGCCGCATGAAAAGGACGCTATTATCAGAGAGGCACATTCAGGAACCGCAGGAGGTCATTTCGCAGGAAAGCCGACTGCGCAGAAAATCCTAGAGGCAGGATTATGGTGGCCTACATTGCATAAAGACACCAAGGACTTTTGCAGATGCTACGATATCTGCCAAAGGGTAGGAAAACCCTCGCGACGCGATGAAATGTCGCTGCGACCGTAGGTCACGTTGCGCGCATTTGACAAATGGACTATAGATTTTGTGGGTCCTATCAACCCACCAGGAAAGCGCACTGGTGCGAGATATATTATCATTGGAATAGAGTACCTCACCAGATGGGCAGAGGCCAAAGCAGTAAGAAATTGCGATGCTGCTACAGCTGCACAGTTCCTTTTTGAAAACATCATCAGTAGGTTTGGATGCCCAGTAATTTTGATGAGTGATCAAGGCACGCATTTTTTGAACAACACTATTGAGGCGTTGACAGAAGAATTCCAGATTCAGCACCATAAGAGCACTCCCTACCACCCACAGGCTAATGGTATAGTGGAGGCCTTTAATAAGATTTTAGAAAATGCTCTTACTAAGATCTGCAATAGCCAGAGGAATAATTGGGACCTCAGAGTTAACGCTGTATTATGGGCGTACAGGACCACATGCAAGAAACTTACGGGACACACACCTTTCAGCTTGGTGTATGGACAGGAGGCTGTTATGCCTATGGAGTATATTCTTCCCAGTTTAAGAATCGCTCAGATTACCGGGATGACTGATACAGACACAGTGGAGGAAAGGCTAGCACAGCTGCTTGCCTTAGAAGAAGACAGATTCATCACCGGATTCCATCAGAAAGTGCAGAAGGCACGAGAAAAATCTTGGCATGACAGACACATCAAGAATAAGACTTTCCAGATCGGAGACCTAGTACTCCTCTATGACAGCAAATTCATTAAGTTTCCAGGGAAGTTCAAGACACAATGGCTGGGGCCATATCAGATACAGCAAGTCACAGAGGGAGGTGCCGTTCATCTTAGCCAGCTGAATGGGGAGCTTTTTCCCACATGGATTAATGGCAGTAGGCTTAAGCCCTATAGTGATAGCCACCCCACCTCTCAGCCCTAGCTTAACCAGTCTATAGCGGTGCAAATGTCCAGTGTAGTTGAAAGGAGGCATCGCACTTGGAACTAGTCTACACCGGCAGGTATTATTTTAAGTATGAGGAATCGCATCAGAGCGGTTCAGTTAAAAAAAAAAAAAAATTACTTTTTGTTACGTAGGTGATGTGGAGTCGCATCGCAACAGTGCGATGTTTCCCTATGCCACGTACTCAGTTTTGCAACCGACAAAGGCCAGTCAAGTCAGCATCTGACAGGTAGTTAATGAGGTAATGACAGGTATATCTTACTGTAGATTTGGCAGCAGTATAATCAATTTTTCTAGATTTATCAAATCTCCGACGAGACCGGCACCTGTACACACACGTTTCGAGGGAAATTCGATCAGATTTCCGCATTTATTAGGGATCAGATGGCGGGTGTGGTCTTGTCCAAGCATTAATGACGACCGATGGGTTCAGTCTAGATGACCGTTGCGTTCGGGATTATCGTATTGGGAATAAAAGCAGAAAGTATTCAAGTCGGACGGCTACATTTGCAGAAAATCCGAGAGCTATAGAGTAAGTTGTTAAGAATTCTGTGTCCAGAGCTAAGTGGTTACAGAGTACTGTGATTTTCAGAAGTTGCAGCCATTGCACGTCCACCAATTTGTACGAAGACGGTTCTGTTCGATGACGAACCTCTAGAAGGCATGCTGAGACGTTTCGATCCTGGTGGCCGTAGGTCCGCCATGACGATGTCGCCCAGGGTTGTGAAATTAGGTACAGCACAAGTCAGACAGCCGCTAAGGATGAAGATTCAAGCGCCAGAATTATAAGTTGTCACCAAAGTCTCTACTAAGGAGAAGAAGAACGTCGAGCCGATCACTGAAGATAAGAAAGCAGAGCAGAAGAACGATGAGAAGAAATCTCCCGCTAGGCGGAAAGTAAAAATGAGAAAAAGAAAGCAACGGGAGAAGGTCGCCGACCTATCTGATCAGCTAAGAAAAGCACCAAATATTGCGGAGGCAACACAACAAAAATCTGATGATCAGAGGCAGCATGTGTACCTGGAGCACTTCGAAGAGAAGAGAAGTGGAAAAGGACAGCAAACCCAGTGGACGGTAGAATTTCAGAACGCGGACAAAGGCTTGTTCTCGGAACGGAATTCATGGTTTGCCCCTCCTTCATATACGAGGCTCCAGACTGAATGAAATGTTTGAGAAGGCTGGAAGATACAGACTTTCCTTGTGATAAAAGTTCAGACTTTTCTGTGTCCAGAGCTAAGTGGTTACAGAGTGCTGTGATTTTCAGAAGTTGCAGCCATTGCACGTCCACCAATTTGTACGAAGACGGTTCTGTTCGATGACGAACCTCTAGAAGGCATGCTGAGACGTTTCGATCCTGGTGGCTGTAGGTCCGCCATGACGATGTAGCCCAGGGTTGTGAAATTAGGTATAGCACAAGTCAGACAGCCGCTAAGGATGAAGATTCAAGCGCCAGAAGTATAAGTTGTCACCAAAGTCTCTACTAAGGAGAAGAAGAACGTCGAGCCGATCACTGAAGATAAGAAAGCAGAGCAGAAGAATGATGAGAAGAAATCTCCCGCTAGGCGGAAAGTAAAAATGAGAAAAAGAAAGCAACGGGAGAAGGTCGCCGACCTATCTGATCAGCTAAGAAAAGCACCAAAGATTGCGGAGGCAACACAACAAAAATCTGATGATCAGAGGCAGCATGTGTACCTGGAGCACTTCGAAGAGAAGAGAAGTGGAAAAGGACAGCAAACCCAGCGGACGGTAGAATTTCAGAATGCGGACAAAGGCTTATTCTCGGAACAGAATTCATGGTTTGCCCCTCCTTCATATACGAGGCTCCAGACTGAATGAAATGTTTGAGAAGGCTGGAAGATATAGACTTTCCTTGTGATAAAAGTTCTAACCCAGGTAAAGAGGAAAGGATATCTGTAGAAGACCTCTCAAACACTAGAAGGCTATTAAAAGGTTTTAGGAGCGAAGAGAGCGAGACCATGACATTGGGCACGAAGGATAAGAGAGCCCAGTGAACCAAGTTACATAAACTATAAAGAGAGTGTCGAAGTGATGCAGAAGGAAGTCACAGGACTTCGTGACAGGTTGCAGAGGGCTTCACAGGAATCCAAGGAAAAGCTACAGCAGGAGAAGCCCGCTGCAGGTGGCTCGAGGATGAGCCACAAGTAAGTGTTAGGGGACTATTGGAGTAGGGTCCCGCAACTACAGAAGAAGCTGCTAGTTTTGGAGGAAAGATAAGTTTTGGTGGAAAGAAGTTAAGACAGAGCTACGACGCCGTAGCACATTTCCAGCTGGAGAGCAGAGCCGGAAACCATGACTTTTAATATAGAAAAGTCAAGAAGGCAATGGTACCTGAGCGGCCGAGAAGAGAAAGCTCAACCACTGCATTGAAGGCAGCGGCAGAAGACAGGAGGGCTCAGTGACCCTCATAAAGGAGAAGGAGCAACGAGGCTGAAGCATTGAAGGCGAAGGACAGAAAAGCGAAGCGGTGCATAGTACCCATGATCAGTGTCGGGAAGCATGGAAGACTGCAGAGAGCTGTGGTGTGATGGAAAGCAGCTACCTCAAGTACAGATATGGCCGACTATCACTAATTATGGTTTTTGGTTACTATTGGGACATGCCCACAGTGTTGTAATGGCAAGACCTTCGGGCTGCCTATAAAATAATATATTTTGTATTGTAAAAGGGTTGGAGAGTTAGCTAGTCATTTTGTTGGTTAGTTAGTTGGTTCAATCAGTTGTTGGTAGTGTTTTGCAGATTATCAAACCATTGTAAAATCCTAGCTCTAAAACTATTATTAGCGGTAGCAATCTTACGGTAACCAGTAGCTGGCTTATAGAATATGTATGTAACGATCCGCAGGGATTGACAGAGAGGGAAGAGTATATTGTAGGAGAGCAATATAGACGAGAAAAGAGATCTAAGAGAGAATATCTTGAGCTCCATATGCGGTGCAGTAGAACTGTGTTTTACCTTCCCCTGAGCTATAATAAAAACACAGTTCTGTGGACGTAACTTCCATCCTGGAGGTGAACCACATTAAAATCAGTGTTATGCGATTGGTTTATGTGTTATGTGTATTTATGCATTTCTCAGTCAGTTCATGGACCTTGTTTACAGTTTAATGAATGAATGTGTTAATCAATTCACAGCAATATAGAAGGGTAAATACAAGTTAACGTCTTTGGCACGCTGTTTATGGTTCATTTATGCTTGCGTAAAACAGTCTCTATTGCAGTATCGAATAGCCTTGTATGTTAAGTCTTGCATGTCGACACGAGCAACGCTAAGTGCGCTAAACCGCGGTGGTAGGATATCACAGATAGGTGATATCGCACCGGCAGAGGAGCTATGGTGCGCGATACCGCAGGTTAAGGACTTAGCGTTGGGCAGGAACTGCGTGTCGCATAGTGCGCGGCGATGCGATAAGGTTGGAGATATCGCGAGTCTGAGAAAGTGTGCACTGCAGGAAAGGATCACGCGACGGTATAAAGGAATATCTCGCGGCTAGAAGGGCTGCGAGGCGAGGATATCGTGCGACGCAAGTAGGAGATTGCGCGATGCGTAGAAAGAGACCTCGCAGCTAGAAGAGCTGCGAGCCACTAGTGGGATTGCCTTAGAACCTGGTCCAAGACGCTTGAGTCCTTGGCCAACCCATTAGAGTCACTTCGGGTGAGACTTCAGGCCGCTTTGCGGTCTGTCGCCGAAAGGGCTAATGATCTAGGGGTGTTGTTGGTTGATTATAGTTAACCCGGGTCTGCCCATAGCAGCCAACATGTCCCTATGTAGACTCACTATACCCCCCTTACTCAGTATAGTCCCGATGCTTCAGTATAACCATGAAAAATCCAGTTTTTAAGATACATGTGGGTGAACAATTATGCATCCTGCGTATACATATGTTGCATAATTACAGACCAGGTACATCGGTTTTTGTGCTCAAAATTACAAATATTTCTGATTTTCCATGCCAAGTCATAGGGGTTATGATCCTTAACCTTCCATATGCTGTAAAAAATTTCGATTTGACCCTCCATTTCCCATTTGAGGGTTATATATTGAGCCACTGTCAAGCATTGAAGGGGATAAACTTTGAGAGTAAGGAAACTATAGTGAAAATTTTCCCTAATTCCATATGCTTGAGTCTGTATCCCTTTATCCTTCTTAATAGAACTCTTTATGTTCATCTCCCAAGCTCTACATTGTATTTGTGATCTTTCCTTGGTATGGAGGATTGAAGTGGTGGAGTCCCAAGTGGAGGAACTTGGTTTCTTGGTTCTGATGAGTTGTCGACAAAGGTTTTCACTTTGTACTTCTATCTTGAATTAATGGAAATATTTTTTTATCGTATTTCATGTGCAAATGTTATATATATTTCCATGGGTATATTTGATTCAGAAATGTTTAAATGGATTATGATAGTGTAGGTTCTAACATTTCATGAATATATTATATGTGTGGATGTATTTGTTGTTGAGGACAAGTTGTAGGTTCCAAGCATTGGATTGAAATCTCAATGACAGACTTCTTCAAACTTACGGTTGAGGTACAAACATTTATTTTTATTGTTAGCATTTACATTTATATGGAATATTTGGGATTATAGTTGATTAGTGTCATCATGTTTGTTGTGGTCCACCCCAATCCAAAGGAATATTTTCTCCATAACATAATTAGTGAATCTATTGGAGAAGTATCCTTTTTGGTGGGGTTTTTGGGTGCATTTTTGTTGGAACTGCTCTCTGTTTCTTTGTGTTTATGTGTTGCATTTATTAGTATAGGAATCTATTGACAGTATCTTGGAGTGATTTGGTGTTAAACTTGCTTTCCCCCCTTTATTTTGTATACGTGGGTGACTGTGGTGACAATTGCATATATACAGGCTATCCTTTAACAGGTCGCATAACATCACACTTAGAAATGTTTTCAATGTGCATATTTAATTTTCTTGCTAAGTCATAACATCACTAGTTCCATGACCATATCTCTTAAGTATGAACAACTTATTAAAATTAACATTTTTTTTTTAAATTGATTAGAAAGATTTTATTTTATAGGGTGCACCAACAAGCTTAGGTTTTAGAGTATTGGAATAGGATTGTGTGAGTAAACTTCTCCAAGACTATAAAACAGAAAGAATTAGGTGTCTAACCAAGGAGAGGAGAAATCCTTGATATAATAGTTGTTCTCAGGAAGATCCTCTTAAATGTGATTCAATAATGAGGTAACTCACACATTGGTGGCATGGATAGCTCTCCAATTCCTTTAGTGAGTGTCAGAGATATTTCCAGGATTCTATTCGTATCTAGGGGATTTTGAGGTACCTTTGGTGGTTTTGAGCTTTAGGATTAGCTACCTTCCCATACGATGGATCCTGCATGTGATTGTTTATTGATGGGGCCACTTGACCTCCTAAATGTCATCATATTTATGTAATTATATAATTTAAAGGGATAAATGTAACCTTAACAAATGAGTAGTTGGATCGGGTATAACCGCTCCAACCTCTCTAATGATGTATAAATAGTTATCAAAGATGAATACTAAGTTGGATTGGATATCCCTTCTCAAATATTTGTGTTTGATGGTTGTTTGTGAGCATTTAATATATGCTTGAATGTGATGTGAAATCCTAGCTTTCAACATATGGTGTCGTTGCCATCCTCTTTTGGCTAGGTGACAACAGCAGCAAAAGAGGAGTGGCTCGAACCTGAAGGAGATCATGAGAATGTGAAGAAGACCTGCAAGGAGAAAGCAATGTTTAGAGATGAAATATTATGCTCAATATACATGCTCTTTTGGGACGAGTTCTGTCTGCACATAGAAGACAAAGAAATTTGTCTATCTGCAATTTGTCAAATTGCATGCCCCAAAAACTCAGGCTGCATGAAAGATTGAGGAACTTGTGAGTTTTTACGATTGATTTTCAGAGAGAACTACCAAACCACTGCCACAAGCGTCTATAATGGAGCATCATCATCTTATCAAAGTTGACCCAACAAACCATCTGTCATCGACCAATGTTATAGCCTGTCGACTATAGAAAGTGCATATCTATTCATTGATGGCTAGAGCAGACTATACCTTGCTAACTGTTGATGAGGGAGACTAATTAATGTCGAATGATGGAAAATATGCAAGCCCTTCATCTCTGCAACCACTGACCAGACTTGTTGATTGTCAAGTTAAAGTGAGCCGACATCTTATTATAGACTGTAGATGAATAAATATCATGTAATATGATTGTAATGACTGTTGTTGAAGCCAATCGTGCTATTCCTATAAGCAATGATCAACATGAATGTATATCCAACTAATGGATCTATCATATCACCGATCATCATCCTACTCTAAGTTAGAATCCAAATTCGTCGAACTATGAAAACCAACCGAGAGGCTGTCAAAACTCATTTTTCATAGCGATTCCCAGCACGTTGAGAAAAGAAAGATTCCCATTGATATGTCGTTATGTCCTCTAGAAAGTCTGTATCTCAAGAGAATTTAAAGGTCATGAGATTCGACTAAGTGAGGTCAGTTATCTCGAATCTGAATGGAGGAACATCTCAAATTAAATACAATATTTGAGCAGTTAGCGTCAAGAATCTGACCACTTCAGTCGATCAGAAGCTGACCATTCTAGTCGATAGGAAGCTGATCGAATGAGAATGACTATTCATGAAGTTGCTTTGACAATTGTTCGTAGACTTGCTGTCAGCAAAAACAATCATTCTCTAGGCCTATGGACTATACACCACCAAAGAAGTGGGACGCGTATTAAACCGATTCGACCAGCAAATTTTTGCCAACAAAGTTCGGACGACCAGTGCAGTCCCATCAACTAAAGAAGATGTCGACCAACGGTCAAAACTAAAAATATTTTTGGTCGAATATTTTTGTTCCAGTATTTTGACTTAATTGTTGTTAACTTATTAAATAACATCCATTATGATCGATATCATGGTCAAAATAAAAGTATTGTTGTGGTCGAGGCTATCAAAGTTTAGATTATTGAGTTATGTAACTCTACCTTATTAATTTTTGTAAGTTATTGAGTTGGAGGGGGTTAAACGTGAGTCTTTCTTTTAAGGTAGGCAATCCCCACCACAATTTTAAATCAAGTTGGTTTCTTGTTGACTATTATAAGTCATGTGAAGTCAAGTTGGTCGAATTATAAGCAGTTAGTCTCGACCATGAACAACACAATATGAACCGAGAATATACAACCTTGCAGGCATCCTCACAATAGAATAATTCGATGAAGACCACATTCAAGTAGAATCCATCCTACATCACATAGAACAGAGTTTAATGCTAGATGATGACACCAAGAATATATTGTTCCCCCTGGTGCAAAAATGCAGAAGCACTTATTGGATGGTGATTGCGGAAGTGGAAGGCTAAGATACAGTGCAGAGAGAAAGCCAAAATACCTCAGTTTGAACTGTTGAAGATGAGTCTGACTAGCTGAGAAATGGGTGAGGCTTCACCAATTGATGACAAATACTGAAGAATCACATCCTGGTTGCTTAATTCATACTTGTTCGCTTCAGGGATGAAGCAAAGATTTGTTGATGGGGGATATGTTGAAGGGGGCACTTGACCTCCTAAATGTCATCATATTTACATAATTATCTAGTTTAAAGGGATAAATGTAACCTTAAAAAATGAGTAGTTGGAGCGGGTATAACCACTCCAACCTCTGTCATGATGTATAAATAGCTATCAAAGATGAATACTAAGTCGGATTGGGTGTCCCTTCCTAAATATTTGTGTTTGATGGTTGTGTGTGAGCGTTTAATATATGCTTGAATGCGATGTGAAATCCTATATTTCAACACTATCCACCTAAGCGTTGTTTATATTGAGGTGACCATAGTTGTTTTTCCTAGGTACTGTAGGGGGTACTTGCAAAGGTTATTATGTGGGTTTCCTGACCAGGTAAGGGTCGGACGCCATAGTCTCTTTATGTGTTGAAGCTAAGGGCCTCTATAATTGGTCATGAACCTCTTCTTGTAGTGTAAGGGAGTCTCAGGCATCTCCTAGGTGAGACATACCTGCTGCATTCGGGAGATCCTTTATCCTTATTCCTTGATTGTGTGCATCTATCCTAGCTTCTTTAGGGGTTTGCTCTTTGTTTACTAGTTGGCCTTAGGGATCATTTTCACTTGAGTCTCTCTTTGTATAGTCATCATGGGTCATGTTTTGGCTTTACGTCGATCTCATCATTTAGAGGGTTTACCACCTTTTGATCCTTTACAACCTCTTTATAAGAGGAAAAGACACGATACCATCCCTCTTGCCCATAGAGGACTTCTTAGGTTTTTGAGGATGAGTACTTATTTTGAAACGTTGGAGCTCTCTCCACCCCTTCATCTGATTTGGCTCGCAGGAGTCCCTAGGACTCCTTCTTCATCTACCTTGTGGGTCCCTAGAACTCCATCCTACACTGTCCCTCATACTTATAGTAATTCTCACCCTATAGGAAGGAATCATTTTGAGTTCACATGGTCTTCGAACTATGTACCATTTTTTTCCTCAAGAATGTCCGGTACAGAGGCTCAATATGTTCCCTTTACCTCGAATCCTTTTAATTTTGGCATGCCGAATGTATTAGTGAGAATTCTATCATCTATCATGGTTCCTAGTAGTAACCCTAGTGTTGTGCTGGGGGAAATTCGATCCCTTTTACTGCATATCAGTTCAGAGGTGGTCATATCCCTCCTTCTAATATGTTCATCAAGGGGTGTCCACCCTCTTCATCATTTTCTCACACTAGTGTTAATCTTTTTTCGAGTGGAGATGGATATTTAAACTTTGGGACCATGACTTATATCCCATATTTTTTCCCATCCTCTCCTGCATCTATTTCCTTTGAATGCATTCCTTACGACAAACACTCCTCATACTTTGAGTGGTACCTTGGGAGGGAATATTTCTTTTGGTATGGTTCTCCGTTCATCTAGCGTCCCTTTGTAGGGAGGATACATGCCTACTTAGGTGTCTGGGGTAAATCCATCCCATCAAATGGTTAAATTTGGGAAAGTCACTCCCCTTTACCAAGGAATTCCCATGCACCCTTACATGGGTCATATGGGAGGAGGTTGCTATCTAACTAGTTAAGTTCATGGCCTTTACCATAACCCGCCTTATCAGAACCAATCTTTCCAAGGGGAATCGAATCAAATGTTGAAACCTAGGATCCCTCTCTTATCCACATTGAATTTTCCTAACTTTTATAGACTCATGAATAGCCGAGTGTGTCATGATCTAGCATGGCCTCCGATCCCCGCATATTCCTTCAGACATTCCAAAGTTTGAATGTAAGAAGGGTGAGGATCCTAGTGATCACATCATGACTTTTCATCTATGGTACTTTTCAAATTCACTGAACCATGATTCAATTTGATTGATATTGTTTCAATGCACCCTTACAGGTCCATCCATGAAATGGTATATAGAGCTTCCTGGGGGAACCTACTAGACTATTAATGATTTTTCCATGGTATTTCTTCATCACTTTCAGTTATCGATTTGTTAGCATGTCATCATAGAGCTCTTGTCGACTTTTCAAAAAGACAAAGTTACTCATATCTCTGACCATATTTAGGAGTGGCATAGACAAAAGCGATTAATTAAGTCCAACATTCCACATGGATTCCTATAGGATTTGTTCCTTAAGTCGTTATTGGCATATATCGTAAAGGATGGTTCGACATTTGGAGTGGATACCAAGGAACATGTCATTTTACGATCAAGAATTAGACTTTATTTATGCTCAGTATGGGATCCTTTATGGCATCATTCCTAACACATGCAAATCGAATCATGACCCAAAGTTCAAACACGGGTCGCATGTTGATGGAATTGTTAGCACTGCAAGTATGAAAGTTGTAGATTAGGTTATGAATCAAATGAAAAATTTGTCTATTAACCAGTCTGGGTTCGGACAAGCTATGACTTCATCCACCTCCCCCCAATCGGTTGATGTAAATTCTGTGCAGTCATCAAACCAGAAGGGTAACCAACAATCCAGATGGAATAGAAAGAAGGGGAAGAATAATAATAATTATGGGAATAAGAAGGAAAATGCTAATTATGAAAAGAACAATGAAAATGTTGGTGGGGACAAGAACACTAAATGTAAGTTCAAATTCTCATGTAAACTTTTTTGAGGAGACCGTCTTACGCACTTGTTCCCTAGGATGGACAAGGTCTCAAATTTCATCGTACAGAGCCCAGTTGTGTTGGAATATCCCCTTACGCATAACCAAAGCATGCTTCGAGGACACCAACAGCTGGAAGTAGTTCTGGAAGGAGTCAAAACCCTCCATCCCATGATGGTGGTCATGGTTGTATTAATATGTTGTCGGTTATACATGTGGAGACTCGTTCATGTGATTATGGTTTGTCACAACTGACCATGGGAAAAGAGACTCTACCTCTGAACATCCCTTTGCATATCGACAAGACTGAGGCTATACCATGCATGCCCAAAAGATTCCTTAATCGCTTGACACACAATCCTAATTCTCAAGATGCCTAAAACTATTCTATCATAGAGGACCCAGGCTAGACTCCATGTGTGATGTTGGCCTTACAAGTGCTTCAGAATTTTATTTCGCAGAGGAAAGACTTGTTGTATTCTTTAGGATTTATTGATTCAAATGGCCTAGTGCGATCAAGTTCGAGACTCACGATGTCTAACCTCACTTACCTTACCATGTGGATTTTCAAGTCAATGTGGAGTGTTTTAATAACACCATTAAACGTATACTTATTGATGAAGGTGTTGTGACATTAGTGATGTCTTCGGCTTGTTGAAATGTCCTTGGATCTCCCATGTTGTCCAAATAATTGACTATGCTGTGAGCATTTGACAGATGCTCATTTATACCACATGGCATCATTCCTTCCCTTCGGGTCTAGTTGGGGGGGAAGACCATGTTGGTGGAGGTCGAGGTGGTTGACGCACCCCTTGACTATAATCTTCTACTAGGTTGGAACTGGATTTATGCCATGAAGGCGATCGTGTCATATGTGTTTTGTGTCATATGATTTTCTCATGAGAACATAATAGTGACAATTGATCAATTCTTATTTAATAAGTCTAGTTCATCAGCATCCCCGATTTCCACCATCCTAGTAATGTAAAATTCTCAACTGGAAACTGAGAACATTGGTATTGGAATGTATCCTTCATTGAGGGGAACTTTTAACTTTTTGGCACTAATCTTAACTATTAATTCCACCCCTGGTGGTGTTTCATCACCATTGATTCATGTTTCATTTAGTACCTCATGTTTGAGTGATCCTTGGACTCTCCCTTCTATGATTGACTCGTGTGAAATTCGTTCACCGATCGGAGTGGATATGCCATTATCTACAGGCTATATTTCTTACCAAGTTGTACTCGATTTCACTGCAAAACTAGATCTCCCATCTTCATGGACAAAAGAGGAAGATCTCCTTGTATCTCCTACTTGGGAAGTCAATTCTTCATTCTGACATGATTCCCTTGATGTCACTTTAACTTTTGACAAAGATATTATCGAGGTCATGTCTGGTCCAGAACAACCTTGGGAGGATATGCATCATCGATCTTAATTACTCTCAGAACTGGAACAGATTCAGCATGATGAATTTCGATCGGCCTTAAGTGAGAAAGTTAGTCACCTTGTGGTCTCATTAGGTACACATGGTATATATTCCAAATGGAACATTATGAATAGTTCTCCTACCACTCTAATGAATCCATGAAAAGCACCTGGCATTATAGTAGAGACTTATCTGGACAACCTTATAATTCACTCCCATGAGAGAGTGGATTATCATCTTGCTTTCGACTTGTGTTTGAAAGAGGAAAGAACCTATTATCTCCTCAAATAAAATAGTCAATTTTGTTTATTTTAGGTGATAGGAAGTCATTGAAAAATAAATTTCTAAATTTATTTTGGCTCATTTTTTAGAGCTTTAGGTATGTAATAAAGTTCAAAAAACATTGGATTTTGTTTTTTCTTCAAAAAGGTTAAAAGTCAGGTTTCGGTGCCTTAGGAAGACATTTCAACTATTCATTATCCACCAAAATCCTAGCTTTCGGCAGCTTAAATATAAAATTCAGGGCTATCTTAGCCACCGAAATCGCAGGTTTTTCAAACGAGAAACTTCCTTGGGAAAACTAAATTTTCTCATCCATGGAGAGGTCGTTTTACACGCTCAAATAGTCGATTGACAACTAGAAATCCTCATATTTCAAATGGTAATTTCATATTTGCATTTAGAGCTCAGGAAGGTTGTAAAACGTCGCCTGCAATATGAGTCATCGTTTTCAGGAATGTGTTATTTTTACTGTGCTGAGTCATCATTTAAAATTATGATCTTGGGCGACTGGAGGATCATTTTGAGAAAAAATCGAAGTATTTTGTGCCTGAAATATAAAATAACAATAACCTCTCTCATTTTTCCTACAGGTGTCATATATTGGGAGAATCAAATCCATCTCCGAGCCTTAAATTTCGGATCTCAGAATTCCCCTGTTTGACACATGTTTTTGAAATACATATGTTGAGAAAATGAAAAATAATATCAAATAAATGAGAGATGTTTTTTCTCATAATAAACCAAAAACCAATAAGCTCTCACATTTTTCTTACATGTGTCACATATTTGGAGAATCAAATCCATCTCTGAGCCATAATTTTCGGATCTCGGAATTTTCCTGTTTGACACATGTTTTTGAAATACAGATGTCGGGAAAATGAAAATGAATCTCAAATAACTGGAAGAGGTTTTTTTCTCATAAAAAAACAATATACAAAACACTCTCTAAGTCTTCCAACATATGTTTTTATTTGAGATATATAAGTCAATATCGGAGAAGCATATTTCCAGAAATTTCTGTATTTTCCAGCCACCTCACAAATTCGGATTTGAGATAGGAAAAGAGGTTGTCAGATCCATATTTTGAGGATCTTGAAACTGATTTGTAAAGATTATTTAAGGTCATTCAATAATTATTATAAAGGGGTTCAAATTTTAGAGACTTTTTCAGATATTGTAAGCTCAAGCTTCTCATTTCACGATCAGTAATACAAGCTTCTTTCACCATTACTTGTTCCTATTTTCATCTTCTTGTCTATTCTATACTTGCATCTGAATGTCAAATTCATGTTATTTCTGTTTTTTTGATGTTTGATAACTGTCAACTTGTCAATACATCCATAAACTATAATTTGCAAGTACTTTACCTGGTTTATCTAGCCATTCATATATACTTTGTGTGTATGTTTCTGATAGTAAGTTAAGTGTTCTTCATACATTTATTTATTTACAACTCTCTGAACAGTGATAGTTAAAAGCCTTGTCAATCTGGTTGTTTTTATGCATGTCTTGAGTGAGTGAGGTTTGATTTACTCATCTAACTTGATCCATTTGAGTGAATCATTGAGAAAATAATTAAGTTACCAGGCATCTTTGAGCTACAACCTAGAATAGTTTCCCGGAGAGCTAACAAATTGGCGCTGTTTCCGGGGAGAGGAGATTGAAGCTCATCTTCCTTAAGAGATGACATAGATCTAGATTTGATGATAGAAAATGTATGGACACTATTTTGGTTGTAATCATCTATCTGGCAACTCCATGAAGGACAGATTCAGTGCCGATTCCATTGTTCAGAAATCTGTTGGCAACTCCACTTGTGTGAAATGAACCAGATCTTAGCAAAGAAGTATGCTTTCTGTGATTTTTCAAAGGTTGTTGGATTTCCTAATCCAGTGCCTAGTAGAGATGGATGGGAACGTAGTATTCCTAGATTTAGAGGAGAAGAGTGGGAAGTGCCAGCTGAACATTTGCTATATTTTCATGACTTTATTTATCGGCTTGAAATTGTACATGAGGATGTTCAAATTAATCTTTTCAGGTATTCATTAGAGGGGATTGCTCTTAACTAGTGCTGATCTCTTCCAAAATCAAGTATCATCTATTTGGAATATTTTCGTGTCGCTTTTCATGTGTCTTATAAAGACCAATTTCCAAATAACTTTCTATATCCTGAATGTTGTCATGAATTTAGTTTGTTGAATAAAGATTCAGATTGTCATGAAGGATATGCTGAAATAGGGGACACCTCTCATTATAACCAAGATATTGATGATATTCAGGATGTTAATCATAGTATAGGTGCTTTTGACATTGTACCAAATGCATCTACTATCTTAAGTTGTGATAAAAATCAAACTGTCCCCTTTGGAAACCCGAAAGATGATGAAAAAATTAGCAGATCAACAGATGGCAGTTTCGGATCTGCATTAGATGCTGAGGGTAGCTCACAGTTTCTAGATTTGCAGATCAAGGGAAGTTGCAGTAACCATGAGGAACTAGGTAATATTTTTCCAAATCTTTTTCAAGATCCAGTTGTTGATAATCTCATGCAAGAATATGCATCCTTGTCATTAGCATTTTATCACGATATTCCCATATTTGACAAATACAGTGATGAAGAAGAAGATTTTAAGGTTTGTGAATATTTGTCCACTTAAGGAATTTCATCTAGTTCTGATTTTCAGTGGAGAGATTATCAAAAATGTGTGCACCCTGTGGTTGGTTATAGTTATGAATTTGTAGATCAAAATTCCAGTGATATATCTTGCAAAGAAATTGTCAGTTGTAATAGGCCAACGTATCATCATGATGAATTCAAATTACAGAGATGTGATGAAAGGGAGCAGAAAGGTTCAGATCAGAAAGTGGGCTTGCATTTTCTGCTGACATAGGTTGAGCAGTCCACATTCAGCATTAACATCGGTGAAGGAAAATATTAGCAGCATAAAGAGGTATTTCTTGTTGTTTTTTATGATCCTATTGCAAACTATTTGGAATCCATGAACAACATAGATGTTAAAATATTTCTATCAGATGAAAGCTGGCTTTATCATCTGTTCAAACCACTTTTCTATTGGATATACATTCCTTTATTTTTGGGGTCAAGATCAAGGATAATTTCAACAGATCAGTTTCTGGCATGGCTTCATTGGAAGCATGATGTCACTTGATAAGAAGCCTATACTTATTAGAATTAGGAGTAGGAAAGAGAATAAGCTCTTTATATGAGCAAGTAGACTTTTCCAGTTATTGGTTTTTGAATAAGCATGATAAGATACATGCATGCTACAGGTTTGTAGGGGATCAGTTGTAAAGGCATCTCTTGAAAGGTGTTCAAAAGAAGATTGTACTGCTGACTCCATACTTAATGGAAAACTAGACTAGGTTCTATATTTGTTGTCCAGGAAAGGCATTATATCTGTGGTTCTTGGAACCTCACAGGGAGGATTCCATCCTCAAGTAGGATCCAGATGTTATCTCCTCAAATAAAATAGTCATTTTTGTTTATTTTAGGAGATAGGAAGTCATTGAAAAATAAATTTCTAAATTTATTTTGGCTCATTTTTTAGAACTTTAGGTATGTAATAAAGTTCGAAAAACATTGGATTTTGTTTTTTCTTCAAAAAGGTTAAAACTCAGGTTTCCATGGCTTAGGCAAACATTTCAACCGCTCATTAGCCACCGAAATCCTAGCTTTGGGTAGCTTAAATATAAAATTCGGGGCTATCTTAGCCACCGAAATCGTGGGTTTTTCAAACGAGAAACTTCCTTGGGAAAACTAAATTTTATCTACCACAAAGAGGCCATTTTACATGCTCAAATAGTCTATTGACAAATAAAGATCCTCATATTTCCAATTCTACTTTCATATTTTCATTTAGAGCTCAAGAAGGCAGTCAATAGTCCCCCGCAAGATGAGGCAGTGTTTTCAGGAATGTGGCATTTTTACTGTGTTGAGTCATCATTTCAAATGATGATCCTGGGCGACTGGAGGATCATTTTGAGAAACGATCAAATAATTTTGTGCCTGAAATTTCAAATAACAATAACCTCTCTCATTTTTCCTACAGGTGTGACAAATTGGGAGAATCGAATCCATCTCCGAGCCTTAAATTTCGGATCTCAAAATTCCCCTGTTTGACACATGTTTTTGAAATATAGATTTTGGGAAAATGAAAATGAATCTCAAAGAACTAAGAGATTTTTTTTCTCATAATAAAACAAAGAAAAATAACCTTTCTCAGTTTTATTACAAGTGTCATATATTTGGAGAATCGAATCCATCTATGAGCCCTAATTTGCGGATCTCAAAATTTCATTGTTTGAAACATGTTTGTGAAATGCAAATTTCGGGCAAATGAAAATGAATCTCAAAGAATTGAGAGAGGTTTTTTCTAATAACAAACCAATATACAAAAAAATATCTCCGTTTTCCAAAATATGTTTTTATTTGAGAGATATAGGTCCATATCGGAGCAGCATATTTCGAGAAATTTTCTGCATTTTCCAGCCACCTCACAAATTCAGATTTGAGATAGGAAAATAGGTTACCAGATCCATCTTTTGAGGATCTTGAAACTGATTTGTAAAACTTATTTAAGCTCATTGAAGAATTATTGTAAAGGGATTCAATTTTTAGAGACTTTTTCAGATATTGTAAGCTCAAGCTTCTCATTTCATGATCAGTAATACAAGCTTCTTTTGCCATTACTTGTTTAGATTTTCATCTTCTTGTCTATTCTATACTTGCATCTGAATGTCAAATTCATGTTAGTTATGTTTGTCTGATATTTGATAACTTTCAACTTGTCAATACATCCATAAACTAGAATTTGCAAGTACTTTACTTGGTTTATCTGGCCATTCATATATACTTTGTGTGTATGTTTCTACTAGTAAATTAAGTGTTCTTCGTACATTTATTTATTTACAATTCTCTGAACACTGATGGTTAAAATCATTGTCAATATGGTTGTGTTTATGCATGTATTAAGTGAGTGAGGTTTGATTTAGTCATCTGACTTGATCCATTTGAGTGAATCATTGAGAAAATAATTAAGTTACTGGGCATCTTCGAGCTGCAACCTAGAAGAGTTTCCTAGAGAGCTAACAGAACCTATTGGGATTTATCGATTTGAATGGGGGAATTATTATTGAACCATTGAAATTTGAGGCAATACTTAAGTTACCTTCCCCATGCTCAACGACTTATGCTTGAGCCCCATACTAGGCTGGTAACTTTGTATACTATTGTATATATTTTGGTTTTACATAGTAGAATTTCATAGTTTTATTATAGCCTTTACCCATCTTTATATTATTTTTTGATATTTATGGACTAATGTTACAGTGTGGGGATTTTTTGTGGAATAGTTTCTTCAAGTGGTAAGAGATTATGCCTAGTATGCTAATGCCTTCAGTGGGTATATCTCGTCACTGGCATATAGGATGAGATTTCATTCCACTTCCATTATTACATTATCATGTGACCATGATTCATAAACCTTAGCTACGAACACTTATTAATGACACGAAACCTTCTAGGTACTTATATAAGTGTCATTATTTAACCGATAGATATTTCCTAGCCATGGGTACCCTAGTTAGAATTTGTTTTGCCATTCAGTTCCCATACTGAACTTCCTCCTTAGGTCCGGTAGTCCCTTGCAGTCCCTCCATTCATTAATGGAAACCTTATCTTCCTTGTTATATATTATGTTGCTTATATCCCTTAGGGACTCCCACTTTATATAAAGTTCTAAATGCATTGCATTCATCTTCTTTCCTTATTGAGCCTAATATTGAATCCTTGCTTTAGCATTATAATCCCAACTTTCTGAGCTTGTCTCTATTCTATACAAGTAGAGCCTATTATTTGTCCTTTGTAGCTTGATCACCCCTCACCCTAAAGGAAACATTCCCCCAAGTGTCCTTATCCTGCATGTGTTTCCTTGCATTGAGGATAGGTGTGTTCCACTACTTGGAACTAGTTTTCTTGCCCACGACACTCATTTCCTCTTTTTTGCACTATAAGCACATTTTATTCTTTTTTCAAGATTTATAATATGAAAAAGAGAAAAAAATTAAAAATAGATAAAAAATTCTGACAGGAAATGATATTATCTTATGTTTGCAACTATCATGTCACCTTTGAATGGAGAACAATCTATGAGTCCATCCATCATGGGTTAGGTTTCCTGCATGGCTTTAGAATCTGTACTCAGATATTTCTCCACCGACTAGTTAAGCGTATAGTCCCCATGGAACCTCTGTTGATTCCTCATATGTCACATAGTTGTCCTAGTTTGCACATTTGATTCTATGCTACCTAAGTGTCTCCATCTGCCTTATGCTCTTGTTCAAAGGAATAATTTAGTCCGCGTTAGCCATTCCTCATATATATCGACACCGTAGATCATCCATTCCCCATACTTTATAGAGAAATTGTCCTATGGGGCACCCTGGACCTACTTTAGTTATGGGTAGGTGACCTTGAACTCAACATATGACATCTCATTATTGGTCAATAACTGATTGGTTTCCCTTGCATTTAACAACAAGAAATATATTCACACATTGGGATTCGTACCATGTATTGGATTTCATTATACCCTATTGGTGGTTTCCTCACCTCTATCAGTAGTTTTCATCATTCGCTACTATTCAGAGTGTCTCTTTTGCATGTTGCTTACATATGGTATGCGTGAGAAATGCACATGGTTATTGGTTCATGTACATATTGTTCATCTGATTTCTTCCAAATCATCCAGCCTTATTGTGTACCTTATGTTGGTTGATAGGGGATTCCCTCATGCCCTCCTTCCAGCAGATTCCATTCCATCGACTTCATATTATCTATTCTAGAATTGGTATCTAGAGATAGTTGAGTTCCTTAAGACATGCAGTCATTAGTAGCAGGTTCTCTTGCCATCGACATATTGGGAATACATCAATGTTCTCTGGTTGATGGATTCTTAAAGTGTTCGACCTCAAAACTTCTATTCACACTTGTTGATTGATGGTCTCCACCCCAAGCCCTAGGGATATTTTATGCATAACAATATTGCTAAATACAAACACAACATTTCCATGTATAGTATGTGCATGAATGGTTATGTTTCTGGAAACTTTAACATAAAGAACCTGTTATATATTGATGGTCGTCGATGTACTCATGGGAGAAATGCAGGGTTCATAAATAGTTTTAGATGCTCTTTATTTTGTACAAATTCTTCATTTGAGGAACACTTCAATGACCAATGGTTCTTTATGAAAAGGAAGGCATCTAGATTTGTTGTTGTGCATGCAATATGTAGTTTGTCTCTTGCTAACAAGTTTTCAATAAACTATAACTTTCATAGACCACCAACAAATCATCAAAGAAACCTTACATTGGGACTGCCTTTAGATGTTCCCTTGGGACGTAAGGAAAAAAACATTGATTGAATGTATTTTAAAGTTTCAATGGGATTGAGGCTAATGTTTTGTTGAATTTGAACTTTTGTTTTATAAATGGTTTGTGGTTTAACATTTAATATTGGAAAAATTATCATGCTTTTGTAATAATCGTTTGATAAATGTTGTAACAAACCAATTGCATTGTGCTTACTAATATTATCGATGCAATGTTAAAAAAAATATAATTCAAGATTCTAGTGATGAGCGACCTATCTACCATCTTCCATTGCACCCTAGTACAATGTCAAATCGATAGAAGGATGCAAAATGAGTGCAACTTGGAGAGGAAGCATACCAAGCATGGTTGAATAAACAACCTATTCAATTCCCATTGCATCCAAACTCACCAAATAGAAGTTCCTATAGTAACAATAGTTCTTCCCATGTTCGCAATAGAGTCAATGAAATAGAGGTGGTTGGTATGGATGAGTTATTACAAGATATTATTTCCATGGATGGAATGTTGTTAGATGCATACTAAGATGATGAGTTGTGGGATGATGATGATATCATTGATACCTTATTGGAAATCCTTAAATTGGCTTACACCACCCCTCTTTTTCCACCTGGCCAGGAAAATTCCACCCAACTTGGGACAACAAAGTTATTATACAACTTGAAAGCAATGTATGGCATGTCATAGGCATGTTTCTTGACACTTTTGAGGTAACTAACGATCATGTCCCTTATATTTTGTGGACTCTTGTCATGCAATGAACATTGATATTGGTCAATTTTATGAATGTCAAATGACATTGTCCATTTATATTTCCCACTAAATGTAGGTTAATTGAATATAGTAGAGTGATAATTACATTCTCGAAATTTGCAAAGAGGAAAAAAAAACACTGAAAAATGTTGGGTGTTGAGTACAAATCATATTATACATCTCCAAAAGATTGTATTCTATATAGAGGTGAATATGCAGACAAACATGTTGGGCATATGTTATGTTCTTTGCATGTATGTGTGGGGTGTAGGTGCACCTATCAACGAAGTGCCTGGTGATCCTTGTCGAAAACTTCATGGAAAGAGTTGAGTAGGTCGTTTCTGATGCAAGCGCAGTGAGCCAATTTTGTTTGGTTGTTTTTGGTTATTTTGGGGAATTTTCTAAAAATATGTGATTTAATCCTCATTAACGGATTGGAGTCTATTTTCTAATCCGGATGAACATATTAGGGTGTTGGATGCTACTGAATACCTATATTTTTTATTGTGAGGGATTCATGATGATAATGAGAAAAAAGGTGGTGTGGCTCCGAGGTTTGTTGGTTTTCCCGGTTAAGGGTTTCCAGGGTAAATCTCTGTGATTATGTGTGAATGTTGTGATGTAATATGTGTTTTTCTTAAAATAATATATATACTATGCTTCTATGGACAAGTTTAAAATTTACATGTGGTATCAAAACTCAATTTTTGGAATTAGGGGGCGTCTTTGTTGCTGAGAATTCGATGTGGTTGATAGATCTTGGGTATGTGATAAACCTAGTTTCAGTGGAAGCTTTGTAGCGTTGATTTGTGCATTGAAAGCGAATACCGAGCAGTTCATGAATTTAGATCAAGAAATTTAACAGCTAAATTTTTTATCTATGGAAGCTCAAAATGGAGTATCTTCTTGTATATTAGGAACAATGAATTATTGTGCATCCAAGTACGAAATCCACTCGAATGTCACAATATGATTGGGATAAATTATAAAGAAGGGCGTGGAATACAATATGATTATGCTTATCAGACTATGTGTTGTTGAACTTATCTAGTGAAGATAGTGTGGTAAATCTTTGGGGGAAACTGGGGAGTTTGTATCTATCAAAATCCCTTGTGAACAAGTTGTTTCTGCAAAATAAAATGTTTCGTCTCGGAATGGATGAAAATGAAATAGTGACAGAGCATCTGAATGTCTACAATACTTTGGTAAGTAATATAAACTCTATTGGAATTAAAATGGATGAAGAAGATAAATGTATTACCTTATTTTGTTCTTTTCCAAAATCCCGGGACAAGCTAATTGTTGCAATAGGTAGTGATAGTCAAGCAACCTTAAAATTTGCTGAAATAGTATCATCCCTACTATCAGAAGAGATGAGGTGGAAAATCATGGATAATCATAGCATGGATTCCTTTTCTGTGAGAGGTCTCCCCTAGGAGAGAAACAAAAATAAGGGATATGGGGGGGGATCTAAATCTAAGGGTAGATCTAAATCCCCAGGAAAAGGAATAAGAAGCTGTTGGTAATGTGGGAAAGTTGGGAACTACAAAAAAGAAATGCATATCTAAGAATGTTGGTTGATAAATAAAAGGGAACTTGGGATACCCCTTCCACAAAGGAAAAGACCTACTCATAAGAAGGAGGGGATGTGTACCTAGCTTCCACTTGTAATCATTCAAAACATGATATATGGTTGATTGAATCAGGAGTGTCATATCATATGATCCCTCATAGGGAGTGATTCTGTGAATATGAAAAGTACAATGGAGGAGATGTGTACTTGGGAGATGATTCACCAACCAGTATCATTGGACGTGGTAGAGTCAAGGTGAAACTCAAGTGTGGAAGGATTAGAACTCTACCTAGAGTTCTATGCATTCCAAGAAATTGTTATCAGTTGGAAAAATGGATGTTGGGTGTGCAAAGATTGTGTGTGGAGATGGTTATTGAAAAATGGTTCAAGGATCAATGGTATTGAGGAGGGGATTTCGGTGTGGAAATCTATACAAACTATTGGGAAGAACTATCATTGATGAATGTAACATTTTTTTGTGATTAAGGAAGGAGGTAAAGATGATAGAACCCTCACTACATCAAGAGGAAAGCCAATGTTATGGCATCAAATATTGGGGAATATCGGAGAAAAGGGACTTCAAGCATTACAAGATAAAGGTATGGTTGAATGTATGACTAATTTCACTTTGGATTTTGATTTCTATGAACATTGAATATATGGAAAATAGAATCAAGTAAGATTTGCATCTAGTGCTACAAGAGAAAAGGGAGTTCTAGAGTTAGTACAAAGTGATGTATTTATACCTGTGCACGCTCCATCATTAGGTGGATATGTGTATTATGTTTCATTTATAGATGATTTATAAAGGAACACATGGATTTATTTCCTTCGAAAGAAATCTGAAGTATCTGCTAATTTTAAAGAATTTAAGGCTATTGTAGAAAATCGGTCAGAAAAGAAAATAAAGGTGTTGAGGATAGGTAATGGTGGAGATTTTTAAGGGAATGAATTTGAGGACTTATGTAATAAGTGTGGTACAACAACACAGAATACTACTCCGTACACACCTCAACATAATGTATTTTTTGATAGGATGAATAGGACGTTGATGGAAAAGGAGAGAAGCATGTTAAGCAGTGTTGGGATAGGACAAGAATTATGGGTAGAGGCAGTGGAGACAACATGTTACTTGGTAATTGAATCACCCACATCAACATTGGTTGAAAAAACTCCACAAGAGTTATGGACTAGTAAGAAAACCTCTTTTAAGCATCTAATTTGTTTTGGTTTTGATGGTTATGTACTTGTTCCAAAGGAGAAAAGGAGCAAGTTGGATAACAAAGATTAAAAATGTATCTTTATTAGATATAAAGATTTCATGAAAGGTTATAAGATTTGGAATATTGTAACTAAGAATATTTTTTACAGTAGAGATGATGTGTTTAGAGAGGTAAAAGAAGTCCCAAAATAGGAAGTGACTCCAATGGAAAATGAACAAAAGAAGATAGAGTTTGAATTAGAAAGTGAAGAATTTGACTCAACAGAAGAAGAAGAAACTCATACCCCATTTCTTAGGAGATCATCTCGAGAAAGAAAGCAACTAGAAAGGTATTCCCCTCCTAATTTTTGCTCTCATTTGTCTTTGTCTATTATAGACGATGACCATATAAATGTGAAGGAAGATGTTGATTCAAAAGACAGTGATATTTAGAAGAAGGACATGGTTAAAGAAATGGATTCCCTGTACAAAAATGAAGCTTGGGATCTAGTCCAGTTCCCAACTGGAAGAAAATCTATTAGGATAAAAATGGATGTTTAAAAAAAGTTGAATTTAGAAGGTAAAGTGGAGAAGTACAAAACCCGCTTGGTGGAAAATGTTATTTTCTAAGGTAGAGGGAATTGATTTTGGTGAAATATTTTATCTAGTTGAACAATTAACTTCCATTATATTTCTTCTTTCTATTGCTACTACTTTTTATTTTGAAGTAGATCAGATGGACGTGAAGACAACATTCTTACATGGAGATATCGAAGAAGAAATATACATGAAGCAACTAGAAGGGTTCAGAGTAAAGGGAAAGAAAGAGTTAATATGTAAACTAAAGAATTCGCTTTATGGTCTAAATAAATCTCCAAGGATGTGGTACCAAAAATTTTACACATATGTACTTGGATTGGGGTTTATGAGAAGCAAGCTTGATCATTGTGTATACTCCAAACAGATTGGTGATCATGTCATTAACATAATAATATACATCGATGACATGTTGCTAATTGGTAACAACAAAGATTTTATAAAGGAAGTGAAGTGTCATTTGTTCTCCAAATTTGACATGAAGGATCTCAGTGCTCCAAAATTCATTATGGGAATGGATATAGGAAGAGAGCATGCAAATAGGAATCTTCGGTTAAATCAAAGAAAATATGTTGAGACGGTACTATAGATATTTAACATGGAAAAAAGTAAGTCGATCAAGGTTCCTATTCTTTTAGGTGTAAATTTATATGTAGAGAAGTGTCCCATGGTACAGGAAGAGGAAGAATATATGTCATGAGTTCCATATTCCAATGCAGTTGGAAGTTTGATGTATGCAATGGTCTGTACTAGACCAGACATTGTTCATGCAGTGGAAGTTATGAGCAGATATATGTCAAATCCAAGGAAAGAGCATTGGACAACTATAAAGAGGGTCTTTAGATAAGTGTGGCACCATAGATTATGCAATCTACTACCAAGGAATACCTAGACCATACATAGTAATAGATGTAAATGGATTTGTTGATGCATACTAGGCTAGAGATCATAATCGCATAAGATCTACAAGTGGGTATGAATTTAACCTATTTGGAGGAGCTACCAGTTGGATGAGAAAGAGATAGGATGTAGGTGCACTCTCAACTACAGAAGTTGAATACATGACATCCACACATGCCAACAAAGATACAATATGGTTGCAGAGACTATGTTCAAGTATTGGGTTTATAAAGAAAGATGCAAGGTTATATTGCGATAGCCAAAGTACAATATTCTTGGTAAGGAACCATGATTATCATGCTAAGACAAAGCATATTGATGTGCAATATCACTTTGTGAGAGATATGTTTGAAGACAAGAAGGTGTTGTTGGAGAAGGTTGACACCTTGAAAAATGTTGCAGACTCATTAACAAAGTCTGTCAGTACAGAGAATTTCTCTTGGTGTAGATAATCTATAGGCATTGATTCCCTAAACATGTGAATTTATGAGTACATGACTCATTTCTATGCAAAGAAAACAACAAGTGGGAGAATGCCGGGTATATGTTATATTATTTGCGTGTGTGTGTGGAGGGGAGGTGCACCTGTCAGTGACATGCCTGAAAATCCTTGTAGGAACCTTCACGGAAAGAGGCTAGTCACACCATTTCCAACGCAAGCGCAATGAGCCAAAAACATTTGGTTGTTTTTTGCTATTTTGGGGAATTTTCTAAAACTATTTAATTTAATCTCGGTTAAGGGATTGGAGTATATTTTTTAATCCAAGTTAGAGGCTTAGGGTATTGCATGCTGCTGAATACCTATATTTTGTGTTGTGAGGGATTCATAATGAGAATGAGAAAATAGGAGGTGTGGATCCAATATTTGTTGTTTTTCCTGGTTAAGGGTTTCCAGAGTAAATCTATGTGTTTATGTGTGAATGTTATGTTGTAATATTTGTTTTGGTTAAAACAATACATATGATTTGCTTCTCTACACATGTTATATGTCCAAAGTGTGGGCATGACATGTAACAATAATTGATAAATAAGGCTAAAGAACATGCTCCTCCTCATAAGATATTGATCCACATGCCTACAATACCAAGGATTCAAAGGCTCATTTGTTGAAAAGAATTAGCTATATTGCATGCATGGCATGCCTTACACCGAAGTGAGGAAGAAGTTATGTGATCCCAACATATTCAATATCAATGAAGCATATAGAGGTACATGGCCCGATAAAATCAGGGATGAAGTATGGAGCCTTCAATTGAGCATGGTGATGGATTTTGTTAACCCATTTTCCCTCCCAAACACTAACTTTTATATGTGTCTTGTAGTAGTGATCAATAAAAATATTCCCCAATGGTTAACCATGGAGAATGAACATCTTATGTTAGCTCTTATGGGAAGGGATACATCTATATGATGTATCAAGGCCCATCCTATCAGAGAGGAGTCTTATGTTGTATTCCATATGTGCGTACACCACACATGATTTTCCAGGATTAGGAGTTTCCTTAGGTTAATATGTTTCTTGTTTTGTATATATTTGTAGCAATATTTTTTGGCATTTTTAATTCGGTGAGATTATATTGACCTTCAACACTAACATGCTCTTTTTACTATAACACCATAGGTCTTGTAACAAAATGGTATCATGGGTGTAAATGTTGTGGGCCTTCTATGAAGACTAGGTGGTTTAACCACCTACAAAATCCATTGTACAAATGCCGATGGTATTCCTCCTAGAAGAACACCCTTATAGAAGAGAGCCATCTACTTTCAATGGTAAACAAGAAAGAAATCGAAGGCCTAAATTAATGACATTGGGTGACTGGGTTAGGGCATATGACAGAGAGAAGGAGAAGGAAGATGCAAATGTGTACGATTCAAATGGGGAACCTATGTCCAATGATACTAAATTATTCATTACCTATGATGATAAAATTCCCATTAAGATGAAAAGGAAATCAATATTTTATGAGCTCCCATAATGGGAGAAACTTAATATTGTCCACTTACTATATCCCATGCATATATTATATATATATATATATATATATATATATATATATTCTTTGTGGTGGCATATATCATTGAAAAAAAGCGACAAGTTGGTTTTCAGGAGATATCTTATTCATTCAAATACTAAAAAGAAGCAATGGCCAAGACAAGAAAATAAAGGAGAGATTGGCCCCTCTTGTTCATTTAAAGAAGGCAATATCTCATGGGTTTTGATTAAAAATTATCTTTCTTTGGCAATGGAAGTTATATTGGGTGTGAAAGTGCCTTCTTTATATGGGTCTACTCTACGATTCTACTTCACCATAGATGAACATTTGTTGGGTTTGAAATCACATGTCCATATCAACCTTATAAGGGTACGTATAATGTCAAAAAAAAGTTTTTATTTTTTATTCACATAATTTACCACACAAGTTAAAATGCAATTAATTTTTTGTGTTCACTTTGTAGTATCATTATTCATTGCTCATGATTGGGTGTGTGAACCATGACTTTATTCATGAATTGTGGCATGCCATATCTAAACTATATGCATTGGTACAATGGATCACATTAAAGGATATTCACATCATTAGCATTCCACAATGGCATAAAGAGATAGCTAAGATTGTTTATATGTTTGAGAAGGAATTGACAATGAGTTTCATGGGATTACAAGTTCATCTTCTAATTCTCCTTATTGATGAGGTTGAATTAGTATGGGTGTTCTCATTTTGTTGGATGTTATTCTTATAGAGGCACATAAAAAAATTGAAGGGATTTGTTTGACAAAGGGAAAAACTAGAGGGGTCTATGGTATAAGGGAACATAGTATATGAGTCACTCTATTATGCCACTGAGTACATCAAACAAACTAACCATACACTAGGTGTAGTGATTTGTGATAATCAACAAGATGAGGATAAAACATAAGGAGAGCTACTTCAAACGAACGAAAAAAGGTGCATGATAAAGAGTAAGTCACTTATCTTTCATCATATCTCTACATAGTAACTATTCACATTGAACTTCACAACCTATATATATATATATATATATATATATATATATATAACCACCTGCATAATAATTGTCTATTTGGTTTCATGAATACAACAACGAAATCATAAATTGATGCCATCAACAAATTCATCCTTTACAATGTAGAGACAACACAGTCGTGGGTCATATTGTATGAAGAGAAGATGAGGAAATGGGATATTGACAAGAAAGAATTCATACCATTGAATGGTAGAACTGCACCTTATCCAAACCATTTAAAATAAAATATGCCAATGATTTTTCCCAATAGTTGGGTTGTTGACCAAGTCAAAGATAAATATGGTGCATCTAGTTGTTACCCACATGATAAAGATGATGCACTGAATATAGGGATTGGGTGTAGCAACTGATTGGTAATAATGTATTCATTTACTTTTTTAACTTTATAATGAACCTTTGAGTTATATATGACATCGTCATTTCTTAATTCTCTTTTTTATAGGTGCATTTGTTCCCATCTATGTGGGAATATGGGCATCATTTTTGCTCTAAGGATGCAGATGATGGATGTTCCACACAAGGATGGAGTGGAAATCGAGTTCGACCAATCTAGTCATGCTAGCCACCATGATCAAAACCTAATAGGAGGTAGGTTGGGTTACATTGGAAAGATACAAGATGTCATTCAAGTGGACTTCTCATATTTCCAATGTGTTATTTTTAGGTGCAAGTGGTGGGACACATTTGACATAAATAATGTAAAGGAAGATTATTATAGTGGGATGATATGTATCAACTCTAAAAATATGTAGGATGAAACTAAGGAGCATTATATTTTCCCAAAGAATTGCAACCAAGTGTTTTTTTACCCATATGTGTTGGATATGGATTGGTGGTTTGTATTCAGACATGACCCTAGATCAAAACATATTTTTGAAAAAAATAGTGTTATTATGCCAAGAGAGGAACATAATTAGGGTGATGACAACATAGAGTTATATGTACATGTTTTATTTACAGTGTTGATGTATCATTTTATTATTGTTATGATTAAATCTCTAATTATATTATTTATTTTTCATTGTATGGCATTCAAATTGGAAAGTTACGTAATGGATGTTTTTAACAATTTAAATTGTTTAACAATTAATCATTGCATATTTAGTATAAAATATTAGAATAATTGTGGCACCATTATTATGGCATGTATAACATACATGTTAGTGTGCATCATATACGTAAAATTGGGATGATTTATTTTGTAAAACTTGTGATAAATAGGAGGTGAGCAAAGAACATAATTTGTAGTTGACATGGCCAAAATTCAACAATGTATTAAAAAACTTTACTTATATTTACACATTAGTTTCTCTTAATATCCTTGTCAAAAGCACTATAAACTTGGTAGTGTTTTGTAATTTCATAATTTTGTGAATTATTTTGTAATTTTTTTAATTAATTGTTAAACCTAATTGCAAATTTTTTAATTATAACTTGCAAGTTCTTATTGTAGCTGTAATTGTAAATTGCATCTACAAAGTTGTAATGAAAATTGAAATTTGAAATTTGTAAAATTACAAGTTTCTGTTTTTTACTTGTAATTTTGCAAATTCCTAAATTATTTTGTAATTTCATAATTTTGGAGATTATTTTGTAATTTGTAAATTATTTTGTAAACCTAATTACAAATTTCTAATTATAACTTGCAAGTTCTTATTGTAACTATAATTGCAAATTGGAACTCTAAATTTGTAATTGTAATTGTCCAATTTGTAGTTTGTGATTTATGAAACTAATTAGTAATTTCTTGTTGTGATTGTAATTGTAATTGTAATTTGTAGTTGTGAAATTGTAATAATGATTATAGATTGTAATTCTATCATATATTGTAACTTGCAAATATAACTAATATTTTGCAAATATAAAAGACATTGACATAAGTACATAGATAAACAAAATAAATTGTATTGCACCACATGAATCATACTCATCGACATAAACAAAATACATCATACACATGAAGGTTAATATCATAAAATAATTTCATGTCCCTTTGAGTTCATAAACAAATAATTCTATATATACATAATTGTTGAAAGTATAGCATCATGAGTCATTCTCCAAGCCAATCTTGTGTTCATCTAGGATTGGGACTCGTGTTGAGGTAGGGATCCTGAGCTGGACTCAGAAACTTGGAGTATAATTCTTGAGTTAGAATCAAGAATGACTAAGCCTTCAGTTGTAAAATGTTATTCCTCATATGTTTAGGTGAATGCTTTGATATATCAAAGTGACATTGTTGTAAAGTCTTGTTGGACAAGGCTCATGGCTTGTATGTCAAGTCAGATTCTTATGTGGACCTCCAACTATAAAGGTAAATGATTTGCATGTTGAAGAATTAATGTTGTGTGATGTATTACTAACCACAGTCATTGATTTCTATTAAGTATCCTTTAGACTCTATCAACCTCTAGAGTGATTTACTTTAGCAAATGATCATTTGGTCCAGAAGTAATATAATATGATCACAACATCAGAAAATATTCTTAGTATAATATGAGATGATAGATAAAATAAATTTAACACGTATTGACCAAGCAATAAATATAAGAAATAATGCATAGAGAACAAGAGAATTTGAAATTGCTCATGAGATGACTTCAATTGATTAATGTGAACTCAAATTGTTAAAGTAACAATGTATGCCTTAGTTAAATAATGTTAAAGCTTCAATTAAAGTAACAATGTATGCCTTAGTTAAATATTGTTAAAGATTCAATTAAAGTAACAATGTATGCCTCAGTTAAATATTGTTAACATGTAGTTAAACGAACAATATATGCATTAGTTAATTAAAGGAGAACTCACAATGTCCACTTCAGTAAATCAATTAGCATTATTTAAATTAAGAATAGTTATCTAAAGTGTTAATAAAGAAGGAATGGTTAACTAAAGTATTTTAAATCGATAACACTTTGGTTAAACTAAAAGATGACACTTTAGTTAAACTAAAAGATGACACTTCAGTTAATTAAGTGTTTGCATTGTGACAGTTAAGTTATTCCACTTGAGTTACTCCTTTTGCATGATGACACTTAAGTTAGTTTTTTAACTAAGTGATCCTACATCCAGTTAATAGGCGAGTTCACTCTAAATATGATTGAGTGTGATTTAATTTCAAAGAAGAAAGGCATAGCGCATTGATTATGCAGGATTGAAGAAACCGAGGTACACAACAAATATCCAAGAAGGAAATTCGTTGCAGTTGCATGGGAAGCTAATTCCCCATGCAGTGATTCGCTACACCTTGCATGGAAATGATTTTTACTAGTTATCAATATGTTGGACGCATTGGAAAGCTTATCCGATTGATCGCTATTATCTATTGCTCAGTACTCTCTTATCTTGAACCTAGGGTGTCGAAAGCAATATGCTATTATAAAATACATTCTCTACTATCTATCATAATTATACTCTGAATATTTGATGGGGTTTTTCATCCTCATAGTTTTGAGGGTTTTCCCCATGGTACATCTTATGTTATGGTTGAGTGTTTAATGTGATTGAATGACCTATTGATTCAAGTATTCAATATGTCTGCACTTTAAAGAATTAAAGATCAAATATAAACTTATTTGCACAAAATTCAACAATACCAATAAAAATATGACAATGTGATCATCAAATCAATGACCACCACCACCATCACCTAATATCATGTAATGTACCATCGTCATCATCATCATTGTGACCACCTACTTAACATAAATATCATCTAACATAACCATCACACATGTATGACAAGCATCATCTAACATACACATCTATAATCACCTATCAAGCATAAGAATAATCTTACATACTCATAAAAAAGCTAAGATAATCTAACATACACATCAAACATCAACTAACATATACTATAAACATTACCTACCATCATGTAACATATACATTTAATATATATAATTATAATCATTTAACACTCAAATACAATAATAATATCTAATAAAACACAATATTCATTATCTAACATAGCCATCATGCACACATCTAACAAACACTATCTAACATACAATGTACAAATCTATCAAGCTCACCTAGAAAATATATCTAACCTGGCCTAACATACACATTACCATCCATATATCAATAAACATCAACATCAACATCAATGTGAAAAATGAAGTGTGTGTGTGTGAACAATAATATCAAAGTGATTATACATGCCAAATATACATCTCCAGTCTAATAACTATTATGAGATATTTGATCCACCTCTAGAACTAGAGACATCGCTACCTATGACAATACAACCAAATGTATTAGCACCTCCACTATCAAATCCAAATCACACATATCTAGGAAACATAACAACAAAGAGAGCAGAATAGATTCCAAAATATCTTGTATGATGTATCTCATATGTTGCATTGATTCTCATATATGAATCCTAGTATATGGCTGGAGTAGGAGATGGTGGATGGTTGGGTCGATGATAAGGAGATGGTGGTGGGTTTTATGGGTTTGGAGGAATATATACTAGATGCTCATCATGGTGAGACAAAGAAGCAGGAGGAGGTGGATCATGAAATGCAGTTAAGGCTCTATCATGGTGAGGAGGAGGAGGTGGAGGTGGAGGTCGATGAGGTCAAGGATTGGTTCCATCCTCATTAGATGTGGTATATCTAAGTTTTAAAACTTTGCATAGAAGAAAAGCATACATTTTTTTTAAGCAAAAAAAATATTAAAACACAACATTCACACATAAACACGGATATTTACCTTAAAACCCTTAACCTAGAAAACTGCAAAACTTGGAGCCACACCTCTATTTTCTCATTATCATTATGAATCCTCTCAATACAAACTATAGGTATTCAGCAGCATCAAATACCCTAATACATTAAACTGGATTAGAAAATAGACTCCAATCCCTTAACCAATATTAATTATATATTTTTAGACAATTCCCAAAAATAGCCAAAAACAATCAGGGATTAAACGATATAGGGATCGTAAGACACAGCACTGACAGCCGCACCTCCCCTCCACACACACATGCAAATAATATAACATATACCCAACATTCTCCCACTTGTTTTTTTCTTTGCATAAAAATGAGTCATGTACTCATAAATTCATAGGTTCAGGGCATCAATGACCATAAATTCTCTAAACCAAGAGAAATTATTTGTACTAATAGACTTTGTTAATGAGTCTGCAACATTTTTCAAGGTGTCAACCTTCTCCATCAGCACCTTCTTTTCATCACCCATATCTCTCATAAAGTGATATTGCACATGAATATGCTTTGTCTTAGCATTATAAGTTAGGTTCTTTGCTAAGAATATTGCACTTTGGCTATCACAATCTAACCTTACAACTTGTTGGCAGGAAGTTTTGAGGAAAGCTAGTTGCGTAGCATCGCGGATGCTATGTAAGGTCGAAGATGTCGTGCAATGGTGAAAGTTGGCGCACATGGGGGGTTTACCACATTTTGTGTATTTTGGTCATATTTTGTATATTTGGACCGCATTATGTGGATTGTGGTCATCATTTTGTATATTTTGGTACAAGTAGTTAGGAAGTTGACTTAAGTGAACCATCAATGTAAAGGTGCAAACCTGTAAATAGATTTAGGATTGCAAGTGCCAGTGGCTTCTTGTCTACTTTTCTTTTTGATCTTTTGGATATCTTCATATCTGTTGTTAATCTACAGATAAAACCTGTGTAAGAGATGAATTGAAGAACTGTTTTGGAGAACCCGTGTTTTGCTGCGAAGATTAATATGACATGGCAGAGATTGGGCAGAAACATTGTGTCTTTTTGCATATTTATGTTTTCTTGTTTTTTGCCATCTGAATGTGAATGTGATGTGTATCTGTGAATGATTTGATGTTTCTCTATTATGAATGATGATATCTTGGTATATCTATTTATGCTTTGATGTCTCTACTATGATCTAAGTATTTTAATCTGATCCACTGAATATGATTCTATTAGTGTATAACCTGAGTGTTCCTACTTCATACTATGGAAACTTGGTTCTGACAGTCCTCCCTTAAACATCTCGGGTGAGAATTCATCTACGTTGCAGGTGTTGCTGAATGGGGTTAAACCTGTCTAGGTCGATGCTCAAGGAGATTGCTGCATTTTGGGGGTCAACAGAGAACGAACCCCTATTGATGAGTTTGTGTCAACACAATTTTATTTACAAACCCATACTTGAACATAGTCTATACAACCATACTGCTTATTTTTTGGCATGTGTGGCTTCCATGTATTCACATTTTGTAGTTGAGACTACAACTACATCCCGTCTCTTTCTCATCCAACTGATAGTTCCTCCAAATAGGTTAAACACATACCCACTTGTATATCTTCTGCGATTAAGATCTCTGTCCCAGTATGCATCAACAAATCCATGTACATTTATTACTTTGTCTGGTCCAGGTCTTCCTTGGTAGCATATTGCATAATCTATGGTTCCATGCAAGTATCTAAAGTCCCTCTTTATAGTTTTCCAATGCTATTTCCCTAGATTTGACATATATCTGCTCAAAAATCTCACTACATTAGCAATGTCTGGTCTAGTACAGACCATTGCATACATTAAACATCCAACTGCACTGGAATATGGAACCCGTGACATATATTCTTCCTCTTTTTGTGCCTTGGGACACTACTCAATAGATAATTTTAGACCTATAAGAATAGATACCTTGACCGACTTACTTTCCTGCATGTTAAATATCTGTAGTATTGTCTCAACATATTTTCTTTTATTTAACTAAATCTTCCTTTTTGCACAATCTCTTCTTATCTCCATTCCCATAATGAATTTTGTAGCACCGAGATCCTTCATGTCAAATTTGGAGGATAGTTGAGACGTCATTTCCTTTATAACATATTTGTTGTTTGCAATCAACAGCGTGTCATCAACATACAATGCTATGTTAATGACGTGATCACCAATCTATTTGGAGTATACATAGTGATCAACTTTTCTTCTCATAAACCCCAATCCAAGTACATATGTGTCAAAATTATGGTACCACATACTTGCATATTGCTTTAGACTGTAAAGGGACTTATTTAGTTTACATACCAACTCTTTCTTTCCATTTACTGTGAACCCTTTTGGTTGCTTCATGTACATTTATTCTTTGAGATCTCCATGTAAGAATGTTTTCTTCACATCCGTCTTCTCTACTTCAAAATCAAAAGTAGCAACAATATCAAGAAGAAATATAATGGAAGTTAATTTTTCAATTGGAGAAAATATTTCACCAAAATCAATTCCCCCAAGCTACCAAGGGGGCTTTGTACTTCTCCACTTTATCTTTTGCATTCAAATTCGTTTTAAGTAACCATTTTCTCCCAAAGAATTTTCTTCCACCTGGTAACTAGACAAGATCCCAAGCTTCATTTTTGTCCAGGGCATCCATTTCTTCAACCATGGCCTTCTTCCAAAGATCATTATCTTCTGAATCAACATATTCCTTCACATTTCTAGGATCATCGTCTGTAATAAACAAAGCAAAATGAGAGCTAAAATCAAGAGGGGAATAGCTTTCTGGTTTCCTTCTTTCTCGATACGATCTCCTCAAAATTGGTGCATGAAGTTATTATTCTTCTTATTCAACTTCTTATGTTGAGTCTAATTCTTCACCTTCTAACTCAAACTCTATCTTCTATGGTTCCTTTTTGTTAAGATTTCACATGCTTAGCTAGATATCATTAGTGTTTAATCCAAATTCACAACAGTAGCATATGAAAGATCACTGAAAGAAACAAAATCACAAGATAGACAGAGATTTATCCTGGAAACCCTCAAGGGAAAGAAAACCCAGCAAAACTTCCTCTATATAGATGTATAAGATAAAACCCAAAAAAAGGTGATCCTCCTTCTTGTTGGTATGTCTCTCTCTCTCCTATGCGCTATACATAAGTGAGTGTGTGTGTTTAAATGAGGAACACAACTCCTATATTTATACTCTTTCTGTCACTTGAATTTTAACCTAACAAGTTAGCCCCACTAAATTGACTGGGTCGAATTCACCTAGGAATAATCAAAACAATATTATATTATATTCATTATGGTACTATTAGCCCGACTTACAATGGAGGTTATACCTCATGACTCTATGATGACCAAATACAATAGTAACATCTCGACGGAGGAATAATACATCTCCCTTGGGGTACATTAGTAAAATACATTTAGAATATTCTTTGAAGTTACAATATTTCAACAATCCCCCTTAACGAGAAGGGTATTCTACTGACAACAACATCATAAACTATAGGAGTAACAAGATAGAACATATTTAGCAATATCAAGGTAAGACATCTATATGTCATAGGAAGTTTTCAACAATCATCACCAACTAGAATAGTTATAGGAATATCTTCAACATCTTCAGTACTGGAACATCATCTTTTATAGCACTAAGTCTTCATCTTCTATAGCACTCGATCACTTTATCCTTTATAGAAACACTTTGATATTCTGATCCCTTATAGCATCACTTCGATCTTCTCGATCCTTTGCAGTAATAATTTTATATTCTCGATCCTTTTGCAGCAGCACTTCGATCTTCTCCATCCTTTTTTTTTGCAGTAGCACTTCGATATTTTCAATCCTTTTGTAGCATCACTATGATGTTCTCGATCCTTTTGCAGCAGAGCTTTGATCTTATTGATCCTTTGTAGCAGCACTTCAATCTTCTCGATCCTTTGTCACAACAATACCTGCAGTAAAAATTATCTATTTGCGGGATGATCAATCCCTATCACTTTAGGACATAGGTCCAAGGATGATGCAATCCTCATCAGCCTACTCCCCCTTAACGAGGAGGGTCCATAACATCGACTAGATGGTATCATCCACAATTCAATGCAAGACCACGTCATCTACAACTTAATGTAGATCTCATCCAAAAAATGAATGCAAGACCTATATTCTACAAGGACTCATCGTAGACCATCCTCATCCTGTTAGAGATAGGACCATTCCCAAGTGAGTGTTATTTTCTACGACATCTACAAGTGAATTTAGGCACACTCTCCATGTGAGAGTGTTGTCTGCAACTGAATGCAAATCTCTTCCGCACCTAAATGAGGGACCTGATGTCTATAAGGAATCATTATAGATTGTACTCGGCTTCTTAAAGCTAGGAACACTCCAAGTGAGCGTTATTTTCTACGACTCCTACAAGTGAATGTAGGCATACTCTCCATGCAAGAGTATCATCTACAACTGAAAGCATATCTCTTACATACCTAAATGCAGGACCTTTCTTTCGTAAGGAGTCATCGTAGACCATCTGTCACATCCCCATGCCTTGACCGGCGTAGAGGACGCGACCCAACTACACTAGGACAGCGGCTAAGAGCCCATGAACATGTACAGGAATAAAATTTACTGAACAGAATGCTTAAACATGTGCATTGAACTTAAATATGCACATATGAGAATTTATCACGCGCGGATGCAATTATCGATCAGACACAGCAGAAACATCATGCATTCCAACAAGCATTCTTTCAACATGCTCATTTTGTTTTCATTAACAGTAAATATAGATTACATAAGAAAAATAGAGGAAATCACTTATCTTATGATGAACTCGAGCTGCAACCCGCTACGTCGCTGCAACGTTCCACCCAACCATAGGCCAGCGTGCTCCTTAAACTCTCAGCAGCACTGCCACCCCCGAGCTGGGCATGATTCTCCAAGGAAATAAGGGAACTAGCAGGCTTACACATAGCCAGGGATATACAAAACACAGCCAAGCCAACACAGTTGGGTTTATCAGGCCATTAAGGAGCTGGAGAAGGAAAATTGCTAAGCTGGTGAGCTCATTACAGAGCTAAGAACACCTACACTAGAACTAGCCTAACCTCTAAAACACCCAAACACACCCAACACAAGGAATCAGTCCCTTCTTTGCTACACAGTCTCTCAGGCCCTGCATTCCCTTCCAGTGCTATTCAGGGGTGATGGAGAAGAAGGCCAGCCCTCTAGCTCTGTCTGTGTGGTTTCCAGCCACCAGGTTTATCAAGCAAATCTAAGCCAACATCTCTGCTCCTCTCACAGTTCGAAGACCAACCATTGCACTTCGGCAATTAATTTAGCTATCACAGCTTAAACCAGGGAAAAATGACTTCAACCCATCTACAACAGTTCCCAAACGTAACAGCAAAAACGGCTCACAACATGGGGAAAATAACAGTCCTGAAGCTTATCAGGGAGCACAACTCATATCAGGGAAAAAACGTCCCAAACAGTCTGTGCGTGAGACCAATAGTCGGTGAGACAGCCAAAAACGTGAATGGCTCTTCACAGCCAGTTGTGGATGAAAAAGAACGGC
Source organism: Pseudotsuga menziesii (assembly GCA_001517045.1). Lineage (NCBI taxonomy): Eukaryota > Viridiplantae > Streptophyta > Pinopsida > Pinales > Pinaceae > Pseudotsuga > Pseudotsuga menziesii. The sequence goes on along the minus strand of LPNX010883279.1, from coordinate 190,068 downwards.
TCTCAGCTCATTGCATCAGCTGAAAAACCAAGAAAAATCCTGTGCGTGAGGAACAATCCGACCCAGTGAGGAAAGGAATAGACAATGGAGGTCCTGCGTGAGGAAAAACAGCTCCGTTTTTATCCGTGGGTGAACAGACAACACGGAGAACGCGAAATTTCAGTGCGTGGGTGCTCAGCAACTCGTGGAGCCAAGAAAAAATGTCTGCGTGAGACCAAAACCACCAAGAGCCTGTGCGTGAGGAGAAAACAGACAAAATCATGGGTGAAAACGCACAGCTCTCAGCTCGCTGTATCAGCTGGAAACCAGGAAAATTCCTGTGTGTGAGGAAGCAATCCGACCCAGTGAGGAAAGGAATAGACAATGGAGGTCCTGCGTGAGGAAAAACAGCTCTGTTTTTTCCCGTGGATGAACAATCAACAGGAAGGACGCAAAATTTCAGTGCGTGGGTGTTCAGCAACTCGTGGAGAGAGGAAGAAAAATTTGCGTGGGTGAAGAGTGCGTGAAGGTTTTTCCTTCCATTTTGAAGTCAACTGCTGTGGGTGGAGTGTGCGTGGAGGCATGGACTGACAGTCCTGCCACCCCACTCCCAAAACAATTAACTGCCATAACTTCCCTCAGCTACCAGTAGAAATTATTAACTGAAGGTGGTTGGAATAAAACAAAAGAAGATGACACATGGGTTTTTTTTCCCTTTTGACTCAAGGTTTGACAAATCCCCCCCCACATCCTTATCCTTGGGAAAATCATGCCCCATTCGATTTAGTTGCCGCGGGCGTAGCTGGTTGTGTTCATTTTAATTATATATGCATTTTTACATGATGACCAACATAATATATGCCGCATGCCCCGATATACCATCGGTGATAAATCTAAATCCTAAACATAACGTGGCCGATCAATGGTGGGGCCTTGGCCTTTAGCTCCACACCATGATCATTTACAATTTATACATCATATACATCTAATGTAACGGGGTCAAAACCGGGGCATTACACCATCCTTATCTTGTTAAATATAGGACCACTCCCAAGCGAGTATTATTTTCTACACCATCTACAACTGAATGTAGAAACACTCTCCATGTGAGAGTATTGTCTGTAGGACCATCCTCAGCTGGTAAGGGATAGGACCACTCTCATTAAGAGATTGTTATTTTCTATAAGACCATCCTCAAAAGAGGATATTATCATCCACAAGTGAATGTCGGACCTCATCAGCATCTACAGGCGCACTTAGCCTCTTTCGTACTAGAATATCATTTCCATCCCATCATCAATGATAGTCTCATAATCACTCCCCCTTTTTCAGGGAGGTCTACATCATCAACATGCTCCTCCTTCCCGATGAATTTCCATATCATCAAATTGCTCCCCCTTTCTGAGGAGTCTTCGTATCATCATATTTCCTTCTTGCAAGGAAGGTCTGTATTATCATCATCATTGTTCCTCCTTAAGAAGGATCTATATCATCATCATTGTTCCTCCTTGCGAGGAAATTCTTTTCAGACTACACCAAGCTTGTCACACAAGTATTCAAACTTTACTCGAGATAGAGGCTTGGTCAATAGATAAAAAACTTTCTCATCAGTACTCACATACTAGAGTTGTATAGATCCCTTTTGTACCTTATCCCTTATGTAAAAATGTTGGTTTCTCATGTGCTTTGATTTATCATGGAAAATAGGATTCTATGTCATCTTTATACAACTTTGGTTTTCACATAGAATCACTGTGGTATCCAAATCCATGTCAAATATACCTGACATCAGCTTTCGAATCCATATGGATTCACAACTAGCGGAGCAAGAAGCTACGTATTATGATTCAGTCGTGCTGAGGGAAACATTGGACTATTTCTTGATAAACAATGAGATCATGGCAGATATAAGACAATAACATCCACCTGGGGTGCTTTTTATATCTGCAATACTTCCTACCCAATCTGAATCTATATATCCATAAAATCTGTAGTCATGATCTCTATCATACTATAGTCCAAAATCTATTGTAAATTTCAGGTACCTCATCACATGATTTGCATCTATCAGGTGAAACCATCTAAGTTTAACTAGATACTAACTCATGGTGTTCACAGCAAAGCATATATCTATCCTAGTATTCGTCAGATACATCAGTGACCTAATAATTTGTCTATACTGAGTCACATCCACTAACTCTGATGATTCATCACATAGAAACTTCAGGTTGGTATCCATGGGTGTGGCCATGTATTTACAATCCAACATATCAAATATTTTTAAGATTTCCACTCGATACTTTCCCTGGTTCAGAAATATTCCTTCTGGGCTCTACCACACTTCCATCACAAGAAAAAGTGCATTAACCCAAGATATTTCATCTCGGATTCTTCATATATATTCTTCTTTCTTTCTGTAATATGTTTTTCATTTCCTGTCAGAAATATATAATCCACATATAGTAATAATATGGAAGGTTCATCATCCATAACCTTAAGGTAAAGGTTAGGTTCAGTTTTAATTTTGGTAAAGACCAAGCTTTTCAAGAAGCTATATATTCTTCCATACCAAGCTCTATGAGCTTTCTTCAATCCATATAAATCCTTTTTCAACATACATACATGAGTCACTTTGTCTTTGACTTCAAATATGTGTGGTTGTTCACTGTATACTTCTTCCTCAATCACACCATTTAGGAAGGTTTTCTTTACATCCATATGGTGTAGATTCCACTTCATCATGGAATAAAGTGCCATGATGGTTCTGATGGAATTGCACCTTACTACCGGCGCCAATTTCTCTTCATAATAAATTCCCTCTTTTAGAGAGAATATGTTAAATTACAACGTTGGTTCCATTATCGGTAGTACATATACAGATCACATGACCATATGCAGATGATATAAGAGCAAGAGATTAAGAATTGGTGGGAACATAAGATTGCAAATTACTTACAAAACTATGTAAGACGAAACAGATTGACCATTGCTCAGGCGAAGGATAAATTCTTCACTAAAACACATGAGAAGTTTGTAGAATCGGTACCTCAGCTGCTGAAAAAACTTCTGGATGAAAAAGGTGGAAGCAACTAAAGACCAAGAGTTTCTAGAGAAACTGATTCGAGGTGGATGAACAAACTTTTCGAAGTGGTTTGAAAAGATCACAGACAAATTATGTGAAGAACAAGCCATGGAGGAAAGAGTTTCGGTCGAAAGCATTGATAAAAGGTTTTATACAGACCTCACTGAGTAGTTTCTTTGCTCCTTACCAACCCTTTTGTTCAAATTCCTAATCAAGAAGGGAGTGGGCCATATTGTAGAGCCTTGTCCACCACTACGCGAACCTCCACCAAACTCTAACTGGGTGGAGAAATAGAAGAAGTGGGAAAAATTCATTTCCAAAAGTGAGTGGGAGTACTTCCTAAGAAAATAAACAAAACTATCCGAGCTTTCTAAAGCGTCGGGTAAGCTATGGAGGGGTAGCTGGTCATTTGTTGGGGTAGAGGTAAAAGGAATTCTAGTTGACTGAAGAAAATACCATCGCCAACAATGAAAATTCAACCTAAGAAAGAAATCGAATGGACAATGACAAATAAAGGTAGGTTGGACTTGCATAGGTTAGAAATACAGAAGAGGCAGAAAAGAAGGGAAGAGAGAAGAGAGCAATCTAGAGCATTGCAAAGAAGAATGGCCACCAGGGTGACAGAACAAGGAAATCCGCCAAAATCAGGTCATGACAGACAGGAAGAAGGCGTGGATGAAGAAGCATCATGCATGGAAGAAGACTTGTGGAAAGAGAAGCAGGAAACTCTCCAACTAGAAATTCCCCAGGAGGTAAGACCTCTGTCTCCAACAAATATAAGTACCTGAATTCAAGCCATTGTCGAAGAAGACTTGCAAATAAGAGCTGGTGAGTTTGGTATATGGAGCTGACTAGATGACGAAGTAAATGATGATAATCATTTATTAATATATCGACCAGAGGAAGGAAATTAGGTAACACTCTAGGTATACCCTTCCAACTGAAGTATCCACTTGCTCTACCCGACACATGAAGGAGCACCCCCCCTGTCAAACACAGCTTTACAAGAAACATAAAAGTCGAACCTGCAAACACATGAGTGTAGCTGGACATCAACAGAAGAAGTCGACCCAAAATGACTACTGGTAGGAGAAGAAAAAACAAACAAAATGACTAACGGGAACGAAAGTTCCGTCGACTATAGCTATGAGCAACGAGATACACCTAATATCCCACTACCCCCACCACCACCACCTCTTGAAGGAGACAACGACATTGAAATGGGTCACGGATCAGCACATATCCCCCTCTATGAGGGTGATGAAGACCCTAGATGACACTAGTTCGTATGTGAGTCAATATGGGAGGCAAATCAAGTTACGGTCAAAGAACGACAGATGGCACATTTCCTCGGAGCTTTATGAAAAAGAGCTCTAACTTGGTATATGACTTATATGAAGAGAATTCCCCAAGCATCCAAAGCAAACATTAAGGCACAATTCTTATCTTTCTTTAAAACACCAGATGTAAAACATTTGGCAGCCAAAAAGCTGAAAACAACATCTCAGAAACCAACAGAGTCCATCCAGGAATATGATAAGTGATGAAAAGGCCACCTCAACCAAATAGGATTGACTACTGCAGTCGACACAATGAAATTGAGATATGGAGAAATGGGTCAACTCTTAGGAATCCTCACCACAGAAGCAGCAGCAAGAAGCTAGACCAAACAAGAACAACTCGACAGCACTAAGAAAGAACAAATTGAATTTTTGTCAAATTGCAGAAATTTAATTCAAACAGTCATACCAGGACCAGTAGGGGTTGACACTGACAATCCATTGGAGAAATTATATCAGCTATTTGAAAGTATGGTGTCGACCCTACAAGCACATCTACAACTTACAAAAGAAGATCAAAAAGAGGAAACATCTAGATTACTAAGAAAACCATATACAACGTTCTCCAAAGCTCATAAGGTACTGCAGGACCACTTAGAAGAATCCATAATTACAAAAGAAGTACTCCATAATTGGCACACCTACTATGGGCAAGTATTTCAGAAGACTCGCTAGACTCGTGAGAAAATCCAAGCACTAGAAAAGAGGTGAGGCCTTGAAGAAACAATGAGGAGTATAATACAAGACTAGATTGTATTGGAAACAACAAAATTAGAGAAACTAGAGAAATAAGCACATTAGTGGGTACAACAAGCACTAACAAGCCTCGACAAACTAGACACAATATTCCCACAAATGAAGAGACTATTGGATACAGCAGATGAAAAGGATCAATTTATGGTGCCCAAAATGGAAAGCATTACAGATCTTTCCATCTAGGAGAAAATGTCAACTCCATCAAGCATCACAAACTTGACTATTGATATCCAAAAAGTTCTATAGAATTGGACAGAGTTTCAACACCAACTAGCCATTACAGCAGAAGCCATTGTGGAAGTATGTATGCAGAAATGACCAACCATCCAACTACAGATTCCATGGATCCAAACCAAAGTAGAAGTAACTATCTCAGACAGTACCATATTGAGTACCTCCCCTGTTTCTTCGGGACGAATAAAGATTTTGATCCTGGGGGAGATGTTGGAAGAGCTAGTTGAGTAACCGACTAATTGGAGATTAGGTCAGCCGCATATGTCGTGTCAGTTGACTGAACCGACAGGTAGTTACTTGTAACCATTTGTAATCATATATATTAGGTTGTTGAGCCAGATGATAACTTGGTTCAGTTTTTGTATATGTATGGACCCTCATGTGATACTTTAATATAATATGTTATTCCACTACCTGTTCTTGTCTCTTGTCTTTGTATGTTTATATGATTCTATATGTGTGTTATTGGAAACCTGATGTGATATGTGATATTACAACAGAATCCTCTAGCCACAAATCTTGCCTTATATTTTTTTATACTTCCATCGAAAGCATGTTTTATCTTATAGATCAACTTGGAAGATACCACACTCTTTATTTCTAGTCTGGGTACTATATCCCAAACATCATTCTTCATTATTGATTGGTATTCTTCTGTCATTGCTTATACCCATTCTTTGTTTTGTACAAATTCCTCGTAACTAGTAAGTTCTTGATCTACAAGATCACACATCAAAGCTACATAGTTGGAGAATGGATTTGATCTCTTGCTTGTTCTTGTGGAGCCTTCTGGAGCTCCATACTTCTCTACTTCTTGTATGATTTCTCTTACCCAAGCAGGTTTTCTCTTTCGAGATATATCCATAGTAGGGGGTTCTTGAGGTTCTATCATATCATGATCTTTTGATGCTACTATTTCAGGAGAGGGTTCAACTTCTATCTTTTTAGGAGGTACATCCTCTTCATGTACTTATTCAAGTTGACACCTCAAGGATTTCTTAATATTTGTTTCTTCATCAAATGTTACATCCCTATTAATCTCTATGAGATGGAATCATGAAATGTATATCTTGAAGGCTTCGGAGACTTCATAGTATCCAACAAATATTTCCTTCTTCCCAGAAGGATCCAACTTGGTTCTCTTCTCTTTTGGAATGTGAACATATACTGGACAACCAAATATCTTGAGATGGATCACTTCAGGTTTCTTTCATGTATACATTTCTTTAGGAGTCTTGAATCCAAGGGCATTGTGAGATAATCTTTTATGCACACAAATAGTTGTTCTTTCTGCTTCATCCCATAGATGCATGGGAAGGTCTTGATCATGAATCATTGTCTTCATTGCTTCCATAATGGTTCTATTGTTTCTTTCTGTAACACCATACTGTTGGGGATTGTAGAGAGTGGTTATTTCCCTCTTGATTCCAACTTCTTTGTAGAATGCTTCAATTATTTTGAATCATATTCTCCACCATTATCTGTTCTGAGTGTTTTGATTCTTCTTTCTGAATAGTTCTCTATCAAGGATTTGAATTCCTTGAATTTCCCGAACACTTCACTCTTTGTCTTTAAGAAGTATATCCATGTATCTCTTTAATATTCATCAATAAATTTAACATCATATTCATATCCACATAAAGATGTGGAGGGTATAGGACCACATACATCGGAATGAATCAATTCCACTGTACCTTTAGTATTTGTTTCACTCTTTAGAAATAGATTCTTGATGTTCTTTCCTTTTGCACATCCTTTGCAAGTACCTTCATGATCGATATTCAAATATGGTAAACCTATTACTACTTTGCTAACATAGGGTAATGCTTCGTAGTTGATGTGAGCAAGCCTTATATATCATATTTCACTTGAGCTAGTGGTCTCATGGACAAGGGTTGTTTCTAGATGTCCCTTGAGCTTACATAATCCTCCTTCTTCTTCACCAATGACCACAACATCTTCAAGTGTATTTCCTTTGGTCGAAATGAGTACTTGTCCATCTATAAAAGCAACTTTATATCCTTTCTTATCTAATGCTAACATGGAAAGTAAGTTCTTTTTCAAACTTGGTACATATAGTACTTCTTTCATCTTCATGGAGGTTCTAGAGTCAAGCTTGTAGCTTGATTCACCAATTCCTTTGATGGGATATTGACAGTCATCTCCTAATGATACTTTCTGAGGAGATTTATTTTCTTCAAGTCTTGACAAATTTTTCTTCTTCCCTGTCATCTGCTTTGAATCACAACTATCAATAATCCATGTACCTTCTCCAGGTATTACAAACCCAAAGAGTGCAGATAATAAGACATATTCTTCTACATACTCTTCTTCTGCTTGTCTCTTTCTATGTATTTCTTCTTCATCATCATCCTCATCTTCAGCTATATGAGCATGATGTCTTTTGTTGTTATTCTTCTTCAATGGACTCTCTCTAGAAAGTTGTCCTATCTTATGACAGTTATGTTATATTTTTATCATTAAGCTAGCAATACATTAGGATCTTTAACTAAGAGAATAACAAGCACAACAATCAAACACAAGAGACAATGAACACAGTGTTTATCCTCGGGGAAACCATAAATGGTGAAAACCCCGCAACCTCCTCAGAGATAGAATCAGCACCAAAAGTAGAACCCAAAATAGTAAGTGATATCCCGACAGCAGTAACCTTCTTTCTATCTAGCCCCGGTGTCTTCTCCTTCCTCAACTATGTGCTACACTTGAGTGTGTATGAGATGTGCAATAAATAGAGAGGCCAGCTCTCTATTTATACTAATTATGTACTTGACTAAACCCTACTAGGGCCGACCTCACTAGGAGCGTCTAATAACCCTAGTGCCCCGGAACTGTGGGGACTTTAACCCTTAACCAATAGGAGGGTTACCCACAATGACTTGACATTACTTGTTTACATTATAGATCTTTCCGATGGGAACATCGAGGCATGACATGACCCAAGTACATCCCAGATTAAACATCAGGTTACAATATATAATAAATACAAGTAAAATACATTCTGAAGTTACATATACATCAACACTCCCTCTTAACTAGGAAGGTATTCTTTCGACACAATTTTCAGCACAAGTCTTCTTCTCTGTATCTTCTGGATAATCATTGAGTCCTTGTCATCTTCAATTCATCTTCATCATCATATCTGGATGATCACCACTGGATCTGGATCATCACTCGATCTGGATCATCACTGGATCTATATCATCACTCAATCTGGATCATCACTCCTAGATCATCATCACTGGATCTAGATCATCATCACTCGATCTTGATCATCACAGGGTCATCATCATGGGTGCTATCTCTTGATTCTTCTCGTCATAGGAATCTCTACAGAGCCAGTCCTTTTTCATGCTGGATGTACATCTACAGAGCCAGTCCTTTTTCATACTGGATGTATCATCTACACAGAGCTATTCCTTTTTCATACTGGATGAGTCTTCACAGAGCTATTCCTTTTTCATACTAGATGTGGCAGCTACACAGAGCCGGTCCTTTTTCATACTGGATGAGTCTACACAGAGCTAGTCCTTTTTCATACTAAATGTGGCAGCTACACAGAGTTAGTCCTTTTTCATACTAGATGTGTCTTCACAGAGCCAGTCCTTTTTCATACTAGATGTGGTAGCTACACAGAGCTAGTCCTTTTTCATACTAGATGTGTCTTCACAGAGCCAGTCCTTTTTCATACTAGATGTGGTAGCTACACAGATCTAGTCCTTTTTCATACTAGATGTGTCTTCATAGAGCCAGTCCTTTTTCATACTAGATGTGGCATCCACACAGAGCTATTACTTTTTCATACTAGATGTGTCTTCACAGAGCCAGCCCTTTTTCATGCTGGATGTGGCATCCACATACACCTGACAATGGAAGGAACCAATCCTCTCACCATGTCATAGCTCTTACATTTGACCATGGAAGGAACCAATCCTCTCACCATGTTGGAAGGGCACAGCACTTACATCTGACCATGGAAGGAACCAATCCTCTCACCATGTCAGAAAGGGACAGCACGGACACATCACTTCCTCTTGGGAGGAATCTCAATCTAGAGAACACCAAGCGTCTCCCTGAAGTACTCAAACTTCACCCTATCCAATGGCTTCATCAACAAATCATATATCTATTCGTCTGTCACAACATAGTGGAGCTTCAATGCTCCTCTCTGCACCATATCCCTGATATAGTGATACTTGATCTCAATATGCTTCAACTTGTCATGAAATACTGGATTCTCTGACAACTTTACACAACTCTGGTTGTCACAGTATATACAAGTAGCATACAACTGGAGATCAAATAAATCATACAGTAGCTTCCTCAGCCATACTGCCTCACAACTAGCTGAATAAGCTGCAACATACTCTGCTTTAGTTGTACTTAGTGCCACACAGGATTGCTTCCTGCTAAACCAAGAGATCAGACTTGATCCCATACTGAAGCAACAACCTGAAGTGCTCTTCCTATTGATGGCACTACCTGCCCAATCTGAATCAACATAGCCCTCCAAGTTAATCTGTTGATCAGTCTTATACTTGAGCCCATAATCAACTGTACCCTTTAGGTACCTCAGAATGTGCTTTGCAGCAGTCAAGTGAACATGTCTCAGATCTATCAAATATTGGCTCAAGGTGTTCATAGCAAAGAAAATATCTGGTCTCGTGTTTGTCAAGTACATCAAGGACCCAATCATCTGATGATACATCGTGGCATCAATCAACTCTGATGAAGCATCACTCAATAGCTTCAGATTTGATGCCATAGGTGTGGTTAATGCCTTGTAGTCCATCATCCAAAATCTCTTCAAGATCTCTACTGCATACTTTTCTTGTCCAAGGAAAATTCCATCTGTATTCTGACATACCTCCATACCTAGAAATAAAGCATCATACCCAAGTCCTTCATTTCAAACTTGGCAGCAAGATTTCTCTTCATATCAGTAATCAACCCATCCATACCTGTCACAGATAGATCATCTACATATAGTAGAAGCATCACTGGGTTTCCATCTTCAACCTTGTAGTAACGGTTGGAATCTGCTTTACTCTTGGTAAAGCCCAAACTGGATAGAAAGCTGTCAATTTTGTTGTACCATGTCCTGGGTGCCTATTTCAAACCGCACAGGGCTTTCTTCAATCTGCACACATGAGACTCCCTATCATGTGTCTCAAAACTGAGTGGATGCTCCACATACACTTCCTCTTCCACTACACCATTCAAGAAAGCAGTCTTGACATCCATTTGGTGTATCTTCCATTTCATCACTGCAGCCAGAGCAAGTACCGATCTGATGGAAGTGTATCTAGCTACAGGTGCAAAGGTTTCTTCATAGTCTATTCCTTCTTTTTGGGAGAAACCACGAGCAACGAATCTTGCTTTATATTTCTCTATGCTACCGTCTGCAGCATGCTTAATCTTGTAGATCCACTTGGAAGTTACAGTTGAATTCCCTTCTGGTCTTGGGACAACATCCCAAACATCATTCTTCATGCTCAATTGATACTCTTTGATCATAGCATCCTTCCATTCTTTCTTTTCTGTCGCTTCTTCATAATTGGAAGGTTCTTTATCAATGAAGTCACATAGTAATGCTACATAACTGGAACAGGATCTGGTCCTCTTTCTTTCTCTGAGATTCTCTTCTAGAACCCCATATCTTTCTGCACCTTGGATAATCTCTCGTACCCAAGCAGGTTTCCTCTTGTGAGGATTCTTTTCCTGTGGTGGATCTACAGGTCTTTGTGGTTGTTCAAATTCTCGATCTTCTTCTTGAGTTTCTTCGTTCATTATTGTATCATGAATTTTGAGAGATTTTGCTTCTTCAGGTTCTTCAACCAAGTTTCTTTTTGGATTTGATGTAGGATGAATCTTCGTCAATATTCTTGAACCCTAGGAAGTATATTCTGTAAGCCTTCAAGCTTTCAGAGTATTCCACAAATATACCCTTCTTTCTTGAAGGATCTAATTTTTTCCTCTTCTCTTTTGGAATGTGTATGTACACTGGACAGTTGAATATTCTGAGATGGATGACTTTTGGTTTCTTGTCGGAGCAGACTTCTTCAGGAGTCTTGTTCTTGAGTACTTTGTGTGGAGTATGGTTCTGTACATACACCATTGTTCTGGCTGCTTCTGCCAAAATATGCATAGGAATATCTTGATCATGAAGCATAGCTCTTGCAGCTTCCATGATAGTTCTATTCTTCCTTTCTGCAATCCCATTCTGTTGTGGATCATAAGGGGTGGACAACTCCCTCTTAATCCCTGAGTCTTTACATAGTTCTTTGAACTCATTCAAAGTGAATTCTCCTCCATTATCTGATAAAAAAGTCTTGATCTTATTTTCAATGTGGTTCTCGATCAAGGCTTTGAATTCCTTGAACTTGCTGAATACTTCATCTTTGTTCTTCATGAAGTAAATCCATGTCTTCCTAGAAAATTCATCAATAAAAGAAACATAGTATGCATACCCACTTAGAGAACTTGATGACATTGGTCCGCATACATCGGAGTGGATGATTTCCAAGATTCCTTTTTCCCTGCTCTCGCTACTTGGAAATTTCTTCTTTGTATTCTTTCCTTTCGCACATCCTTTGCAGACTCCATTGTGTTTTGCTTGAATTTTATGAAGACCTTCAACATATTTTCTTGCAAGTGGTAGTGCTCTATAATGCACATGTGCAAGCCTTCTATAACAAAGTTCATTTGGTTCTACTGAGTCATGAACTAAAGCTTATTCAGTTTGGCCCTTCAACTTGTATATACCTCCTTCTTGTTCCCCAATCATTATTGCATCGTCAAAAGTCTTTCCCTTTGGCCACATAAGAACTTGGCCATCTACAAAAGCAACTCTCATTCCTTTTTCATCCAATGCAGATATGGAGAGGAGGTTTTTCTTTAGTCCTGGAACAAATAATACATTCTTCATCTTCATAGACTTTCCAAAGTCTAGTATATAGGAGGATTCACCACTACCTTTTATTGGATACTGGTAGTCATCCCCAAGTTTCACCTTGTGAGGTGAATCATGTTCAGATAGCTTCACAAATGATTCTTTGAATCCCTCCATGTGCTTGGAAGCACCACTGTCTATGAGCCAATCATTGCTTCCATGTGAAATAGTTCCCGTAAGAGTGGAGATCAGCACATATTCTTCATCACTTGAAGAATCACTTTCTTGGTTGAATCTCTTTGAGGAAGCTTCATCATCCTCTACCGTATGAGCATGATGTCTTCTCTTGTTTTCCTTCTTCTTCTTTAAGTTCCCTTTATTAGGGAAGAATCTGGATATGTGACCTTTCTCATCACATGTGTAACATCTAATGGTAGATAGATATTTTCTAGGGTGTGAGATCTTACCTTTGGAGTGATGATGGTTCCTCCTAGTTTTCCTGGAGTGAAATATGAGAGCTTGATCTTCACTTCCCATCTTCTCTTCTCGAGCTGCTATCTGAGCTTCTTCTTGAGAGCATTCTTCCCATAGTCTGCTGAACTTGACTAACTTCTTTCTGGCACAAATCCCTTGAATGAAAGAGTCCCATGATCTAGGGAGACCATTCAAGGTGGTCATCACAATTTCTACATTTTCCACTTCTTCATCTATTGCTTCCAGTTGTTCCTTGATCTGAGATACCCTTGTAAATTAATACTAAATAGTCTCAGCATTCTGGATCTTTACATTATTCAATTGGTTTCTCAGAGTCATCTTCTTGTTTGTGTTCTTCCATTCAAACAATTGGTTAGGGAATCAAACATAGCTTTAGGTGTATTGAGGGAGGACACTTGTGGTATGAGGTGATCCTTGATAGAATCAGCAATGATTCTCTTTGCCATAACCAACTTCTTCTTGTGTAAGGACTTAGCCTCATCTCCCTCTGGAACTCGAACCTCCTCATTGATATGGGAGTCCAACTCATTTTCTTCCAGGACCAAGGAGATCCTATACTTCCAGGCTCGGAAGTTATCAGCTCCCTCAAGATTTTCATCAAGCTTAGTATGATGAGACATCTTAACTGAGAACCTCAAATGGAAATACAAAAGATTTAGATCTTACCAATTTAAGATGTCGGATCTAGATTTGGAGCTGAAATCGTACAGTGCTGGTTCAGTAGCAAATTAGGGTTTTTCTTTTCCAGAGTTTTGTCCAACCAAATGCTTTGAATGTGATCCCTAACTTTGATTTTGGGGAGGAGATCAATCCAGGCCTAGGCTCACTAAAACATTCCTCTTCTGTGAGAGAGGCCCTAATTTTTGGAAGCAGTGTTGGGTCCAAAACTGAAAAACCTCATAATTGGATTCTGCTTCAACAGAAAGATGCGTCCTAAGGAGGAAAGTTAATCCAACCTTATTTTTCTGAAAATATATGGAGGAATATCCACTAAGTAGGAATCCCTAGTTCCCGCAGGTGCATAGTGTCTTCTTCTCAGGTTAGCTCTGATACCATGTTAGATTTTTATCATTGAGCTAGCAATACATTAGGATCTTTAACTGAGAGAATAACAAGCACAACAATCAAACACAAGAGACAATGAACATAGTGTTTATCCTCGGGGAAACCATAAATGGTGAAAACCCCGCAACTTCCTCAGAGATAGAATCAGCACCAAAAGTAGAACCCAAAACAGTAAGTGATCTCCCGATAGCAGTAACCTTCTTTCTATCTAGCCCAAGTGTCTTCTCCTTCCTCAACTATGCGCTACACTTGAGTGTGTATGATATGTGTAATAAATAGAGAGGCTAGCTCTCTATTTATACTAATTCCTGACTTGACTAAACCCTACTAGGGCCGACCTCACTAGGAGAGTCTAATAACCCTAGTGCCTCGGAACTACGGGGACTTTAACGCTTAACCAATAGGATGGTTACCCACAATGACTTGACATGACTTTCTTACATTATATATCTTCCCGATAGGAACATCGGGGCATGACATGACTCAAGTACATCCCGGAATAAACATCGGGTTACAATATATAAGAAATACAAGTAAAATACATTCCGAAGTTACATATACATCACCAAGTTATAACATTGATATTTGGAGTAGTATTTATTCTAACTATTTTCTCTTTTATTTTGAAACTTATTTGGAGTTTTATACTCCTTGTGACTATGCTTCTTGAAGTTTGATTGTCTTCTCCTTCTGGTATGGGTAGCTAGAGCTTCATCATCTTCTATAAGTAGAGCTTCTCTGTTAGCTACTATATCTTCTTCTTGGATGCAATCTTCCCATACAATGTCAAACTTCATACTTGCTTTTATGGCACACATATTTTGTATGAATGACTCCCAAGGTCTAGCGAGGCAATTAAGAGCGGTCATAACTAGTTCATCTTCATCAATGGAGTCTCCAATGGCATCTAGTTGTTCCTTGAACTAGGAAACCCTTGTAAAGTAATATTGAATGGGTTCTCTTTTTCTCATCTTGGTACCCTTCAATTGAGCTCTCAAATTCATATTTTTGTTGAAGTTCCTAACCTCATACATTTTGGAAAGGGTATCATACATTTTCTTTGGTGTTTCTTTATATGACACCTAAGGGATCAAGTGATCTTTGATAGAATCAACAATGATCCTTATTTCCTTGATTATATCCTTTTGGTGCTTCTCCTTAGCTTCATCTTCTTTCGGTTTTGCAACTTCATATTTGATGTATTTGTCAATATCATTCTCTCTAAGAATGATACCAATCCTATACTTCCATGCTTGGAATTTTTCTATGCCTTACATCTTATCCTCAATCTTAGTGCTTAGGGCCATCTTATCCAAGAGGTCATTAAAATTTGAAAATTCTCAAAATGAAAATTTGAACTTACCAGGAGATGAGCTTGACTGAGGAGATTTGGTTGGTCCATTTGGTTTCTAGAGATTCGAAATATTCACCCTTCAAAACTTGCTTGCAATATTTCAGTTTTTGTATATTTCTAGTTCTGGTTTTCTATAGTTTTCTAGTTCATGGACAAACTAGGGTTTATCTTTCCTGAAGATCCACCCACTAAAAAACTTCAATCTAGGTCTCAATATATACGCTCTAGGGAGGTGCAACTTTCTATGCAAGCATATCTTCAAAATCCCAAATTTTGCAGAAACCCTAATTTCTTACCAAAGGGAGAGGAGAGAGAGTTTCACCTTGTGAGATTTGTTCTATTCAGGATAGCTCTAATACGATGTTAATATTTCATATTATTAGCTATATATCATTAATGTTTAATCCAAATTCACAACAATAGCATATGAATAATCACTTAAAGAAACACAATCACAAGATATACACATATTTATCTTGGGAAACCCTCGAGGGGACGAAAACCCATAAAAACTTCCTCTTTACAGATGTATAAGATAAAACCCCAAAATAGGTGATCCTACTTATTTCTAGTTTGTCTCTCTCTCTCTCTCTCATATGTGCTATACACAAGTCAGTGTGTGTGTTTAAATGGGGAACACACATCCTCGATTTATACTCTTTATGTCACTTGACTTTTAACCTAACAAGTAGGCCCCACTAAATTAATTGGGCCGATTTCACCTATGAAGACTCAAAAAAATATTATATTATATTCATTAGGGTACTATTGACCTGAGTTACAATGGAGCTTATACCTCATGATTCTATGATGACCAAATACAATAGTAACATCTCGACAGAGGAATAAGACATCTCCCTTGGGGTACATCAATTAAATACATTTAGAATATTCTTCAAAGTTACAATATTTCAACACTTTTCCATTGGATTCAATTCCTATCTGGGGACTTATTTTACCTCTCTAAACACAACATCTCAGTTGTAAACAATATTCTTATTTATAGGATACCAAATATTATAACCTTTCATGTTGTATTTATAGCCAATAAAGATACAATTTTCATCTTTGTCATCCAACTTGCTCCTTTTCTCCTTTGAAAGTTGGAACATGTACATAAGCATCACAGCCAAAAAATTTTAAATGCTTAATAGATGGTTTATTACCAGTCCATACCTCTTGTAGAGTTTTTTCAACCAATGCCGATGTGGGTGATCGATTTACCAAGTAACAAGCTGTCTCCACTGCCTCTGCCCATAATTCTTGTCCCATCCCAACACTGCTTAGCATGCTTCTTTCCTTTTCCAGTAGCATCGTATTCATCCTCTCAGCAACTTCAGTTTGTTGAGGTGTGTATGGAATAGTCTTCTACCTTGCTATACCACACTTCTAACATAGTTCCTCATATTCATTCTCGCAAAACTCTCCATCATTATCTATCCTCAACACCTTTATTTTATTTTCTAATTGATTTTCTACAAGAGCCTTAAATTCTTTAAACTTAGAAAATACTTTAGATTCCTTTCAAAGGAAATAAATCCATGTGTTCATTTATAAATCATCTATAAATGAAACATAATACACATATCTACCTAATGATGGAACAGGAACAGGTACAAATACATCATTGTGTACTAACTCTAGAATTCCTTTGCTCTTGTAGCACTAGATGCAAATCTTACTCAAATTTGTTTTCCATATATGCAATGTTCACATAAATCAAAATCTAGAGTGAAACCAGTCATACCTTCAACCATATATTTACCTTGCAATGCTTGAAGTCCCTTTTCTCCAATAAGCCCCAATATTTGAAGCCATAGCGTTGTCTTTCCTCCTGATGCAGTCAGGGTTCTGTCATATTTACCTCCTTCCTCAAGCACAACATAATTGTTACATTCATCAATGATGTTTCTTCCCAATAGTTTGTGCAGAGCTCCATACCGAACTCCCCTCGTCAATACCATTAATCCTTGAACCATTTCTCAACAACTATCTCCACAAACATTCTTTACACCTAAGACATCCATTTTTTCTACTGATATCAAATTTCTTTCTATATTTGGAATGTGTAGCACTCCAGGTAGAGTTCTAATCCTTCAATCCTTGAGTTTCAACTTGGTCTACCATGTCCAATGATACTGGCCAGTGAATCATCTCTCAAGTACACATCTCCTCCATTGTACTTTTCATATTTACAGAACCACTCCCTATGATGGGTCATATTACATGACACACTTGAGTCAATCAGCCATATATCACGTTTTGAATGATTACCAATGGAAGCTAGGTACAAATCCCCTCCTTCTTGTGAACAAGTATTTTCCTCTGTTGAAGGGGTATCCTCATATCCCTTTGCTTTCTCAATATTCTTAGATCTACAATCCTTTTTACAATGCCCATCTTTCCTGCATATCGAACACTTTCTTATTCCTTTTCCTAGGGATTTAGATGTACCCTTAGATTTAGATATCCCCCATATCCCTTATTTTTGTTTCTCTTGGAAACGACCTATCACCGACAAGGCATCCATGATATTATTATCCATGGTTTTTTGCCTCATCTCTTCTGGTAGTAGGGATGATACTATTTCATCAAATTTTAAGGTCATTTGACTAACACTGCTTATTGCAACAATTAGGTTCTCCCATGAATCTGACAAAGAATACAATCATGTAATGCATTTATCTTCTTCATCCATTTTAATGCCAACATAGGTTATATGACTTACCATAGTATTGTAGACATTCAGATGGTCTATCACTGTGTCATTCTCATCCATTCTAGGATGAAACAATTTCTTTTGCAGAAACAACTTGTTCAGAAGGGATTTTGATTGATACAAAATCCCTAGTTTCCCCCAAATATTTACCGCACTATCTACACCAGATATGTTCAACAACACAGATTCTGATAAGAATAATCATATTGTACTCCTTGCCCTTGTTTCCAATTTATTCCAATCATATTGTGATGTTCTATTGAGTTTCATACTCGGATGCACAACAATCCATTGTTCCCGATCTACAAGAAGATCCTCCATTTTGAGCTTCCATAGCTCAAAATTATGGCTGTTAAATTTCTTGATCTCAATTCTTGAACTGCTTTCCATTCTCTTTCAATGCCAAATCAATGTTGCAAATCTCCCACTTAAGCCATGTTTATCACAGACCCAATATCTATCAACTGCGTTGAACCCTCAGCAACAAAGGCATCCCCCTGATGCCAAAAATCGAGCTCTGATACCACATGTAAGTTTTAAAATTATGCATAGAATCAAAACATATGGATTCTTTTAAGCAAAACAAATATTACAACACAACATTCACACATAAACACAGATATTTACCCTGGAAACGAACAAACCTTGGAGGCACACCTCCTATTTTCTCATTATCATTATGAATCTCTCATAATACAAAATATAGGTATTCAACAACATCCAATACCCTAATATGTTAACCCAAATTAGAAAATGGACTCCAAACCCTTAACCGAGATTAAATTACATATTTTTAGAAAAAATCCCAAAATAGCCAAAAATAACCATGGATTAAATGAGACAGGGATCGGCATACGTAGCGCTGACAGGTGCACCTCCACTCCACACACACATGCAAAGAATATAACATATACTCAACAATATATTCATCCTTTGGCATGTGAGAATCTAGAAGGATGGATGTGCCAATGATATACCGCAAGTCAAAATCATCATATCATGAGGAACCATCCTCCCTAACTATGTCAGCTCAAGGTCTCTCATGATCTCCTAGAATCTTACAAGCTAGAGTCCTTGTCGATCCAACAATACAAACAACCTATAAACCACATCCTATCGATATCTATAATCTATCCTATGTCATATGTATTGTCTACAAAAGGCATACATCTCAGCCTCATGCATATCATCATCATCCAGAATGGGAGGATTCCCCTCCCAACTGAATGTGGCAATGTATGTAGAATATATAGTAAACAAGAAATATAATTAGACAATTTCATTTAAAAATCAATAATATTTGTAAGGAAAATGTTATAATATATTTCATTTGCATTAAATAAGAGAATAAAACACAACTAGATTAATTTGAACATAATGATAATATTACCTCTCTCATTCGGTGGCTCATCCTGGGTGAAAAAAGATGTTGGGACATCCTCTCCAATACAACCCAGTGTACGTGTATGACATAAGGTCCAATGCATGGTCCTCCTCATTAGGGATCATCTCCAACACCTATGTTGTGATTTGTGCCATAAACTCGGGATATCCCCTCTTGGGAATCATCTCCCATATGTTCATACGCTCCTCCATCATCGCCCTAGGATGGTGGTAGTCAAATGATGGTCTGGTGGATAGAATCCTCTCAAAAAAATAAGAAATAAAAATCTCTAAATTAAAATGGAAGTAGTCACTCCCATCAAACACTGCATGACATCAATCTAGAGAAAAAAAAAATGCCATAAAAAATAGCGGACCACCTAATGCATGTAGGTGAGTGCACTAATAAATCTACATAGTATAAAACAGAACAACTAATGCATTTCCCATCAATGGTGAGTTGTGTTGTGCTCGTAACCATCACTTAGAGGAACCTAACCTCCTCTACACCAAAAGAACCAATATGGACTTCTCCATCACTTAAAAATCAACAAGATTGATGATGTTGATAGTGATATATCTCTGAGTAAAAGAGATGACTCTCTACATGAACACCTACTGGGACATCAATGTTGGGATTATTATTAATCCTCCCTTTGACCACATACTCTAATTGTCTATTTTCCTATATTAGGAGGTCTTAATCACTCCATTAGTGCACGGGGTACATTCATAGGGGGACATCTTCCACTTACTTCACATGATTGCATGAGTTTAGGTGCCCCAAGGACCAATCCCTATAATTTAGAAACCCACTATGAGTGCCACCAACAGTCTCCTTTAGTTGACCTTGGTAGGTAATCAGTTATGTTTAGTTACGCTCCAACTACCATCAGTTAGATCACAATCTATTAGACTAGCCCCCAGTTTGCATTATTTAAGGGAGTGTGGGTGCCTATGCTCACATACCCTCATCAATTAACTAATTGTAGGCTGAGTTATTTATCCTGAGTTGCATTAGTGAGCTCTAGTGGTGATTTTCCCACACTAAGTTAGCTCTAGAGTCATTCTGAGTTGGTATATTCGAATCCTATTTTAGGCATTTGAATTCTCCTATATGTATAACCATTGTATTACATATCATTTACTGATTCATGAATATAATCATATTATTCTGATTTTGTCTCTATGTGTGTACAATTTTTCCATGAGAAATTGATGAGTCTATGCTAAAGTCTTCTCTCTCTTCTACAACCTTCTCTTTTCATTTGAATTCATGCAGGTTGATGATCCTATGCTTCATTGAATTTAACATGGTATTTGAGTGGGTATCCATGCCTGCCTCAAACCTTGTAAACTTCCATTGATGAAGTAGAATCCATTGAGTTTCTGTAATACACCTAAATAAGTATATTACTATTATTATTAATTAATTAACAATCAGGTTAATTAGTATTAATGGTCATAGGTCACCTCTTTTCAAGGTCCGACCATTCATAGGTTAGCTTCCATATATAATGTAAGCCCTTCAATGTAATAAATTATCAATTATGATAATAATGTAAGGATGAACCCTTACAGTTTCTACATAATTCCTGGAATAATTGCATTGCTCCCTTTGGATTATGTCCAGAGAAGTCTATCCAGGTGCGATGTACTTAGAGAAAGTGCACATGTCGAAGTGAAGGGTGTTTGAGCTAAATTAATTCAAATTGAAGTGTTTTCCTGTGTTTTTGCAGGTACATTCAAATATTTTTTTGAAGAATTGTTGCTCAATATAGCTGTGAAATGGAGAATTTAGCTTCTTTGATTCCTAGAATCATTACACCCTTCAATTACCTTGACTGGAGGGAATATATGCAGATTTCCTTATGCAACAAAGGTCTATCCAAGATGACCATCAGAAGAGAAGTAGAACCCCAATAATATATTTAAAAATTGAAGGATCTGGATAATCTTGATGAATCTTTTGGATACATGTGCATCCACATCTCCAGGGATATGTTGTTCCATCTTGATGGACTCAAGACTCCAAAAGAAGTAAGGGATAAGATCGAATCCTTGTTTGGAAAACATGATGAGATTAGGGGCCATATATTGGAGAATGAGCTAATAGCACTACACCCCAGTAACTTCGAAACTATACAACATTTTTTCTCAAAATTCAAATCACTGGTCATGGAATGCAAGCAATGTAGGATTGAGAAGAAGGATGATCAATTGGTGCTCTCCATACTAAAGAAAACTTGGCTCATAATTCTCAGTGATTGTATCTAATTTTTAGTCTAGGAGACTAACTATTCCTAATTGATGAATTACATCCATTGATTCCTTCACAGAGTCTCTAATCCAAGAACAATACAACTTGATACACATGGGAGCTCTTAGAGCCTCTCCAAATCAAGCTCTCTTAGTTGGTGAGACAAGGAATGTGCAATCAAGAAGGAAGCATAAAGGTAAAGAGAAAAGAAATGTTGAATTTGAACCTAAAGATGACTTTGATCCAACATATGAATCCTTAGGCTCTAGGAAGGACAAACATCGAAGGTCTGACAAGGGAAAATGCTCTTACCATAAGAAAGGAAACCATACATATAAATATTGTATGAAGAAGACCATTGATCAGATGCCAAAACTCCTTGAGAAACACAACATTGCACTCCCTGAAGGTGCAAGGAAGACTGACTATGGAGAAAAAACTAAAGATTATGATAAGAGATGCCATGCATTGAAGGTTATATGCTCAAAATCACATGCCTTCCTCATTGATTCAGGAGCCTCCAATCATATGGTTTCATCCAAAGAATTATTTTCTTCATTGCAACTTATTGATGGTTCGAGTATTCACATGGGTGATGACACTCAAGTTGGAGCTGAAGGAAAGGGTACAATCAAGTTAAAACATGGACTATTCAAAGATGTACTCGATGTGCCATATTTAGCTGCAAATTTGTTATCTGTATACCAGATGGCACATATTGGCCCACCAAAGTGAGTAGTATTTGGTCCCGACTCAATGGATATCTTAGATATCTCAACTGGGAAGATTATAGTGAAGGGTGTTGCAACTCCATTGGACCCTTTGATGTTGTCAGAGTGTTGTGCCTCTTGTCAGCAAGACCAAGCCTAGTGTACCTATGGATTGGGGGTGCAGTCCACACGAACCTAACATGTGTCTCTTTTTGAAAGAGGAGGTCTTGAGACACAACCATGTCATGAAGTGTTTATAGGGAAGAAAAAAATGGCTCAGTTGCAATTCCAACAAGTCATGGAAATAGTAGATAAACACCTCTACCTCATCGGACCTGTCATTTAGAAAAAGGACAGGACCACTAAAGTGGGCAAGTCTTTAATAATTTCTCTTAGGTTTTTGATGATTGCTAAATTTCCCTATTTCTTGGAAACCATAACTTGTTCCAAGGCATATGCAACCTCCAAGGCATATGAATTCTCACACTTGCTGCCATACTCAGATCCAGTACAGACTCGACTGTCATTTGAAAGGGAAGGTAAAACCATTCTACCTACACCTTTTACATATGATAATGTTTCCATTAGTGTTTTATATTTAGAATCCAAAGAAAAATACCCAGTTGAATCAGTTTATGAAATTGAAGATGAAGTTCTCAGTGATCCAGATCCAAATCCAGTCCCTACTCCTAATCCTAGGCCTAAATGGGCACAAAAGGTTATTCAGGAAGCTGGGAACATGACTAGAGATCCATCTGACATGAGGAGAACAAGATGCCAGTTTCAAAAAGAGAACCTTGCGCTATCTAAAATAAATTCACTTCCTCCAGAGAGATGCAACAAGCTCCCATATAGATGCTACATGATGGTAAGGACTGATCAACAATTCTACTCATTGAAGAACAAATTGGATCATGTCACTCTTCCTCCAGAAAAAAGAGAGAGAGGAAACATTCCTTCTCTTGTTTATCATCAGATCAGAAGAATATGGAGAGGTTCACATGCACAGTCCCATGATACTGGTGCACACAAGGACCATCACACTGCTTCACTGCACCACAGACATGCATGTCGCATAAATATTTTCATGAGTTTTTTATTCAAGAAGAAATTTTATCTTGATATGAAAGCTTGATCCTTATTTTCCTGCTTATTTTGAGAGGGGGGGGGGGGGGGGTTCCCATGAGGTTTTACCCATTTCTTTGGTTTTAATAAGAAATTATTATTTTTTTGCATTTAGATTGTATGGGTGACCTTTCGTCTTCGTTGTCAGGGCCCAGGTTGTCTAAAGTTGGGATTAAGGGGGGGTGAAGGGGGGCGTTGGGATTATTATCATTCCTCCATTTTACCACATAGTCTAATTGTCTATTTTCCTATATTAGGAGGTCTTCATCACTCCATTGCTACACGTGGGACACACCTAGGGGACATGTGCCACTTACTACGCCTAATTGCATGAGTTTAGGTGCCCCAAGTATTGTTCAGGACATTACACCATTGTAACCTAGGGTCTGGGGTTACCAGCTTACTATTAGACTTGTAGACAATTAGCTTTTATAGAATATGTAATGAGAATAGGAATATATGTTGGCTTACCTGATTTATGATGGTTAATCCAAGTTTGGTCTTCTCTCGCTCCAATCTCCTCCAAATATTCTAGGGATGCTCCACTTCACCTAGAAAGAGCCAATTCTTCAAGAAATATCTCATATATATATAAATCAGAGGTTAGACGAAAAACATATTAATAATAGAATTGAACATATTCATTAAACCAATATACATGAGACAAGAACAATACAAGATTGGAAGAAGAATTCTCTTTATTAACAAACAGTGAATAGGTAAGAATACAACCCAACTTCTCACAAAAGAACTCCTCTGTAAACAAGGACTCTAAGTTCTACTGCTCCAAGACTATGAAGGTATACCACCAGCATAAATTTTCTCTCCAAAAATTCATTGATTAGCCCCATCCCAAGACCTCTATTTATACTTTGGGAAATAGAGAGGTTTCGAAGGTTAGGATGGTTGAGACAGTTGGGATAGTTATGGATCGGGGCCCAACTAATATCATCTAATCTTGATTTATATTTTTTAATGTCAAATTAAGGTATACACGAGTATTAATATAGGAAAGGCGCGTATGATACACGAGTTACTTAAATGGAACTAGCGTATGCAAGGTATACGCAATTTTCAATGCACATACTCGTGTATGACACATGAGTTGTAGTGCACATAGTCGTGTATGCAACCAAAAACTCAGAATAAAAATATATAAGGTTGGTTTTAGGATAATGCATCAGATGTCATGCACATCTATAGTGTTTTGGCCACTTCAATCCTAATTGTCCTTTTGTGTATCGACATGATGAATGTTAGCACTCGGACGGAGAAGTGCCATTTTGGTTGATAACAGATGCCCCCTAATGTGTGAGGTCAGAGGGAAGCGATGGCTGAAATACATTATAAACTTTATCTTGGAGAACTCAGAAGTCCAAGGAAGCAGAGGAAGTACCTGAAACAAATACATATCAATGTCATATACAAAATCATATTTGAGGATGCCATGTTCAATATACTGGAACAGTAGCTCCTTTACAATATTTGATTACATCATACGATATGGGTACAAGACCACATATATTACAGAGGTGGATCAAAGCCACAATATACAATGATGAGTCTTCAAAATATGGAAGTTGTGTAGGCGAACACAACACAATATTGCGCAACTTAGGTTATAGATGAAAACCTACGGTCTTCGTTAGAATCCAAAGGAACTGGTACAATCCAAGCCATGTGAATCAATGTGTTGAAGTTGAACATGGAAAGGATTCAACAGATTGTCAATCAATAGGTGAGAACCAACAACTAAAGCAAAGGATTTCACTAATGATGATAGTGAATCCTAAGGTACCATCGTCAAAACTCTAGGTCTTCATATTTAAGAAGTGCTGATGAGAAACCATGTTGTGATAAGGAAGGAAATAGATCCTCCAACGGATCACAAGAGTGACTAGGAACTGGATAAGGGAAGGTAGACACAAGTAATATTCAGATAGGATAATGATGGAATCGGGATAATAATCAGATGCAGGGATAAATCCTTGAACAGTGAACAAAACACAGAGATGACCCAAGGAAAATTTTAACTTTGTAGATAGGACAACTAGACTTATCTGTCATGTAGGAGACATGATCAGATTCCCCATGTATAAAGGACAAGTGGAGGAGTAAGCAACTCGAAGTGATAGCTGAGCTGAAAGTGTACACTGAGACATGAGTATCAGAAAGTTCAAAGAGTACTATGTTCAAGGAGGACATGCTCCCACTGTCTGTAACCCAAAAATAAAACTTCTTCCTTATCTTTCCTATTAAATTTTAACGAGTCTAGGAAATTCAACTCACATCTCTCTTCATTTTTGACAAGCTTAAAGAGGGGAGAGACTAATGCTTGATAATGTCACTGATTTGTGGATTTTATGAGCCCGAACTAGTACATGCTCGTTGGTTTTTTCATGTTTAGAGAGTCTGAAAACTCCAAAGAAGACTTCAGGGGGTTCCTTTTTCATCCAATTTAGTCTCCTAAGGCTAGAAAAGTATAAAACATAACAAAGAATAACTCTCTTATCTTTCGAAGAAGAAAAGGTGCACCTTTTTTCGTACTTAGTCAGGGAGGTCTGAAAAAGGTTAAATTACCACCTACCTAATGCTCCTTCAAGAGCATCTTATATCTTGAGTTTTACGAGTGTGAAGGAAAGAAAGATCACTCAAAAAGATTCATTTGATTACGAGAAATGGGGCTTACAATAGTAAACTCGATGTTTTGTTCTTTAGTGTTTAATGAGCATGACAAAGACATAAAGTACACTTGGAATCTTTTTCATGTTTTAGGTCCAGAGCATGAAAAAGAGAAAACTATCGGGTGCTCCTTTTCCATGAGTTTAGTCCCTCAGGTCCAGAAAAGTGATAAATCGATGCCTGACAATACTCTTATCAATTCTGTAGAAAAGAGAGTGATCATTTCTTGTGTTATTCCACATGGTTCGAGAAAGTGATAACCTACCACCAATGTGGATTCCCATTCACATATTCTTAACAAGCCTGAATGGACAAGTTTACTTGGCAGTCAAGTCTATTTTGAGGAGTTAGACCTAGGCCTAAAGAAACTCCATAAGGGTGAGGATCCTTATAAAGGGGATAGCTTGTAAAAAGAGACCAAAATGAGGCTCAATTTGGTGTGAAAAATAGCTAAGAAGGCTCCCCTAAACCTACGACAAATGCGGCATGAGTACCAAAAGTCTAACGTGTTCTAAACTAGGGTACTCATGGAAGGAAATCCCTATCCATGGAAGAACAATGGTATAGACAAGGTAATAATGGTTAAACACCATAGTCTGTGGTCAAAGTAGTGATCCTAGGGTTAAGCCGGATTAGGTATAAATGAAAAAATGCATACAAATGACCAAAATCCTATCCTATATGAGTGAATAACAACTTTAAGTAACCTTGGGCCTGTTGCATTAGGAAAACATGACATGGCATTAGTTTGATTTTTGATAGAAATTAAAACTATAGGCTAAAAACCCCACATTTTGAAATTATTTCTATAAATAGTTCAAAAATCAAAATCAAAATCACCATTTCATATTTTTACCCAATATATGCAAATTTTACCTCTGACTTCAATCGCTCGGTGTGGAAAAACCAATGGACGATTTTCGAATCCGCAAGTGCCAGGTAAGTCAGATCTTCATACTCTTCCATTTCATCCATTCAAATTTTTAATTTTATGCAAAATTTTGATGTTTTAAGCCAATTCTAAGGAGGTCACACTCTATATGCAGATATACAACTTACACAGTTGTGTACATGTGTTTTATACGTGACTTTCCCGAAGGAAACCCATGTATGATACATGACATGTCCAAAGGACAGTCGTGTATACAATGCGACATAGAAAAAGTATAGCTAGGGCCCAAATCAAAGTTTTTTAATGATTTTTAATGTTTGATGGTGTCTTTATGGACAGGCTAAAACATGGTGTTGGAGTGGAGGGAGAGGGAACATGAAACTATGGACCAATATGCACTCCGAAGTGCTCCCACAATGCAAGAATTGTGACAAAGTGGGTTGCTAAAGTTCTTTTGTACCTCACCTATGCGATCCAATGTTCATTTGCTGGAGTTTTTTATTAACTACTGGGATCATGATCTAGGTGCATTTGACCTACAAGGTGAGATTCTAGAAATTGCACTAGAAGACATCTATTTCATTGTGGGTTTGTCACAATGAGGAGCACCTGTCAACCTGGAAGGTATCGGAAGGGGCGGTGACCTTCTAAGTGCTCAGGACTATATCAACACTTATTGCATGCCCAGTACTCAAAAAAGGGGAGCTTGCATCCCTATTGCACATATCCGTAGCTTGCCATTACAGGTGCTAGTAAGCACAATAGTGAGGGTTGCAAGATCATCATCACTCCATTCTTCAACTCAGAACCAAATGAGAATTGTTGTGGAGTGCCTGCAGGGAGCTTTATTTGACTGGTGCTCAGGAGTAATCCCGATAATGAAAAAGCAACTCTTATTCATAAAGATATATACATATGTATAAGAGTTTTTAATCCTTTTAATGTTCAAAATGCAGATATTGGACTAGTCTGCCCTGATGGGCATCCTCTCATGTATGTACGCCCAGTGGCAGGAGAGGATCAAGGTTTGATCAGGGTTCTTGAGAGGAAGCTGGCTAGGCTTACCCAAAGAGTCCCTACTTTACACATTGAGCAAATCCCTGCCATTATGCAAGAACTAGTAGTTGGTATTCCACCCACTTGGATACGCCTTATGAGGAGGGTAGCCAGGGAGATGCTTATTTACATAGAGGCCGCCGAGGCTTCTGTACCTGAGGAAGTTAAGGAGGTTGGGGAATAGGATGACCAGGGTGACCAAGGTGGTCAAGATTAGATCTAGGAGCATTTTATGGATTACGATCCACTTTTTGTACATTTTTGTATATTTATATATCTATGAATGGATCTGAGAATCAAGAACTCAACCTATCTATAAGGATAGATATTCACACACACACACACACACACATATATATATATTTCCAATTTATTTACATGTGTTTTGCAATGTATCTGTTGTATATTTTTATGGAATGTGTCTTAAGTGCCAATCCAAGATATAATTCACATATGCATTAGTTAATGAATTTTGATTTCTTGGAATATGATTAAATGTAATAAAATCAAAATCTCTTTCCAATAACCTAACTTTCAAAAACTAATGAAATAAAATAGGGTTTCACACCTGATAAGTTCAATTGAGTTGGGAAACCACCAGTTGAGAGTCAAGTCTGACTTCCAACTAGGTGATGCCATGTCACATGGCATCCCATAAAAGCTTAGTGATGGCCCTGTATTCAACTACATTATTGGTAGCAAGACCTAGGCAAGCACCTCGAGAGGAAACTAGCTATCATGAGGGTGAGTAAATAACCCATGCGGCTGAAGCCAAGTTGCAAGTGTGACGACTAGCGCCATCTGCAAAACCTACGAACCACTCGGAAGACATCTGTAAAAACCAAAAAATGATATAATAACACAAATTGGCTAGCTATTATACATAAAGTTACATACAATAACAATACAAGAGAAAGTGCTAAGCCTAAACATAGTACTTCTTCAGGTAGAGCCCATTTCTAGGCTCAGGAAGCTTATTCCCTTAGAAATCGGCTAATTCAAATGCCCCTTCTTCAGTTCTTTTGACACGACATAGGGTCCTAACCACACAGACCTGAATTTCCCAGCCCCCAGGGATTCTTTGTCCTAGTCCCAGAGCAAGACAAGCTCCCCTTCAGAAAAAATCCTAGGTTTGATCGATTTATCATATTGATTTTTCACCCTATTCTTATGACCTTCGTTTACAGTCAGCACATCTCTACATCGTTCATCTAGATGTTCCAAGTGTAGAAAATGCTCTTCTAGCTCAGTCGTATCACGTAACACATGAATGGCAATTTTTAAAGATGGGATTCGCATTCAACTGGAGTTACTGCTTCCACTCCATGAATGAGTTGGAAAGGAGAGAACCCCGTGGCAGTTTTTACATTGGTTCGATAAACCCAAAGTGTAGGATACTACATGATGTGTCAATTTGACCGGGTTGTGTTAATAGTACGCTTGAGAATAGTCTTCAAGGTCTTATTGATTGCCTTAACTTGACCATTCACTTGCGGGTAAAAAGAAGACAAATGTTCTTGTTTAAACCCTAGAATAGTAGCCAATTCGGTCATCATGTTGTTTTGGAAGTGACTTCCATGGTTAGTGACAATCTCTTTAGGAATACCGAAACACACGATGATCTGGTTAAAAATGAAAAAAGCTACAGTTTCCTTGTCAGCCTTATAGGTGGGCATTGCCTCTGCCCACTTTGTAAAGTAATCTACAATGACAATGATGTATTTGTGCCCCCAAACTGAAATTGGGTTGCATGTCACGTAATATATCCCCCACTTGGTGAAGGGGCCTACTATGATGATGGAAAATAATGGAGCAGTATGTGACCGCATCTTTCTGGTGTAAAGCTAACAAGGATGACAGTGCTTCACCGCTTCCACACAATCTTTAAAGATCGTGGGCCAAAAATAACCGACACGTAAGATCTTCTGGGTCGTTGCTAAACCCAGATAAATGACCCCCACATGCTCCACTATGGGTATCATTTAGGGCAATCTCAGCCTCTTCATGGGTGAGGCACCAATGCAAAATAGATTCTACCCCTTTATGATATTAAGTATCTCCAATAATGAGGTAGTTTTTCGCATGTGTGCATAATTTGCGTCGTTCTTCCCATGAAAAGTTTGTAGGACACTTAAGAGTCTGGAGATAGATAAGTATATCTCCATACCAAGGGTCAGAGGTGGAAATCAAGAAAATGTGCTCATCTGGGAATGAGTCTTCTTCAATTTCTATATCTACTTCAACTGGAAATTCTGCAATGAGCTCTGCAAAAACTAAGGATTTTTTGGAGTTGGCAGATTGAAAATCCAAGTCAAACTCCTGGAGAATGACTATCCATTTGTTAAATTTGCCTCCAACTATGCGTCGAGACAAGACATATTGGAAAGGATTGACATCCTCCACTACTACTATAGTCCTCAGTAAGATATAGTGACGTAACCTCTAAACAACATACACAGCTACTAAGGGCAACTTTTCGACGTGGGAGTACCTAAGTTCAGAGCCAGTTAAAGCATGTATAAGATAGTAGATGACATGCCCTTGGAGCTTACTATCCTCCTGGACTAGTACTACCCCAATGGTCGAATCAGATGTGGCCATATACAATATAAAATCACAAGAGTAATCTCGCAGATGCAATAAAGGAGACGACAACAAAGATTTCTTTAATGCCTCGAATGCAAGTTGTGCGGTTTGATCCCATACGAATGGGGTGTCCTGCTTCAACAGGCGCATGAAACCTTTGGTGATATTGGCATAATTCACAATAAAATGTCAAAAAAAGTTAGACTTTCCTTATAGGCTCTGAAGTTTCCTGATGGAACGAGGAGAAGGAAAATTTACAATGGCCTCAACTTTCAAAGGATCCACCTGAATACCTTGTTAGAAACAATGAACCCAAGCAACCTACCTGAATCAACACAGAAAACACACTTGTGGGGATTGAAGCATATTTTATAATTCCTGCATCATTCATAAATCAAATGCAAGTGATCTGGGTTATCGATCCTCTTATGAGAATGTGCTGGCAGATCATCTAGGTAGGGTTTGACAATAGACTTAATGTCATGAAAGGAAAAATTCATTGACCGCTGAAAGGTAGCCCCTGCATTTTTCAATCCAAAAGGAATTTTCTTGTACGCAAATGTACCCCAAGGAAAAATGAAATCCATTTTATGTTGGTCTTCCGGCTTGATTTGAATCTGATTATACCCAGAGAAACCATCCATAAACGAAAAGACTTCACTCCCCGCACAAGCATCAATGATTTGATCTATGAATGGTGTGGGGTAGTTATCCTTGGGATAGGATTTGTTTAAATCATGAAAGTTAGTATAGACACATATCATCCCTTTCTTTTTATTGACAGGAACAAGGTTGGATACCCATTTCGTCAAAGCTATTGGGTAAATAAAACCAGCTTTCAGCAGTTTTTTAACTTCAGCCTTAACGGTTGCCACTTTACGCAGATTGACAGGTCTAAGTTTTTGTCGAACTGGTTTGGAATTAGGATAATTTCATATTTCATGTTTGATTATCAATGGATCTATGCTTGGCATCTCCTCATATGACTAGGCAAACACATTGTGAAACTCCTTAAACAAGGCCATATAGATAGCAATCTCCTCCGGAGAGCAGTTTGCACCAATATATACATTTTCCACAATGTTGGGGTTTACAGAGATGTTGATAGGAATAGTAACGAAAATGTTTTCCATATTCCCCTTAGCAAAAATTCCCTCCATTGGTAAGGTATTGATTGGTATATTATCATCACTTACCAGTCTCACATGGAACTCTTGATTTTCAATCCTGCTTAACTCTGGAAGAAAGTAGAATCTATGATGAATATCTTTGCAGATCTTATCCTGCCCACTCATGGCTTCCAAAATGGCTTCGTTTGAAGGAAAAACCATGTTTAAGGAATCGTCAGTATATAAAGAGTTCTCTACCAAAGCAGGCATATGGCCTTCTTCCAGCTCCTCTGAGACTATAGGAAGAACCGAAACAGGATCAACAATGGTGTTAATGATAGCTTAATAATCTACTTCCATTGTCAATAAGGGCACTTTAGGCTCATAATGCGAAGGAATGACCCAAGGATCCCTTCTATCGCCAACCGTTGCAATAGACTTCCCTACACTAGTAGAACCTAAATAATTAATTAGGTTTGGGATATCGAATGTGCCCATTAATGATGACTACATTCCAGCCCCTAAGCTCTCTGAAGTAGGTTTGACCTGATCAACCAATGGCACGGTGGACTCATTAGTTTCCATGTGACCCTTCCGAGTGAAACTGAGTTGGTCTACTACAACCAACTTCCCTTCATGTGGAAACACTACCACCCAAAGAAATACCAACAGAATTGCAAACATGGCATAAGTCCAACTTCTCCCCAAAATCAAGTTGTAATCCAACGGTGCATCAATCACCTCTACTTCAATAGACACTACCTTCCCTGCCAACTTTATCTCAAAATTTGGTAGGATACCATGTGGACGAAATGACCTTCCATTGAAAGCAGTAAGTAAGGTGCTATAGAGATCCAAGAGCCTTCCAGCAAGTCAAGGACATGACATATGTGGAAGCACCTTCATCGACAACTGACCTTCCAATGGTTTTTCCGCCATGGATGACATCTATCGACAAAGCCAAATGATACGATAGGATAATTTTTACATTTAACAAATTAAAATTCACCATGAGGCTCGATGAATCCATACTACCTAAGGCTGCTAAGAGTGCATCTTGCTGAGCGGGACAACTATGTAACACCTCCAAAGCTGACATCACACAAGGGGTTTGGGATAAATCTTCAACTATAGAGTAATTGGCTGCATCCCTAGCATTAGGATTGTGCAATGCTTTCTTGAAGACACCTTTTGGTATCTTAGGCATAGTTTCAACAGGTTTTTCAATTGTGGGAGGGTGATAAGTTTCACCTATAGACTTACCCTTCTCAAGAGCCTCCATCTCATAGTTCTTGTTTCTAGTCTAGAGCAAGGTCTAGGATCGAACCATGTTGATATAATTTTGTTCATGGGCATTAGAAGTGCCCCCTGCTATGTTAGAAACTGAAGCTGGATTCTGTCCTTGGGGAAATGGATCCTTTAGGACAAGTAGTTGTTGATTTTTTAGCAACTTATGAGCTTGATCCATAAGAGGGCATTGATGGGTTAAGTGATCTTCCTGGCACAACTTACAGGGAAATTTCACCTTTTTCTTTGCTTTTTTTCCCCCATCAGCATTATTTGTGGGTTTTGGCTTGTTTTGGTTTCCCTCACCTTTCTTCCCCTTTTTCTCTTTCCCACAGAGCTGTTGATTTCCCTTTTGTGAGGATTGAGCAAAAATGTTTGCATTTTGGGATGAGGGGGCAGCCTTTGCTACCTCCCCTATAGAATTTTTAATAGACAACTCATCGATTTGTTTTTCCAAAGATTCTATAGTGGGATATTTAACTCAACCAATGACACCATCGACATGGGGTCGAGGATTAGGTTTCTCGACACTATGTGTTGGCCTCAGTGCATCAGGGATAATTTCATATAGAATCCTAGACTTAGAGTATATCAAATCTAACTGCTGGGCCTCGAGGATAGCCTCTTCCTCATTAGTTACTCCTGAAGTGGATACATCCTTAGATATATATGGAAATAAGGACTTAAGGAACCATTCTAATAAAAACTCGAGAGGGATAGTGTCCTTAATGAGCCTCTTCCACCTTCGCCACTCTTGGATGTGATCCAAAATGTGAGTGGCTTTGTCTTGTTGAAAGGTGGACAAAAAATCTGTGCTAACATCATACCAGACAGGAAGTTGGAAATGGTTAAAGAACACATTAGCTAAGTCCCAAAAACTATCAAACGCAACAGAGGGCAGTTCAATGTACCACTTTGTTGCGACACTAGTAATAGTTCTTTGGAACAATCTCAACCGAACGGTGTCATCATTCAGTGACTTGGAGAAGCACCACAAGTGAAAGGTGGTGATATGAGCCCCTGGGTCTTCACTAACTTTGCCTTCGAATTTTGGAATATTCGAGGGTAACTTGATAGGGACAGGTGGCTAGGTGGCATCATGTTTCACTAGGTCATTCATTAACTTGGACAAATCTAGAAAGTTCAAAGTTTCCAGGAAAGGAAGTTTGGGCTTAATTAGAGCTTAAAAAGCACGAGCTTGGGAAGTAGAAGGACTTGCCCCCTGGTTCCCAAATGTAAAGGTAGGGTTGCCCCCAGCTATCGGTTGCGAAGTAGTCGGACTACTTTGAAAAGGATTCCACCCATAAGCTAGTGGATTATTCATATGTGGTGCAATGTATGTGGTTTGAGCTACTCCGGTTGAAACTGGAGTTTGGAAAATAGGAGCAAGTATCTCTCCACTAAAAAGTGAGAAAGGAGAGCTCATGAAAGGAGTTGAAACTAGCTTTTGAAAACCTTGACCATAAGGGTTAGTGTTTCCAAACTGCACCCCTACATATGCAGGTGTGGGGCCTACATATGGAGTGGATGAGGGAATGTGCCCCCATTCCAAGGAAAACCCTGGACAAATGAAGAGGATCCAACAGGACCACTCTAAGCAGTGTGTGCAAAAGAAGGTGAAGCCAAAGGCACACTGGGAATCCCAGTGACCACCCCACCATAAGTTCCTACTACATTTGTGGAAGTTGGTCGTTGGACCACCTGACTAGCTAGAGTTAAGGGAGTAGCAGGTATATTTGTTCTAGGAGTACCAACTAGGGGAGGCGGCACTCCTTCAACCGGGATAGTTGAGCTGGGGGTAGAAGGAATTTCTCCTCCACTAGACATTAGTCTGCTCACAGGAACACCAATCACAGGTGAATTGAAAGGATGAAATTGGATGATCACAGGATCGTTTAGGTTAGTAAGAGCTGAATTAAAGTTTCTTGCAAACTCGTCAGTCTGCAAGTCTTCTATCTCTATTGTGGTTGTATCAACCTGGTTTGTCCTAAGTTCTGGTTCACCCAGGACTTCACTAATTCCTACCGGTTCAAAAAAACCGTATGTGTTTAGTCTCCACCTTTGAGGGGGTGGTGGAGGCTCCACTATAGTAAACAAAGGAAGGTTTTGCAACCTTCTTGACCTTCTGAGAGGTTAGTACTCCATGATTTAAAAATTGACTCTTCACACACCCTAAGGTCAGCTAAACACAAACAAACCACACAACAATCACTACAAAATTTCCTAAAGCCACAACAGACACAAGCGGTGTAAGATATGCTTTCCAGAAGAAAGCTAAGAGAGAGTTACTTGGAATCCTTGTAGATGTTCTTAGGCACAAGTGGAGGAATCACCCACTGCCCTCCCACACCTTCTACCAGGGTTACCTTCCAAGCCCGTCTAAGGTCAACTTGAAAAGAAAATGAGACTAAAGGCTACCTAAACTATATTAATAGTCTGGGGTAACAGTCGCAAACCTAGTTCATACGCATGGGAAGGGTAGCAAGGCCCAAAACCCTGTCAACACCGACACCACATGGGGCCAGGGGGTGGTATTGACAGAAGTCCCCAGATGTGAAAAAACCTTGGTCTACGCTTTGACAAAGAATCAGAGGGTTATCTCCTCAGTCCAAGCCTCCACGAGGCCTCGTGCTTAACTCCCGTTTGAGAGGAGCTTCCCAGATACAATCAACATAGAAAAGGGTTTACCTATTGATTGGCCAACTACGTCTAAATTTAAACACTTGTGGAGAGTTTAAAATCCCTATTCCACAAGTCTAGCCTAAGCTAGTTGGTGTATGAGCCTATAAAATAAAACTTACTAATAATTTTTAAATTATATCGTTCATTTTAAGGGTTGTTCTTAGTCAGAAGGTAAATGGCGTGAAAGACTGTGATGTTATAGACTCAATAAGAAAAAGAAAATGATGTATAAAGAAAATTCCAAAGCAAATTGCAATTACTTAAACCAAATTTCTTTTCTTTTTTGTAAATATAAGCTAATGAAATTGAAAACTAAGTGCGAGAAACTAGGACTTCTTTTTATAATTTTTGAAATTTTATTTGAAAAATATTGAAAAGAAAATGACTAAATGCAACTAAATGCAAAAGTATAAAATGTTTTTTCTTCACCTTTTCAAATTCTTCAAAAACTATAATGCAACTAAATGCAAATTCTTTGAGCAAGTTTGAATAATCAGAGCATATAATGAGTATAATGAAGTATAAAGGACCCAAAAAAGCCAACTTCAATTAATCAAGAAGAAGAGTCGGAAAAAACCTAACTTGAAGAAATTATTGAACCCAAAAAGTCCACTAGATTCACAAAAGAACAAGTCACAAACTGACACCACAAGATGCAGTACATAGTATAGAGTATATAAAGCCCTGATCACTGACCTATACACAAAGCATTGAACTTATAAACCAAGCAGGAGGACCAACTTCAAATCACAAGATGAAAGAAAATTCAAACAAAGAAAGCTCAAAGGCTTGAAGACAAGAAAACGGTGTGACACACAAGATTTTAGACTCACAGAGTCATGCCACTAACAAAAAACTTCCAAGCAAGCAAAAACCAAAGAAGACAGGGACAAGCAAACCCTACCCAAAATTTTATGCTGCTACAGGATATACATGACTGTGTATGCAGGAAACCCGCGTACCATACGCGACTGTCTTATATAGAGCAAGCCGCGTATACAACTAAAAAAATTTCAAAGAAAAAAGAATAGTAAAGGTTTCTGGGCACACTACACTGTAAATCAAAATCAAGATAAGAAAGACCACACTCAGAATGAGAAACAGAACAAAGACTGGTAAAGAACCTACAGGATAAACCCACAGCAAGTTGGACTACTCCCTAGCGGAGTCGCCAATTCTATTGTTCTGTACTTTACACCCTTGTAACCTAGGGTTTGGGGTTACCAACTTACTATCAGACTTGCAGACAATCAATTTTTATTGAATATGGAATGAGAATGGGAAGATATCTTGGCTTACTCAATTTATGACACTTGATTCAAGCTTGGTCTTCTACCGCTCCAAGCTCCTCCAAAGCTTCCAGGGATGCTCCTCTTCACCTACAAAGAGCCAATTCTTCAAGCAATATCTCATATATATATAAATAAGAGGTTAGATGAAAATCATATTAATAATATAATTGAACATATTCATTAAACCAATAAACATGAGACAAGCACAATACAAGATTGGAAGAAGAATTATCTTTATTAACAAACAATGAATAGGTAAGAATACAACCCAACTTCTAACACAAGGACTCCTCTGCAATCGAGGACTCTGAGTTCTGTTGCTCCAAGACTCTAAAGGTATACCACCATCATAACTTTTCTCTCCAAAAATTCATTGATTAGCCCCATCCCAAGACCTCTATTTATACTTTGGGAAATAGAGAGGTTTCTAAGGTTAGGATGGTTGATACAATTGGGATAGTTATGGATTAGGGCCCAACTAATCTCATCTAATATCGATTTATATTTTTTAAGGTCGAATTAAGGTATACGCGAGTATTAATATAGGCAAGGCGCATATGATACGTGAGTTTCTCAAAGGGAACTCGTGTATGCAAGGTATACGTGGGTTGCAATGCACATACTCGCATATGACACGTGAGTTGCAATGCACATAGTCACGTATGCAACCCAAAACTCAGAATAAAAATATATAAGGCTGGTTTGAGGATAATGCATCGAAGGTCATGCACATCTATAGTGTTTTGGCCACTTCAATTCTAATTGTCCTTTTGTGTACCGACATTATGAATGTCAGCACTCAGATGGAGAAGTGCCATTTTGGCTGATAATACCAGGGACCAATCTCTGTAATTTAGGAACCCACTCTAAGTTCCACCAGCAATTTCCTTCAATTGACCTTGGTAGGTAATAAGTTATGTTCAGTTATGCTCTAGTTACCATTAGTTAGATCATAATCAGTTATCCTATTTCCAATTTGGATGATTTAAGGGTGTGTGGGCGCCTTTGCTTACCTACCCTCATTAGTTAACTGATTATAGATTGAGTTAGTTATCTGAAGATGCATTAGTGGGATCTAGTGGTGATTTTCCCACACTAAGTTAGCTCTAAAGTCAGTCTGAGTTGGTAGATTCGAATCCTATCTTAGGCATTCAAATTCTCCTATATTTATAACCATTGTATTACATATTATTTATAGATTCATGAATGTAATCATATTATTCCAATTTTGTCTCTATTTGTGTACTATTTTTTCCATGAGAAATTGATCAGTCTATGCTAAATTATTCTCTCTCTTCTGCAACCTTCTCTTCTCATTTGAATTCATGCAGATTGATGATCCCATGCTTCATTGAACTTAACAATTAGGGAACTAGGGAAAATACTCCCCTCTCTTAGACAACCCAGTGATGAAATAAATGTCCTCCATAGTGGGTTAGAACCACTAATAAAGACCAATGTGAAATTCCTATCTCCCATGATCCCATCGACGGATGAATTGTGCCAACAAACATGAGTTCTCCTTAAGAGATGTAGCCTCACCATTAAGAGGTCTCATGTTTGGGTTGTGATGGGCAAGGGTACAAAACCCTCTCCCTCTCTCGAGACTCCCAATCATGCACAAATCCGTACAGGTCATTTCGTGCCTACTGCTGTTAAGCCATCTCTTGTCACCGACATCTTTGATACACATATAACATCAATCAATGTTTTAAATAGACATAAAAAAGTAAATATTTCATTAAATCAACATTTTATTTATTAAAATAAAACAATCAATTTCTTCTCAAAATAAATGAATTTCACAAGCAATGCTCCTCAATTATAGTAAACATATAACATATATGATTAAATGAAAAATGCATGCGAACATTAACATATATAATTATATTGCAAAGGAGGACATCTTGTTAAAAATTTATGAATTTAGGTTAGGTTTTTTTTTTCTTTACCTTTTTAAAAAATTTGTTGAAAAAATTTGATTAAATTTTCTTTTAAATTTGCTTTGAAGTTTATTTTCGAATTTAAGTTCAACTCAAAGTTTGGCTCGACATTCAACTTTGAAATTTGGCTTCAAGTTCAACTTTGAAATTCAGCTTCTTCGAATTTGATTGAAATTTGACAAATGACAAATTTCAATTTATGTTGAAATTCGCCAAACATAAAAAACATATCAAATAAATAAATATTTGGAATAAGGTTCTTAAACACCAAAGTTAATTTCCATTTTAGATAAATATTATTTTCCATTTCGTTTTTAGTTTATCGTAATTCATAAAACCCATTTGTATACATCATATAACTCGAAAGTGATGTAAGAGTGTAGCCTTTGCGTACACGTTGTGTAGATTGTTCGACCAACACAACAAAGCACCAGATGATAAGCTTCTATTCATATTCTTTCTTCAAGTGGTCGAAATCTTGGAGAGAGAGGTCCAATGTTCGATGTTTTGGTACAGAACGTACTTCTATCTTGAAGTAGTTCTGATTTCTTGATACTTGTTCTATCTATTTTTTTCGGTTATTGATTAACTTTTTGCAGCTAAGCGGTACGGTTATTGATCTCAAGGAGTCTCGAACATGATTGGAGGTTCAATGTATTGGTACAGTATGTACTTATGTCTTGAAGTCACTCTGACTTCTTGATTCTTGTTCTATCTTTTTTTTCGACTGTTTATCTAGCATTGATGGCGGATTTATGCGTAGGAGGGAACATGTCATTTTCAAGTTGTATTATCATTCATTATGCATTGATTTTTGATCTCGTTGATTTCCACGTGATTCCTCTTGAATTGACGAACGAAAACCCTGATGGTCACGAGGGTGGTTTTATCTGTTTGAAGGAGATCCTTGATTTTCGTTGCTTTTATCAGTTATTTTTATAGGTTTTTTATCTGATTTGGAGGAGTTTCGGCATTTATGTCCTTCCAGACAATAAAAGCTTTGGCTCGTACTCCGCCAAAATGATGTCAGGAAAATTTGAGGTCATGGGATTTGGCCACTAATTCTATCGGGCTCACTCGTTCTTCTAGTTTGTCTGTACGAGACACTATGGGTAATATGGGTTTCTCTCTGGTATTACCATATGTTTCGGTACCTTATCCTTGCTTGGTTGTGTGTGATGCTACAGGGGTTTTGGTTTTTTCTCCGGTTTTGCCTTCTGTCCCTGGTCCATATCATGGCACTGTGCGAGATGTGGAGGAGTTGAAGGTTTTTTATCCGGTTTTTCCATTTACCTTGGCTCTAGATTTACACCCGACAGTGGGGCCGAACTTGTGCAGTGGTTTGGGGGTGTTGGGTGACGATTCTGTTAATCTTCATCCATTTCTGAAGGTTGGGGTTGGTGAGGTTTATCCTACTTTGGAGAAGTTCAGTGATGGCTGCCAGACACAGAACCAGCTGGATTTGGAATCTAATGCCGTGCTTGTTAGGTCTTCTGGTATCTCCAATTTGGGGAATGTAGGAGATGATTCTGTTTCTTTTTCTAAGCAGTTGATTTTTTTTTAGGGTCAGTCATCGAGTATGGGGTTGGTGTGCGACAATCCGGTTATGGAGGAACTGGGTTTTGATACTTGTTTGGATCAGGGTTTTTTGCCTGATAATAAGCCGTTTGGTCTGGAGTCTTAGAAGGTGGTTGAGGATTTTTCTTATGGTGGTGGTGATGAGCATAATGAGCTACATGTTGATGCAGTTGTTTGTAAAGAGAATTTGTTGACTGCTGATTGTATGGGGGTTGGTGTCCTGCATGGACCAGTGGTGGAGATGGAATCTTTACCGACATCTAATAAAGGCAGGACAAAACCTGTTCGCCTTGTGAATTTCCCGCTATTGGCGGTGGGAGAGGATATAGCACTGAATGATATTGTCCTTACACATGTGTTAACGCTGGTTGGTCATTTTAGTGGTCGCAGGGTTTCTCCTGCTGGAGTTAAGAATTGGGCTCTTGGAACCTAGCATAATATATCATGTCCGGATATTTTCATTCTGCCGAGGGGTTGGCTTGCCTTTAAATTCCACTGTGAGGTGGATGCAGCACGTATTTTGTCCAGGACTTGGAAATGGTATCTCTCTAGATTATTGCTCAAACGCTGGACTCCATTGTTCAATCCGAGGACCGAGAGGTATGATTC
The DNA here is from genome assembly GCA_001517045.1 of Pseudotsuga menziesii. Taxonomy (NCBI): domain Eukaryota; kingdom Viridiplantae; phylum Streptophyta; class Pinopsida; order Pinales; family Pinaceae; genus Pseudotsuga; species Pseudotsuga menziesii. Next base: position 148,940 of record LPNX010883279.1, on the reverse strand, counting down.
GTTGCCGGTTTGGGTCAAATTACCAAACTTACCTTTTAAACTCCGGTCTTTGGATTTTTTCAAGCTTATAGGTAATACCCTTGGTTTATTTCTGGAAGTGGATCTTTCCTTCTTAGAGTCTGGGGTATGTTTCCTGGGAAGGGTTCTGGTCCTTTTAGACCTTCGTAAAGGCCTTGCTTCGGAAATTGATATTAAATTTGGTGATATTGTTTTTTGTCAATGTCTTGATTATGTTGGAATCCCTTTCAAATGTAATAGATGTCATAGATATGGCCATCTGGCTTCCCACTATTTTTTAACTTCCAAAAGAAATTTTTAGGATGGGATAAAACCTTATTGGAAAAAAAAGAAATTGTTAAACCGGTTTTATCTGTGGATAAGGAATTTAAAACAGTTCCTGTGAGTCCTAGGGTTGAGGGGTTGGATACTTGCTCTACTAGAAATTTTGATCCTTGGAATTTTTGTTTTCAAAGTCTTAATGACCTAGGTTCGTTTGAGGCTGAAGGGTTACAGTCTCATCCTATGTTGGATCATGAGGAGTATAATACTATTAGCCCTAGGGTTGAGGTTTTGGATTCTAGTTCTTCGTATTTTTTAGATCCTCTGCAAACTCAGACTCACCATCCTTTTAGTCTACTTGACCAGGATATTGTTGGTAATTTGGATAAAGGTTTACAGGCTCCTCCTATATTATCTATGGATGGGAAGATGTTATCTGTGAGTCCTGGGGTTGAGGGCTTGGTTACTAGCTCAATTGTTTGTCCTGAGCCTTCGCAGACTATTAAACCTATTGTTTTACCTGAACTAGGATCTGTTGGTAAATTGGATGCAGGACTGTCTATTCTTGAGTTGAGAAATTTAGGGCTTTCATACCCTTTGAGAAAACCTAATGGTTCAGGTTATTTTCTTAGATCTTGCACAAAACTTCCTGGATTTAACCCTTTATTATCTTATTATGGAATGGGTCAGGGGGATTCGGGGTATTCTTATGGACTTTTGATGGAGAGTGATCAGCCTTCTGGCAATGGGGCACTTAGAGCAGTGGCTGCCCTTGATAAGGTGACCTTATGATTTTTATGACCCTAAATTGTCGTGATTTGGCTAGTAAACCAAAAAAACTAGCCATTTGTAGATTAGTAGAAGAACAACATTTAGATGTTGTATTTCTGCAAGAATCTATGGGGAATGGGGTTCTGTTTGTGGAGGAAATGGAATATATCTTGAAGGGATGGAATTTTTTATCCTTGGATGCACAAGGAAAATCTGGAGGTCTACTTTTAGGCTGGAAGTCCAGATTCTTCCATCTTTTAAATGCTTAGGGAGTTGGATCGGGACTCTGTGCATCTTTGTTCTCTCTGGAACTCAACCTGGATGTTTGTCTAGTCAACATTTATGGACCATATATTGACAGAGAAGTTTTTTGGAAAAATCTTTTGGAATTGGATTGTATGAAATGTGAAAAATTAATTTTACGAGGGGATCTGAATTTCTCGATGGGTCTTTTTGAAATTTGGGGTTTTAGAGCTAGATTGGATTCCTTATCTGACTTTTTCACTAAAATCCTGGAAACCTATGGGCTTGTGGACATCATTCCTACTGTTATGATTCCTACATGGACAAATAGAAGGATTGGCAATGAAAATATTTGTAAAATATTGGATAGGTTCCTCTTATCAACTAATATGCATGATTTTGAGTATTTTTATCATCAGTGGGTGGGCAGTGGTGGTGATTCTGATCATCAACCAATTTTTCTTTAGATTCTCAATAGGGGGTTCCAGTTGAAAAGCCCTTTTAAGTTCAATCCTGACTGGCTTGAACATGAAGACATGGTTAAAATTTTAATAGATTCTTCGGTGGTTTATTCTGATCATTTTCATGATTCTATGGCCTCACGTTTTACTTCTAACCTTAAAAGATTAAAGGTTTCCTCTTTATCTTGGTCTGTCAAGCAAAAGGAGATTGAGTTCAAAGAATTAGTGGAAATTGAAATTTTGATTTCAGCTTTTTCTCATAAGTTTGGTTTCGGTTTCTCATCTGATGAGGATAAGGCTTCTTTGGTTGATTTGGAATCTCGCAAGAGAAAAATCCTCTTGGATAGAGAACATGAAGCCAGACAAAAGAGCAAAGCTATTTGGTTGATTTGTGGGGATGACAACACACCTTTTTTTCATAAATTTGCTAACCAAAGAAAGCATACAAATTCTATTTGGAAGATTACAGATGACAGGGGGGTTTCTGTGGAAGGTTTTGAGGCCATTGCAGATGCGGGGTTTCAGCACTTTGAGTCTCTTTTTCAGGTTGATTTGAATTTAAACCTTACAGAACTTCTGAAAATATCTGGTAATTTTCCTTCTTCCATTACTGCCGAGGAAAACCGGGACCTTATGAAACCTGTTACACTGGAGGAGATTAAATTTATTCTTACTAAAAGTAAGAATGATAAAAGTCTAGGACCAGATGGGATCCCAGTAGAGGTTTATAGGGCACTTTTTGATGTGATGGGTTTGGATTTGTTAAGGGTTATAGAGGTTTCTAGGTAGATGGGCAAAATTCCAGTTGTTTTCAACTCTACTTTTATTTTTTTGATTCCTAAAATGGATTGTCCTAGTACTTTTGATGATTATAGACCAATTTCTTTATGTAACTTCTGTTATAAGATTATTGGTAAGATTTTATCTACCAGGATTAAGCAGGTTCTGGGCCGATATATTTCCTAGGAACAGTTTGGGTTCTTTCCTGGTAGGAAAATACATAATGTTGTGGGATCTATCCAGGAAGGTTTACATACAATTCATGTTAAAGGTTTAAAGTTTGTGCTTCTTAAAATTGATCTATCAAAAGCATATGATAGAGTTAGCTGGATTTACTTAAGAGTCATGTTAAACAAGATGGGGTTTGGGGTTTCCTTTATTACCTGGGTTATGAGCAGTTTAACCTCAGTTTCCTTTTCTTTCCTGATTACTGGGGTGGCCTCTAGTTTTTTTAGATCTGGCAGAGGTCTTAGACAAGGGTGCCCTCTAGCACCTTTGCTTTTCTTGTTGTTGTTGAAAGCTTGAGTAGGGCACTTTTATCTGCTAAATGCAATGGTTTATACAGAGGTATATCTTTTGGTAATAATATATCATTGACACATGTTCTTTTTGTGGATGATATTGTTATGATTACTAATGGATCTGCTCAATATTTATCTATATTGTATGAATTATTTATGGAATTTAATAAAGCTTCAGGAATGATGATAAATGAGAGTAAATCATCTTTCTACTTTTCTGGGCTTGATGAATCTGAGCTAATCTCTTTACAAAATATTTTTTCATATACTGTCCTCAAAATTGATAGTGGTATGAAATACCTTGGTTCTGATTTAAAAACTTGCAGATATTTATTGAAAGATTGGGATTGGCTCATAGCCAAAGCTGAAAAACGTATTAAAAACTAGAGTTTCAGATGGCTGTCCAGTGGTGGCAAACTTGTCCTGGTTAAATCTTGTTGAAATATTGTAACTTCGAAGAATATTCTATATGTATCTTTTTATGGTCCCCGATGGTCCTACCGGGAGAACCACTTGTATTACTTTGTATCCCGATGCTTCTAATTGGAAGAACTAATAAGAGTCATGAGGTAGTCCCCTGTAATTGTAAAGGTGGGTCATTAGCACTCCAGTGTGGTTACTTGAGCCTACATGTGTAACTCTAACCTACATGATTTAACTCAAGCCTACATGTCGAATGAGTTAATTCAAGTGAATGGATGAATATGAATAGAGGTGTGGTGCTCCTCATTTGAGACACACACTCTCACTTGTGTAGCGCATTAGTGGAGAAGAGAAGTAGCTGGAGAAGGTGGAGGATCAGGCTTTGATCTCCTTGCTGGTTTTATCTTTTATCTTTTGGGGGCATCTATATTGAGGAATATTTTGCTGGATTTTTCCCCTTAGGGTTTTCCTAGGATAAATATTTGTGTTCTTTTTGTATGGTTGTGCTTGTCTTTCTTTCAGTGATCCTGTTTATATGCTTTTGTTATGAAAATGAAATGAAATACTGATGTCTTAGCTAAGCATACGAAATGTTAACATGGTATCAGAGCTAACCTGAGAAGAAGACATTATGCAGCTACAAAAGCTAGGGATTCTTACTTTTTGGGTCTCTCTCCACAATCCATCAGCAAAAGTATGCTAGGCTGATTCTCCATTGAAGGGCGCATCTTTCTGTCGAAGCGGAATTCGATTCCGAGCATTTTCAGTTTTCGATGCAGAAATTAGGGCTTTCTACAGAAGAGGAATTTTTGAGTGAAACCAGCATAGGATTTTTCTCCTCATCAAAACCGAATTTTAGAGACCTAGATTAAGAAATTTGGTTGGGTGAAACTCTGGGAAAGTCAAACCCTAGTTTGACCCCGAGCTAGAAAAACCCTAACTACTAAAACTGCTAAGTTTTGGTACATTCGCTATATCCTGATATTGGAGAAGGTTCAAGAGCTGCAAATTGCAGGGAACGAAGATAAAATCCTGATGTACACTATGTCCAAAATTAATTCTCATGTTCGCTATATTCTGGGAGATATTATCCCTCCAAGTTAGGGTTCTAGCCTCTTCCAGAATTCATCCCTAAAGAGGACACCTGGGGAGAAATGCAATATCTTGGGCTACAGAGGTCCAAATCGAATTCCTGAAGATTTTTCAGAAAGGGAACGGACTTTAATTTTAGTGGTCCAAATATCATACTCATAAGATGAACCAGTGACACGTGCAATTCCGTACAACTTCGTTGTTCTGAACAGTCCTGTAACAGGTCACCTTGGGAAAAGGATCATAAATCATAAATGGTAAAAGAAATTCTAATAAAACCTATGGTGTTGGATCAGGGACATGCGATATTAGCTCAGTGCAAAATTTCAGACACAGAAGATAAGTAATTTTGGAGATATCATAAAAACAGTAACAAGAATTTCTGCAGAAGAAATTGGAAATCTAGGGCTTCCTGTTCCGGGAGCTTCCCTCCACTGTTTTCAGAAAAGGAGTACATTGGACAGCTCCATTTGAAGAGATCTATCTGTCTATCCAATCAGATCTGAAAGATTCCAATTTTTGAAAATTAGGGTTTCTATGACAAACCCTAGATCAACGAGCTTCGGAACCAAGACGGACACCTCAAATCGGTAAGATCTAATCCTTTGTTATTTTCATTTGAGGTTCTCATTTCAAAGTGATCTATCACATCAGCTTGATGATAAGCTTGGTGAAGTTGAAAAATTCCAAGCCTAGAAGTATATGATCTCTCTAAAGAAAATGGTTTGGACACCTACATGAGTATAGAGGTTCTAGTTCCAGAGGGAGATGAGGCTAGAAGCCTTACACAATAAGAACTTGGTCAAGGCCAAGAAGATCATTGTTGATTCAGTCACGAATCAACTTGTACCACAAGTGTATCCCCAAAGACACCTAAGATGTTTTATTCCTTGACCAAGCTATTTGAATATAAGAACTTAAATTAGAATATGGCTTTGAGAAAATAGTTGAAGAATGTGAAGATACAG
>LPNX010883279.1:129294-143175 GCA_001517045.1 Pseudotsuga menziesii | reverse complement strand
CTCCATTTCTACTTATCTAGAATGAAACCTCTTTGCTAACATATTGGATTAGTGCACAATCTCAATGTTGTCCTGGTAGAGATGGAAGGCATCTAGAAAATTTTCTGTGAGATATGGATGAATGTTGTATTGGCTAAACAGTTGCATGATGCATAAGAATTTGCCGTTATGCATATGTTTTATGAAATAGTTCTAACCATGCAAATGGTGCATTTGAATTGTAGGAAAGGTATTGTACAACCTCATACAAGAAAAGAAGGATGAGACTTGTTCCGAAGAACAAGTGATGACAATTCAATAAACATGAATCTGAAGCTCCCAGGGTCAGAGACACGATGACGAAAGAAAGAGCTTCAGAGAGCAGTAGATCCACCTCGAAGGATGAAGACCACCATGGGTATGAAAGATAACTCAAGATGAAGACAAGAATGCTATGAGAGAAGCTATGATCAAAGAATAACAGTTGATCATGGGGAATGATGTATATGATATTATTTCGAGACATAAAGGGAAGTACATAGTATCTATGGATCTACAAGAACAAGTGTACAAAGCAAAGTTCATGATTTTCCTCTAAAAGAATAGACTATGACATGACATACTCTATTGACCAAACCTACTAGAAGTATATATCAAGCATAGAACCACTTGTACATAATGAAGAAGGAAGATGATACTCCACTTCAGGGGGAGTGACTACAGAAGATATATGAGTTCGACATGGTATGACATGATGGATCGAGAATTTACTAAGAGTAAAGTGGGTTACAACCTTCAAGGTTGAATGCAAAAGACTAGGATATGTTGATGACCTGACAAGATGAACTCATGGAAGATGTTATGATGAAAGAAATACTAGAATGATGTTTGGGATATAGTACTCAAACTAGAAATCAAGAATTTGGTATCTTACAAATGGATTTGCAAGATAAAATATGTTGCTGATAGAAGTAAGGAAAGACTTGTGGCTATAGGTTTCTATAAGAAAGAGGGAATTAATTCTGAAGAGACACTTACTCCAGGAAGCAAGGTACACTTCCTTCAGAACTATGATGGTAGTTGCTTCCATGATGAAGTAAAGACAAGCCTTCCTTAATGGTATGATTGGGGAAGAGTTTTAAATCGAATAGTTACAAGGATTTGAAGTTGAAGATAGATGGACTCACATATGCAAGATGAAGAAGGCCCTCTATGGCCTGAAGCAAGCTCCCAGAGCTTGGTATGGAAGAATAGATAGTTTGCTGACAAGAATGGGCTTTGCCAAGAGTAAAGCCGATCCTAATTTTTACTACAAGGTTGTAGAAGATGAACCTGTCATACTATTACTATATGTGGATGATCTATTTCTGACAGGGAATGAGAAACAGATTGTAGAATGCAAGAAGAAGTTCGCTGAAGAATTTAGACCTTGGTCTAATACTTTATTTCCTAGGTCTGGAAGTATGAAGGAATATTTCTCAATCAGGGAAAGTATGTAGTGCAAAGCTTGAAAAGATTTGATATGTTGGAATGCAAAGCCATGGTCACACCCATGGATTCGAACTTGAAGTTGTTAGTTGATGACTCATCAGAGTTAGCGGATATGACTCATTACAGATAGATCATTGGGTCATTGATGTACTTAACAAATACCAGACCAGGCATTTGTTTTGTTGTGAGCACCTTAAGTCAATATCTTGTTCAACCAAGACAAGTTCACCTAGTAACTGCAAAACATGTGATGAGATATCTGAAAGGGACTATAGACTTTGGTTTATATTATGATGGTAGCCATGAGTATAGATTGTATGGCTACATAGATGCAGATTGGGCTGGAAGTATCTCAGACAGGAAAAGCACATTAGGTAGATGCTTTTGTTTGGGGTCTGCTATGAGTTCATGGTTTAGCAAGAAACAGTCCAGTGTTTCTCATAGCATGGCTGAAGCAGAATACATAGTAGATTACTTTGCTAAGTTGTGAAGCCATATGGCTTTGGAAGCTGATATCAGGTCTCTTTGAATTGAAGATTGATACTACATTGATTCTATGTGATAACGAGAGTTGTGATAACAGAGAACCCTATGTTCTGTCGTAACACATAGAAATCTGGTATTTCTACATTCAAGATAAAGATGCAGATGATGATGTTTCAGTATTTACATATTGTAGATACAGATGATGGCGATTCAATATTTCTATACTGAATATATAGATGATGACGATTTCAGTATTCCCATACTAAAGATATAGATGATGTTTCAGTATTTACATACTATAGATGCAGATGATGTTTCAGTATTTATATACTATTTACATACTATAGATGATGTTTCAGTACTCACATACTGGAGATACATATGGTGATAGTTCAGTATTCACATACTGAAGATGTAGATGAAGATGGTTTAGATGATGATGTGCTGACAAAGCCTCTATCTCGAGTAAAGTTCGAACACTTTTGAGACAAGATTGGTGTTGTTCGGAAAGACCTTCCTCGAAAGGGGGAGTAGTGATGTTGCAGTGGGATTGTATCATCCTTGGGATCTTTCCCTAAAGTGATCTGGTGACCTCAGTCATCGAGAATGAAGAGGGATTGTATCATCCTGGGACATATGTCCAGAAGTGATCCGGTGACTTCAGTCATCGAGAATGTGGTAGGATTGTATCATCCTTGAACTTCGGTTCAGAACGGATCCTGTGAACTTTGGTCACCGAGAAGGTGGTAGGATTGTATCATCCTTGGACTTTGGTTCAGAATGGATCTGGTGAACTTCGGTCATCAAGAATGTGGTAGGATTGTATCATCCTTGAACTTCGGTTCAGAACGGATCTGGTGAACTTCGGTCATCGAGAAGGTGGTAGGATTGTATCATCCTTGGACTTTGGTTCAGAACGGATCCGGTGAACTTCGGTCATCAAGAAGGTGGTAGGATTGTATCATCCTTGAACTTTGGTTCAGAACGGATCCGGTGACTTCGGTACTCGAGAACGTGTGTTGATCCCATAATTCCTAGAGGAAGGATTGTTTGAGTTCCACATCTATGTTGATCCTGTAATTCCGAAAGGAAGGATCGTTAGTAACTCTGTAAAGACCTAAATCCCGTAATTCAAAAAGGAAGGATCATTGAATTGATCCTGTAATTCCAATAGGAAGGATTGTCTGAGTTCCACAAATGTGTTGATCCCGTAATTCCAATAGGAAGGATTGTCTGAGTTCCACATCTATGCTAATCCCGTAATTCCGAAAGGAAGGATCGTTAGTAACTTTGTAAAGACCTAAATCTCGTAATTCCTAAAGGAAGGATCATTAAATTGATCCCATAATTCCAATAGGAAGGATTGTTTGAATTCCATAGATGTGTTGATCCTGTAATTCCAATAGGAAGGATTGTCTGAGTTCCACAAATGTGTTGATCCCGTAATTCTGAAAGGAAGGATTGTTAGTAACTCCATAAAGACCTAAATCCCATAATTCCGAAAGGAAGGATCATTAGTAACTCCGTAAAGACCTAAATCCCGTAATTCCGAAAGGAAGGATCATTAGTAACTCTGTAAAGACCTAAATCCCGTAATTCCAAAAGGAAGGATCATGTTGATGTTTTATGATGATGATGATGTATTGATCGAAAGATCAGAGTGTGATGATGATGATATTTTGATGTTTTGATGATGTTGATGTTTTAATGATGTTTTGATGATCATGTTGTTTTCATGATGATATTTGATCGAAAGATCTGAGTGCTGATGATGATGTTGCTGATCGAAAGATCAAAGTGCTGAAGATGATGTTGCTGATCGAAAGGTCAAAGTGCTGAAGATGATGTTGCTGATCGAAAGGTCAAAGTGCTGAAGATGTTGTTGCTGATCGAAAGGTCAAAGTGCTAAAGATGATGTTGTTGATTGAAAGATCAAAGTACTGAAGATGATGTTGCTGATCGAAAGGTCAAAGTGCTGAAGATGATGTTGCTGATCGAAAGGTCAAAGTGTTGAAGATGATGTTGCTGATCAAAAGGTCAAAGTGTTGAAGATGATGTTGCTGATCGAAAGGTCAAAGTGCTGAAGATGATGTTGCTAACCGAAAGGTAAAAATGCTGAAGATGATGTTGCTGATCGAAAGGTCAAAGTGCTGAAGATTGTTGCTGATCGAAGCGGTCAAAGATTGTTGCTGATCGAAGCGATCAAAGTGTTGAAGACTAAAGATTGAAGATGAAGACTACATGATGTTGAAAATATTCCAATGATTTATAGATGTGTTACCCTAATGATGCTGATGATGCTCTCTCTCTCTCTCTCTCCTGTTATTGTTGTTGTTGATGTTGTTGTAGAATACCCTTCTCATTAAGGGGGAGTGTTGAAATATTGTAACTTCGAAGAATATTCTATATGTATCTTTTTGTGGTCCCCAATGGTCCTACCGGGAGAACCACTTGTATTACTTTGTATCCCGATGCTTCTAATCGGAAGAACTAATAAGAGTCATGAGGTAGTACCCTCTAATTGTAAAGGTGGGTCATTAGCACCCCAGTGTGGTTACTTGAGCCTACATGTGTAACTCTAGCCTACATGATTTAACTCGAGCCTACATGTCGAATGAGTTAATTCAAGTGAACGGATGAATATAAATAGAGGTGTGGTGCTCCTCATTTGAGACACACACTCTCACTTGTGTAGCGCATTAGTGGAGAAGAGAAGTAGCTGGAGAAGGAGGAGGATCAAGATTTGATCTCCTTGCTAGTTTTATCTTTTATCTTTTTGGGGCATCTATATTGAGGAAGCTTTTGCTGGGTTTTTCCCCTTAGGGTTTTCCCAGGATAAATCTTTGTGTTCCTTTTGTATGGTTGTGCTTGTCTTTCTTTCAGTGATCCTGTTTATATTCTTTTGTTATGAAAATGAAATGAAATACTGATGTCTTAGCTAAGCATATGAAATATTAACAAATCTGTCCTTGAGGCCTTGCCTGTTTATTGGATGCATTTCTAGATCCCATTAGGGATCATTGAGAAAATCAGGAAATTACGCTTTAAATTTCTTTGGTCTGGTAACTGTGATTCCTCTAATGGTTTGCCTTGGAATTCCTGGAAGTTCTTGGCAAAGCCTAAATGTTTGGGTGGCTGGGGTTTAAAAGTCCCTGTAATTTTTGCCAAAGCTCTGGCTGCAAAGAATGTTTGGAACATTATTCATGGTTCAGGTTTGTGGGTACAGATTGTTTTGCAGAAATATGTTAGGCCTCTTACTCTGCTAGACTGGATCAGAGAAAAGGATAAGAAGAAATCAGGTATCTCAATCTGTTGGAAATCTGTGCTCTGGTCTTTTAATCTAATTGGTGATTTTCTAGTTTGGAAGATTGGCAATGGATCTAATGTTCGTATTGGTTTGGATCCATGGACAGGATGCAAATGGAGACATAGCTTACCTTCTTATTTGATTGAAGTTATGCATTCTGCAGGTTATTTCTTTTTGAAAGATGTTGGGACAACAATTGTTTCCTGTAGGATGGAACAAGGCTAGTTAAGCTCTGTTGATCTAGGTCTTGTTGAGGACTTGGACATTATTGCTTGGAATGGCTACTTAGCTATCCTGAAAACTAGCCATATCATATTTAGTAATAATGAGGATTTACTTGTATGGAATCAGGCTAAATCTGGTAAGTACACTCCCAAAGGAGGTTATTTGCAACTGATCTTGGATCAGTATGATGTGGAAACTGCATGGTGGTGGAACATGTTCTAGCATTGTAAATGTCCTCTTAAATCTAAGATCTACTGCTAGTTTCTTTTTTTTAGGCAAAGCACTTACTTGGGATTTACTTAATCATAGGGTTTGGGAGGGTCCTGGAAGGTGTTACTTGTGCAAAGGTGCTGTAGAAACTAATTATCATATAGGTGTTGATTCTCCTTATACAAAAAAAGTTTGGAAGGAGATCAAAGCTAAGTTCAATTTACAGAATCTATGGGTTGGGGACTCTTTACTATATTGTTTGAAGAAGTGGGTTCTGAATATTAAGGTAAAAGTATTTAGAGCTTTTCCTATCATTGTTTCTTGGTTCATTTGGAAGGCTAGAAACAATAGTTGTTTTGATGACTTTTTACCATCTCCTGCGCAGGTATCAGCTTATAGTTTGGGTATGTTGTCAGCTTTTCCATCGGATAATGCTATCTTGAAGATTAGAATTATTTCTAAGGAAATAATTGACAAAATCCAGCCTTGGGGTTTTTTTGATGGCTCTGCAATTGGAAATCCAAAATTGTGTGGTGTTGGGGGCATACTTTTCCTTACAGTTGATCATTTTATCACCTTTAAAGCTGGGTTGGGGGTAGGGACCAATAATATGGTAGAGTTATATGCTTTGAAATTACTATTAATCTTGGCTTTGAATAAGCAGATAACTAATATCCAGGTGTTCGGTGATTCCTTGTTTGTCTTTAACTAGATAATGGGAAAATTTAGAATCCATAATATTCAACTAGCTCAGATTTTACAAGAAGTCATCAGACTTACGGATTATTTTGATAAGGCAGTTTTCAAACATATCTATAGAGAGAGGAATTCATTAGCGGACAACTTAGCCAATGATGGTGGGAAAGTTCAGATTGGTTTTTGGTCTATTTCTGAATTTCAGGGGTCTGTTAGACATGACACTTTCTAGGTTTTTTAAGCACTGATTTTTGGGAGGACAAGATGGAATGCATTATATGATGGTTGATACTCTTACTTTTTTGTCTTGTTGATTGTTTCTAGGTGTTATGAGGACCTAATACTTTCTAGATGGACAGACTTCAGTCTGAACGGTGATTTTGGTCTAGGATATCTGATGCTTTATTGGTCAGATTTTTGATATGCTGATATACTCTGATATCAGGCTTTGATTGTGGCCATTCCAGTTAGAATGTTTGTGGGATCAGATGGTTTATTCTTGGACTGTTTTTGGCTGCTATTCTTGGCGAGCAACTCTAGGAGACTTTGGATAGTTTTTTGACAGTTTTTGGCTGTATATATTGATGAGATAATGGTGGAAATCTTTTACAGTTCTATTTGTTATTAATAGTTTTGAGAATATGCTTTTGAGATTTTTTGTACTGAATATATGAAAACTCATCATCTGATAGTGGATCATTAGCACTATATAATTTGAATAAAATTATGAATTTTTTCTTTGGAAAAAAAACATTGTGAACATAGTTTTGTCTTTAAAGGGAATTGACCGCAATGATTTAAAATAATTAAGTTGCTTTGGACATTTGGATTTGAATTTTTTATTTTTTATATTGATATAATATATCATATAATTTAAGGGGTGGTAGGTATGGGATCACCTTTGATTTAGATGGAAAGGAAGAAGTGTACATCCTAGATTTAGATGGAAAGGAAGAATTGTACTTCGAATGGGGATTGGGATTGGCAACAAACAACTAGGTAGGAGCGGAATGGTTTATCCTTTCTAGTAAAGTGTTGACTTGGGATGTTCTTATCACGAAAGGTAAAGAAGGACCTAGTAGGTGTTACTTGTGCAAAATGGAATGTGAATCCAATTTTTTATATTGGAGTGGACTGTCCTTTTACTCAGAATGTTTGGTTAATTATTAAGGACAAATTGAAACTCAATAACCTTTGGAGTGGAGAAACTGTGTTAGAATGTTTCAAAACTTGGTGTTTAAATTTGGAAGTTGCAAATATTAAACCTTTACCTATCATTGTCTTATGGTTCATCTGGAAGGCCAGAAACTTGTCTTGTTTTGAGGATCTTTCATTAACACCAGCACAGGTATCTAGCTTCAGTCTGGGTATGATGATGGCTCTTCTGCAGAAGAGTTATGTGGCTTCTATAAGAACTATCTTTGTGGAAGTTATTGATAAAACCTTTGCATGGGGTTTTTTTATGGTTCTGCAGTTGGGGATCCAAAATTCTGTGGAGCTGGAGGTATGCTGTTTTTATCAGATGTACACTTTTTCTCTTTTAAAGTTGGTTTAGGTTTGGGCACTAATAATTTTGCAGAATTATGTGCCCTCAAGCTACTTCTTTATCTAGATAGAAGGAACTCTTTGGATAGAATCCAGATTTTTTGTGATTCTCAGTTAGTTATTAACTGGGCATCTGGTAAGTACCGATTAATGAATTTAGAGTTAGCCATTATTCTTCAGGATGTTAATAGGCTTACTGATTGTTTTGATTATGTGTTTCTCAAACATATCTATCAGGAAAGAAATTCTTCTGCAGATGCTTTGGAAAAAGCTGGAGGAATGATTTTGGAAGGATATTGGTCCATCAAGGAACATCGCGCAGATGAAGTTGTTGAAACCTTTCAGATATTTTAATTTGAAGAGGCTTTTTGGGACATGGGGTATAGTGATCAGATCAGGATCCTTTGTTTATGATGTTTTTGTTGGGGACAACAGTTCTATGTTTTTCCTTTGAATTATCATGGGTGGATGATGATGCACAGTTATCAATTTTTGAGACTGATGAGCAGTTTTTTATGTGATGTTGAATGAGTTTGGTGGGCACATATAACAGTTTATGATTTTGATGAGCAGTTGTGAAATTGTGTGTTTTTTTATATGGTTGTAAATGCCATTGGACATAATTATGGGTTTTTTTTAGCTCGATATGGAGCATTATATTGACAGTAACTACCAGCTATAAGGTTGGGTTTTTGTGTTAATGGACTTAAGAGCCATCTGTTGAATGTAAATAAAGATATTTATGAATTTTTTCCATGGAAAAAAAAGGAGCGGCAACACTTTATTAATGTCTCTTTCAAGCCCGCTCTCTTAGTTTGCACTCTCTCTCCGTGATAGGAGATTATGAAATTTTGATCAAGATGGTGTGGAGTTCCTCACCTCTTAAGGATATCATTCTTGCACGTTGGATGGAAACAACATAAAATGAGGAAAGCTACTTCTGCACACTACAAGGAAATGTCCCTTTAGTGGATATTATAGCAGATGCTTCTCTCAAATGAGCCCAAACATCTGTTTATAGTGGAGGTCACTAATGGAGATGAGAAGCCAAAGGTTTTCGTAGATGATTTTTCTTCGGTGTGTTTCCTCATCCAGAACGTACCAGTGCATTTAAAAGACAAGTGCACCAGTGTTGCCACAAATTATATTGCACCACGACTAGAAAAACCTTAAACTGAAAAAAATATTAACTTTTACAATCGGTACATTAAATAATATAAATCGATCCAATGCATATATAAATGAGGCACACCGCTTTAGGATTACAATTTTATATTTTAAATTCATGTTTTTGTGTATTTTATAGAATGGATAGCACCAGTGCGTCATCAACTCGGATGCATTATGTTAGGGAAAAAAATTAAAAACACTTTTCCAGTGCGATTTCTATTATAAATATCCACGCCACATCTTCTAATTAAGCACACTAGGGTAGGGTTTTATAATACATTCATAATACACTGTCGAGTATATATTTGAACTATTCATAGTTATCTAATAGTTAATCTAATATAACTACGATTAGAGTTGAATTTAAGCTAATAGTTGTAAAATCATTAAAGTTAAGCTAATAGTTATATCTAATAATCAATTTAAAAGTTAGTATATCAACAATTGCAGTCAAGTTAAAGTCGTCATTGGAGTTGAAGATAAGCTAAAGTTGTATCATCATTGGAGTTAATCTAATAGTTGTACATCATCATGATTGGAGTTTTAATTACCAAGTTGAAGTTGAAGTTTAATTTTTCCAACTATCACGAACTATACTTATCACATGTTAAGTAAGCTATTTTATTTTTTTGAAATTGTTAATTATGAATTTTGAACAATGCCTGTAAAATCAATATGGACACTGACACTTGTCTCATTCTCGTCCATATATGAAAAATCATAGATGGTAGTCCACCCCAAAATTATAATATATAAACGCATATCAATGTAATTATCTAGATGCCCAACTGCTAGATGGAGGAGTTGATTAGGAGTTCGACTGTTACACAAGTGCACATTAGCTAGACTCCTAGATGCCAAATGTACTTAGACTAAGCCTAAGTGATTAGAGTTGAAGTTAAGCTAATAGTTGTAGAATCATTGAAGTTAAGCTAATATTTGTATCTAATAGTTAAGCTAATAGTTATCCAATATAACCATGATTAGAGTTGAAGTTAAGTTAATAGTTGTAAAATCACTAGAGTTAAGCTAGTAGTTGCATCTAATAGTTAATTTAAAAGTTAATATCTCAGCAATTACGGTTTAAGTAAACGTCACCATTGGAGTTGAAGTTAAGCTAATAGTTGTATCATCATTGGAGTTAAGCTCATAGTTGTATCTAATAATCGAATAGTTGAAGTTGAAGTTTAATTTTTCCAACTAATAGTTGTATCTATTAGTTAATTTAAAAGTTAATATATCGATAATTGTGGTTCATGTAAAAGTCATGACTGGAGTTGATAGTAAGATAATAGTTGTATCATCAATGGAGTTAAGCTCATATTTGTATCTATTAATCGAATAGTTGTATATAATAGTCGAATATTTGAAGTTGAATTTTATTTTTTCCAAATATCACGAATTGTACTTATCAGATGTTAACTAAGCTATTTTTTATTTATTTTTTAATTATGAATTATGAATTTTGGACGATGCCCATAAAATCAATCTAGAAAGTACACGTGTCTCACTATTGAACGTAGATGAAGATGGTAGTCCACCCCAAAATTCTAAGATATATACGACTTTTGGCATAATTAGTTAGATGCCCAAATACCAGATGGAGGAGTTTGTTAGGAGTTCAAACAATTTTATTAGGAGTTCAAATCTTACACAAGTGCACATCACCTAGACTCCTAGATGCCAAATGTAATTCGACTAAGCCTTATGGGATTAGAGTTGAAGTTAAGCTAATAGTTGTAGAATCATTGGAGTTAAGCTAATATTTGTTGAAATATTGTAACTTCGAAGAATATTCTATATGTATCTTTTGTGCTCCCCGATGGTCCTACTGGGAGAACCACTTGTATTGTCTTGTACCCCGATGCTTCTAATCGGAAGAACTAATAAGAGTCATGAGGTTTTCCCCTCTAATTGTAAAGGTGGGTCATTAGCACCCTAGTGTGGTTACTTGAGCCTACATGTGTAACTCGAGCCTACATGTCGGATGAGTTAATTGAAGTGAACAGATGAATATAAATAGAGGTGTAGCTCTCCTCATTGGAGACACACACACTCACTTGAGTAGCGCACTTGTGGAGGAGAGAAGTAGCTGGAGAAGGAGGAGGATCAGGTTTTTTATCTCCTTGTTGGTTTTATCTTTTACCTTTTTGGGGCATCTATATTGAGGAAGCTTTTGCTGGGTTTTTCCCTTTAGAGTTTTCCCAGGATAAATCTGTGTTGTTCTTGTGATGTTGTTTCTTTCAGTGATCCTGTGTATATGATATTTTTATGAGAATGAAATGAAATACTGATGTCTTAGCTAAGCATATGAAAATTTAACATGGTATCAGAGCTAACCTGAACAGGACAGCTTTCACAAGGAAAAATAGCCCTCTCTCTCTCCCCAGAAGAAATTAGGGCTTCTTGCAGAAGAAGAATTTTTTAGTGAGCCTAGCATAGGATTTCTCTCCTCATGAAAATCGAAGTTTAAAGACCTGGATCAATATTTTTGGTTGGGTGAAACTCCAGGAAAGTCAAACCCTAGTTTGACCCCGAGCCAGAAAAACCCTAAATACTAAAACTGCTAAGTTTTGGGACATTCGCTATATCCTGATATTGGCAAAGGTTCAAGAGCTTAAAATTTCAAAGGCCAAAGATAAAATCCTGATGTACATTGTATCCAAAATTCAGCTTCATATTCGCTATATTCTGGGAGATATGATCCCTCCAATTTATGGTTCCAGCCTCTTCCAGAATTCATCCCTAAACAGGACACCTAGAGAAAATCGCTATAGATTGGGATACCTAGGTCCAAATGGAATTCCTAAAGATGTTCCAGAAAAAGAACGGAATTTAATTTCTATGTTCTAAATATTAGACTCATAAGATGAACCAGTGACATGTGGCATGCCGTACAACTTCGCTATTTTGAACAGTCCTGTAACAGGTCACCCTGGGAAAATGATCATAAATCCCAATTGTTGAAACAAATTCTGATGAAACCTATGGTTTTGGATCAGGAACATGCAAGTTTACCTCAGTGCGAAATTTCAAACATAAAGCAGCAGTAATTTTCGAGATATCACAGAAACAGTGACAGGAATTTCTGTAGAAGAAATTGGAAAACTAGGGCTTCCTGTTCCAGAAGCTTCCCTCCACTGTTTTCAGAAAAGGAGTACATTGGACAGCTCCATTTGAAGAGATATATATTTATATCCAATAATATATGAAAGATTCCAAGTTTTAAAAATTAGGGTTTCTCTGACAAGCCCTAGATCATCCAGCTCTAGAAGCAGGACAGACACCTCAAATCGGTAAGATCTAATCTTTTGCTATTTTCATTTGAGGTTCTCATTTCAAAGTGATATATCACATCAATTGAAAAATTCCAAGCATGGAAGTATTTGATCTCTCTGAAGAAAATGAATTGGACACCTACATGAGTAGAGAGGTTCACTTCCATACGAAGATGAGGCTCAAAGCCTTACACAAGAAGAACTTGATCAAGGCCAAGAAGATCATTGTTGATTCAATCACTGATCAACTTATACCATAAGTGTATTCCCTAAAGACACCAAAGATGTTTGATTCCTTGATCAAGCTATTTGAAGATAAGAACTTAAATCAGAAGATGGCTTTGAGAAAACAATTGAAGAATGTGAAGATCTAGAATGCAGAACAACCTGAAGCGGTAGAAGAAGAATGTATGCCAGAAGTAAGTGATTACGTTCAGCTCAACTAATAAGAAGAGAAGAAGAAGATGGGAGCAATTGAAGATCAAGCTCTCACCATTCAAAGAAGATCCCTCAAGCAATGAGGAATATGAAAAACTCAATTCTTGAAGAACCTCTTATTCATCTTATCATTTGGATAAGAAATGATGATTTCATGAATGAAGAAGATGATAAAGCAGAATGATCAAGATGGAGTCTACCCATGAAACAAATAAAAGATAAGTATTCAGTTGCCATTTCATGATATTGTTTTGTTATACATTTGATTATATTCAGTTGATGTGTTATGCATGATAGATTGTTTACATTAATACTACTAATATGCATGTGATGGGTAAGTAGCTCATGGCGCTATACAACTCTCCAGTGCTACTTATCAAACCTCTTTGCTGACATATTGGATTAGTGCACAATATCAATGATGTCATGGTAGAGATGGAAGGCATCTAGAAAGTTTCTATGAGATATGGATGAATTTTGTATTGGCTACATAGTTGCATGATGCATAAGAATTTTTCGTTATGCATATGTTCCATGAAATAGTTCTAACCATGCAACTGGTGCATTTGAATTGTAGGAAAGGTCATGTACAACCTCCTACAAGAAAAGAAGGACAAGACTTGTTCCGAAGAACAAGTGATGACAATCCAATAAACATGAATCTGAAGCTCCCAAGGTCAGAGACACCATGACGGAAGAAAGAGCTTCAGAAAGCGGTAGATCCACCTCAAAGGATGAAGACCACCATCGGTATGAGAGATAACTCAAGATGAAGAAAAGAATGATATAAAAGAAACTATGATCAAAGAATAACAGTTGATCATGGGGAATGATGTATATGATATGATTTCGAGACATAAAGGGAAGTACATAGTATCCTCCATATGGATCTACAAGAACAAGTGTACAAATAAAGGTTCGTGATTTGCCTCAGAAAGAATAGACTATGACATGACATACTCTATTGACGAGTATATATCAAGCATAGAACCACCTGTACAGAATGAAGAAGGAAGATAATACTCCACTTCAGGGGGAGTGACTACAGAATATATT
>LPNX010883279.1:103839-128796 GCA_001517045.1 Pseudotsuga menziesii | reverse complement strand
ATGGCTACACAGATGCAGATTGGGCTAGAAGTATCTCAGACAGGAAAAGCACATTAGGTAGATGCTTTTGTTTGGGGTCTGCTATGAGTTCATGGTTTAGCAAGAAACAGTCCAATGTTTCTTGTAGCATGGCTGAAGCAAGATACATAGCAGATTGCTCTGCTAAGTTGTGAAGCCATATGGCTTCGGAAGTTGATATCAGGTCTCTTTGAACTGAAGATGGATACTACAATGATTCTATGTGATAACCAGAGTTGTGATGACAGAGAACCTTCTGTTCCGTCGTAACACATAGAAATCTAGTATTTCTACATACGAGATAAGATGCAGATGATGATGTTTAAGTATTCCCATACTGAAGATATAGATGATGTTTCAGTATTTACATACTGTAGATGCAGATGATGGTGATTCCGTATTTCTATACTGAATATATAGATGATGATGTTTCAATATTCCCATACTGAAGATATAGATGATGTTTCAGTATTTACATACTATAGATGCAGATGATGGTGATTCTATATTTCTATACTGAATATAGAGATGATGATGCTTTCAGTATTTCTATACTGAAGATATAGATGATGATGGTTTGGTTGCTGATGTGCTAACGAAGCCTCTGTCTCGAGTAAAATTCAAACACTTTCGAGACAAGCTTGGTGAGGTTCAGAAGAACCTTCCTCGAAAGGGGGAGTAGTGATGTTGCAGTGGGATTGTATCATCCCTGGGCATCAGCCCTAAAGTGATCCAGTGACCTCAGTCCTCGAGAATGAAGAGGGATTGTATCATCCCAGGAAATCTGTCCAAAAGTGATCTGGTGACCTCGGTCCTCGAGAATGAAGAGGGATTGTATCATCCTGGGACATCTGTCCAAAATAGATCCGGTGACTTCGGTCTTCGTGAATGTGGTAGGATTGCATCATCCTTGAAATTCGGTTCAAAATGTATCCGGAGGTCTTGGCCCCTATGAATGTGGTGGGATTGCATCATCCTTGAACTTCAGTTCAAAATTTATCTAGACGTCTGGACCCCTGTGAATGTGGTAGGATTGCATCATCCCTGAACCTCGGTTCAAAATGTATCCAGAGGTCTCAGCCCCCGTGAAAGTGGTGGATTGCATCATCCCTGAACCTCGGTTCAAAATGTATCCAGAGGTCTTGGCCCCTGTGAAAGTGGTAGGATTGCATCATCCCTGAACCTCGATTCAAAATGTATCCAGAGATCTCGATCCCCGTGAATGTGGTAGGATTGTATCATCCTTGAACTTCGGTTCAGAACGGATCTGGTGACTTCGGTACTCGAGAACATGTGTTGATCCCGTAATTCCTAGAGGAAGGATTGTCTGAGTTCCACATCTGTGTTGATCCCATAATTCCGAAAGGAAGGATCGTTAGTAACTCTGTAAAGACCTAAATCCCGTAATTCCGAAAGGAAGGATCATTGAATCGATCCCGTAATTACAATAGGAAGGATTGTCTGAGTTCCACAGATGTGTTGATCCCATAATTCCAATAGGAAGGATTGTCTGAGTTCCACATCTGTGTTGATCCCATAATTCCGAAAGGAATGATCGTTAGTAACTCCGTAAAGACCTAAATCCCATAATTTCAAAAGGAAGGATCATTGAATTGATCCCGTAATTCCAATAGGAAGGATTGTCTGAGTTCCACAGATGTGTTGATCCTGTAATTCCAATAGGAAGGATTGTCTGAGTTCCACAAATGTGTTGATCTCGTAATTCCGAAAGGAAGGATCGTTAGTAACTCCGTAAAGACCTAAATCCCGTAATTCCGAAAGGAAGGATCATTAGTAACTCTGTAAAGACCTAAATGCCGTAATTCCGAAAGGAAGGATCATTGGTAACTCCGTAAAGACCTAAATCTCGTAATTCCAAAAGGAAGGAACATGTTGATGTTTTGATGATGTTGATGTTTTTATGATGATGATGATGTACTGATCGAAATATTAGAGTGTGATGATGATGATATTTTGATGTTTTCATGATGATGATGTTTTTATGATGATGATGACGTACTGATCGAAAGATCAGTGTATGATGATGATGATGTACTAATTGAAAGATCAGAGTATCATGATGATTACGATGTACTGATCGAAAGATCAGAGTGTGATGATGATGATGTACTAATCAAAAGATCAGAGCATGATGATGATGTACTGATCGAAAGATCAGAGTATGATGATGATTACGATGTACTGATCGAAAGATCAGAGTGTGATGATGATGATGTACTAATCAAAAGATCAGAGCATGATGATGATGTACTGATCGAAAGATCAGAGTATGATGATGATGATGTACTGATCAGAGTATGACGATGATGATGTACTGATCAAAAGATCAGAGTATGATGATGATAACGTACTGATCAAATGATCAGTATGTGATGATGACGACGTATTGATCAAAAGATCAGAATATCATGATGATGATGATGTTCAAGAATTGAAGTATGATTATGGTGCTGATCACGATGTTACCGATCAGGTTGCTGATTGAAAGAACAAAATGCTGAAGAAGTTGTTGCTGATCAAAAGATCAAAGTACTGAAGATGTTGCTGATCGAAATGTTGAAGATGTTGTTGCTGATTGAAAGATCAAAGTGCTGAAGATGTTGCTGATCGAAATGTTTAAGATGTTGTTGCTGATCGAAAGATCAAAGTGCTGAAGATGTTGCTGATCGAAATGTTTAAGATGTTGTTGCTGATCGAAAGATCAAAGTGCTGAAGATGTTGCTGATCAAAATGTTGAAGATATTGTTGCTGACCGAAACGTCAAAGTGCTGAAGATGTTGCTGCTAATTGAAAGGTGTAAGTGTTGAAGATGTTGCTGTTTGAAAGGTCAAAGTGGTGAAGATGTTGCTGAAGGTGTTGCTGATCAAAAGGTCAAAGTGTTGAAGATGTTGTTGATCAAAAGGTCAAAAGATGTTGATGCTGATCAAAGAGTTGTTGTCGTTGAAAATTGAAGACAAAGACTATATGATGTTGAAAAGCTTCCAATGATTTATAGATGTGTTACCTTGATGATGTTGATGATGTCCTCTCCTACTATTTTTGTTGTTATTGTAGAATACCCTTCTCGTTAAGGGGGAGTGTTGAAATATTGTAACTTCGAAGAATATTCTATATGTACCTTTTGTGGTCCCCGATGGTCCTACTGGGAGAACCACTTGTATTATATTGTACCCCGATGCTTCTAATCGGAAGAACTGATAAGAGTCATGAGGTTTTCCCCTCTAATTGTAAAGGTGGGTCATTAGCACCCCAGTGTGGTTACTTGAGCCTACATGTGTAACTCGAGCCTACATGATTAACTCGAGCCTACATGTTGGATGAGTTAATTGAAGTGAACGGATGAATATAAATAGAGGTGTAGCTCTCCTCATTGGAGACACACACACTCACTTGAGTAGCGCACTTGTGGAGGAGAGAAGTAGCTGGAGAAGGAGGAGGATCAGGTTTTTGATCTCCTTGCTGGTTTTATCTTTTACCTTTTTGGGGCATCTATATTGAGGAAGCTTTTGTTGGGTTTTTCCCTTTAGGGTTTTCCCAGGATAAATCTGTGTTGTTTTTGTGATGTTGTTTCTTTCAGTGATCCTGTGTATATGCTTTTGTTATGAAAATGAAATGAAATACTGATGTCTTAGCTAAGCATATGAAAAGTTAGCAATATTTGTATCTAATAGTTATCCAATATAACCGTGATTAGAGTTGAAGTTAAGCTAATAGTTGTGGAATCAGTGGAGTTAAGCTAATAGTTGTATTTAATAGTTAATTTAAAAGTTAATATATCGGTAATTGCACTTCAAGTAAAAGTCATGATTCGAGTTGAAGTTAATCTATTAGTTGTATCATCAATGGCGTTAAGCTCATAGTTTTATCTATTAATCAAATAGTTTATCAAATAATCGAATAGTTTAATTTGAAGTTTAATTTTTCCAACTATCACCAACTGTACTTATCACATGTTAACTAAGCTATTTTTTATTTTATTGAAATTATGAATTATGAATTTTGGACGACGATCATAGAATCAATCTGGACAGTACACTTGTCTCATTATCATTCGTAGATTAAAAAGAATAGATGGTAGTCCACCTCAAAATTCTAAGATATATATGCCTATCGACGTAAAGATATAAACACCTATCAGTGTAATTAGCTAGATGCATGCCCAACTGCAAGATGGATGATTTTATTTGGAGTTCGAACGATTTTATTAGGAGTTCGACTGTTACACAAGTGCACATTAGCTAGACTCCTAGATGCCAAATGTACTTCGACTAAGCCTTAAGCAATTAGAGTTGAAGTTAAGCTAATAGTTGTAGAATCATTGGAGTTAAGCTAATATTTGTATCTAATAGTTAAGCTAATAATTATCCAATATAACCGTGATTAGAGTTGAAGTTAAGCTTATAGTTGTAGAATCATTGGAGTTGAGCTAATAGTTGTATCTAATAGTTAATTTAAAAGTTAATATATCACCAATTGCACTTAAGTAAAAGTCATGATTGGAGTTGAAGTTAAGCTAATAGTTGTGTCATCATTGGAGTTAAGGTCATAGTTGTATCTATGAATGGAATAGTTGTATCTAATAATCAAATAGTTGAAGTTGAAGTTCAAATTTTCCAACTAATAGTTGTATTTAATAGTTAATTTAAAAGTTAATATATCAACAATTGGACTTCAAGTAAAAGTCATGATTGGAGTTGACATTAAACTAATAGTTGTATCATCAATGGAGTTAAGCTCATAGTTGTATCTATTAATCAAATAGTTGTATCTAATAATCCAATAGTTGAAGTTGAAGTTCAATTTTTCCAACTATCATGGACTAGATGTTAACCAAGTTATTTTTTATTTTTTTGAAATTATTTTGAACCATATGCACAGCACACTTGTTTCATTATTATTTTTTTGAATTATTTTGGACGATCTAAACAATACACTTGTTTCATTATCATCTGTATTAAAAAGCATAGATAGTAATCTAGTTGACATAAATATTGAACATAATTAAAAAGTATTTGAATTTTAGGAAAGTTAGATATATTTAAAAGGTATATACATTTTAAGAAATCAAGATATAAATTTCTAAATAGATATTGAAAATTTTAACCATCATGATTTTGGTATGAGGACATCGATTTCAATGACTCTGTGCACAAGGATACGATTTTAAGATTTTAACATTCAGATTAATGTATTTTTTTTTAATTTCATTGAGTAAGAAATAGCACTCTTTGTATCAGTTAAAAACTATTTTTTATATTTTTTTCTCTCATTTTTCTTAAAATTATTTGAGTTATCTAATCATGTAGCCAACCATCCTCCCTATTTGATCGCTTCGAACAATTTATAACACACGATTAGCTTAGCTTAAGCTCCTTTTCCTCTAATCATGTAGCTAACCATCCTCTCTATTTGATCCCTTCGAAAAATTTATAACACACGATTAGCTTAGCTTAAGCTCCTTTTCCTCTAGTTCATTGTCGAAGTCAAAGTTGTGTTAAGACGATTGCTTAACTCCAATCTAACCGAGTTTTTAGATGCTTTCCTCACTGATGTTCATTATGTCTTTATTTTTATGTGTTATTTTCCTAATGTCAAGGACCAATTTTGATCACGTGTAGACATTAGTGTTTGTTACATAACAAACAGAGAAAGCCCAGACAAAATGGGAACCTTGTTGATAACCACGGGTGTATTTCATAAATAATATAGAGAATAAAAATAGAGCCAAAAAATCTTGGCCTCATACACACATGAACGAAGGCGTCGGATCCTTAGCCAGATGCGCGCCGTACCGACATGCCTTGAACGAATGGAAAAACCCTGTTACCGGTCACACAAACCTATAAGCAAAAAAATTATATAAAATTTTGAAAACCAATCTTAAATAGGTTTTTTCTCTATCTTTGGCATGCTTCGGGTGTTACCCTGCCCGCCTGACTGCTTGCCTGCCATGTAGGCTCTGCATGTCTTCCCATTCTCCTATTTTTTCACTATCTTCCTCCTCATTCCCACGCTGTGCATGCCCGTTATTCGGCCTTTAATTAGAGCATTTCATATTCAATTCATTGTTTGTATTGGAATTTCGAGGCCAAGTCTGTAAGGCTTGTTGCTGTTGCAGCAAACCGCTCATCTCATCCTAGCTGGGCTTTGCATTTAATCAAATGGAAAGCCAACCATGGCTGTCTTTGATTCTGATCCTGATGATTGTGATGGTCGGGGGAATCGCAGAGGCCGAAGAGACGATCTATGATGTGCTGAAGAAGAATGGCCTTCCCGAGGGGCTGCTCCCCAAGGGGGTCAAGTCCTACGCCCTGAATGATGACGGGCAGCTGGAAGTTTACCTGGAGAAGCCCTGCTATGCCAAGTTTGAGAATCAGGTCTACTTCGAGAAAATGATTAGGGGGAATCTTAGTTACGGACAGCTGGCTGGCGTTGCCGGTGTGGAGCAGCAAGAGCTGTTTCTCTGGTTCCCCGTCAAAGGCATCCGTGTCGATATTCCCAATTCGGGATTCATCTACTTCGATGTTGGTGTCGTTTACAAGCAGTTTTCCCTCGCCCTCTTTGAGACTCCCCCCGATTGCAGAGAAGATGACCACAACAAGAACAGAGCCCACCTTGTCATTCACCAACCAACCACCCGCAGCTCCGATTCTGATCATCCACTCTCCCAGGTGAGCGGGGTGCTTCATCAAGACTTCTAGTGGTCTGTGCAATGCATTGAATTATACTCTGTCCTGTATTGGGTGCATTGATCTCTATATGGAGTAAGCTATTGCTACTCACCAGAAATTTTAGATTTTAGAGATGATCAGAGTTTCACCATGTTCAAGTTAAGTTTCATGCATGGATCAATGTTTCATGGATTTTTCCTAATTCTGAATTGTCCTAGATGATTGGAAAATCCATCAAAATTTACATGATAAGACTCCAAAAATTTATTACATGGTTAGATAACTTCATATCTGAATTAGATTTTGAAATTGCTATGCAACATCCAGAAATTAGCTTATTCCTTTTGATATGGTCTGTACTTTTACTACAAGATTTATGTACTCTGCAACCTAAATTTATATGTAATTATTAAGTGCATTGACATTTATACCGGAATTAGAAATTTCAAACTTAAATATGGATTTTAAGTGCATTGATATCTATAATGGAATTTGAGGTAAATAGGCACCACCCAACTTTCAGTATCAAGGTGTATATCAAGCCCTAATTTACATACATTTCTATTGATAATATCGATTCGCAACATGGAGGCCCAAATTAAATAAGTCCATACTAGATGCATATTAACTAGGTCAACTTCCAGGTGCATATTGAATAGTTGTCAGTGTCTGAGGTGCATTGATTCTATTTTGGACTTGAATACAGATGTGCGTAACAAATTTAGGCTAGGTGTCTCTCTTGATTAGTCCAGTTTTGATTTTTAGTGAATTTTGTATGGATTTTGCTTCAAAATTGCCAAAGCCTTACGTTTGAGGCGTTGCAATCCTGCTCTAGCCAAGAATTTGATAGTTTCTCTAAAGAAACAGAAACAAAACTGGTTTTTGATAATAATATATATTATCAACTTGAAGGTCCTAATAATATAGATTCTATAACTTCAAACAATATAGATTCTCAACTTGAAGGTGCATATTAAACAGACATATATTAATATCATCATGTAGCTTCTCCATTTGGAGCTGTAATTTCAGTAGATCTATGCATTAATATTTAGATGGCTATATTTTGTGTGACGTTAATACTTAGCTTTATAATTATGAGGCTTATTGTAAATTTGCGTTTAGTTGGTATATTTCATGTGCATATGGATTTCGGGTATTTAGCTTCACAATTTCAATTGAATATCAAACACAGGTTTAGCTGGGTTATTGACATTTAGCTTCTCAACACTCAAGTGCATATCGAACTGGTGTTTACATGACTAAAAGGTAGAGATCATATCTGAATTTAGATGAGTTAATATTAACTAGAGATGAAGTGCACAGATTTAGATTTAGGTTTAGAGATGCATATTAAACCCAGTATGATCTTGTGAGTTTGGTCACTTGTTTGTGGGTGCTTTGATTTTAATTTTTATGGCTTATCCTTGTTTGGAAGCATGGATTACTTGCATGCCTTCAGATCAGTCCCCTCTTTGTTCACATGCAAACACACAAAGATACATAATATAAGTTTAAATATTAATGGCAGGCTGTGCCCCATTTATTTGGGATCTCAGGGTTTTTCCTCTATCTATAGTCGATTTAATTATTTCTATTGTTTGATGCAGTCTGAAAGTTACAAACCTGTGTGGAAACGAAAAAATATTCCCAGAAGAGCTGTTGAGTAATGGAAGGTAGTCTATTTACATGTTTTGGTATTGTGGGCATCGATCAGTTTTTTTGTTGCCTAATAAGCAAACCAGTACATTCTTTTCTATGGTCCTAATGCTAGTTCATTAGTACTCACAACTTGTTTGGTGATCAGAATTGCGTGTAGCAATCTAAGAAGCATGCGAAGAAGAAACGGGAAAGGTTGGTTCAAGAGGGTATTTGATGACTACTACGTAATGTATTGTACGAATGATATTGGGACAGTGAGTAAAAATATGAAGAGGTGTTGATGAATTCGTTTTTCCTGTTAGAAAGGACTAGAATCAATTTTCATGATGAGTAAGCTAACTTGTTTACATGAACAGGATCATCTGGTCTTACCTGTAATATATTATCATTGCCTGGACGCTATTTCTTGTAGCTTTGTCTATATGACTGACTGAGTTACCATAAATAAAAATATCTGTCATATGCTATTCCTTCTCAAGTCTTGAGTGTTTTGGGATACATGAGGGTTGTTTTCAGGGAACAAAAAGATCAATCACACTTGGAGATTAGTATGAGTGTAGTTAAAAAGCTTTGTACAGCTAAAATCTGCTGAGTCTTTTTGTTTTGTGATGTCATGCTGAACTAACAATGGTTTAGTGTGTAAGTTTGTTCCGAGTATAAAGCAGTGGATGTAAAACTTGTCAGATTAAACAGATTTCTCATATGCATATAGAAGTGGGCTTTGTTTGCATTTCATTTAGGTATCCTCAGCTTTAGTCAGGAGCGCTGGAAAGTATCTTCTATAGATTGGTATATGTAATGTCTGTTAGACTGTGAGTCTTTAGATCATCACAAAGTCTGAGGCCTCATCCCTATTCATTGATGAGTTTTCAGTGAGATCTAGATTTAGAGGTAGTCAGATTGATATACAATAAATTCATAAGTATATGTAATGTCTGTTAGACTGCGAGTCTTTAGATAATCACAAAGTCTGAGGCCTCATCCCTATTCATTGATGAGTTTTCAGTGAGATCTAGATTTAGAGGTGGTCAGATTGATATACAATAAATTCATATGATCAGATGAATACATAAGTTGAATATGGCCTTAAAGCCTTTTCTGCCGAAGCTCTTGTCCACTCTTTCTTAACAATGTCAAATTCTTATGGTTTGTAAAAGCTAACTAAGATTGTATTTAGCGTTTATAGGGGTACTCAGAAACAGTTTTCCATAATAGTTCCAAACACTAGTGTCATTGGCCGAATTACATAATGGATTTATTTCAAACAAAAACCTAAAACAGAACAACATACTGGTTTCACAAAAGCAGCTTTTCTGCATTATATAATGAATTTCTAGGGAATCTTATAACTGGCCGCACACAAGGATATGTTTTTAAAGCGTCTTCTCTGGTTTGAATAGGTCTTTGTTTTTTGAATTACTTCACTGGTTTAAATAGGTCTTTTCAGGGAGCCTCCCTAGCTGAAACAGAAGTCTGCAATTGGAGACTCTCGTTCAGTTGGAATGCGTGCCTACTAGTTGTCCTTGGAATAATTGACCAATTAATGATTTAGTCCACATTCAAATTGGTGTTCGAGAATTTAGCTTCTCTTTAGCAGTGAAAAGAGTGCATTCATGATGGTCCATATCATCATGGACTGTAGTATGGATACGTGGCATTGCCATTTGTTTTCACTGGTTTGATCTTTTCATTTCCCTCTTCTTCCCTGCCTACTGCAATTGAGCAAACGGTTCTCCATGTTTTTAGAAATAAATTGGGCTTTAATTGAGACCTAATTATGAATTTAGAAGCCACAGCGAATCCTCGTCTCTGCTTAAAGGTTGAGGAGGACCCTTTTCTAATGTAGTTGCCAAAATGGCCACGCCTATAGGCATACGAAAATCAAGGTACCATTTCTTGAATAAGGAAGTCGGAGAAAGTGCAATTAGCAGGTCATTGGGATGTTTGCATTGGAAGTATTATGTCCACGGTATTCCAGTTTAAAATTTCTTCGTGCCCTGCTTCGTTTCTGTTCTCATTGTGTTTCAATATCTTTTGAAATTTCAGTGTTTGAAAATGGCATCTCTATCTAGAATTGTGTTATGGAATTTTTATTGTTTGTGGTGTAGAATTTAGAATTTTGTTACATGCATTATGGTTGATATTTTCCTCAAACTAATAAATAGGGAGTAATTTCACTCAGTTATAAATAAATAAATATGCTGCTTTAAAAATCTTGGCTATGTTACATTTTATGGTCCTTTTATATCAAGCTTTGCTCTGCATTCTTGGTGAAAGAATTCAGAATCAGTATACAGCTAATTTGAACTCTTGGCTATATTACATTTTATAGTCCTTTTATATCAAGCTTTGCTCTGCATTCTTGGTAAAAGAATTCACAATCAGTGTACAGCTAATTTGAACTCTGGTGGGAGGAATAATATGACTTGCTTTACCAACAATAGGAAACCCTGTTCATTGTCTAAGGCTTTGAACCGTTGGTGCTTTTATCGCAACATTTATCCAATTACCATATCTAACAATCTCTCAAGTCCATTGCAACATTTAGAGAGTACAATTGCAAAGTTCGCTACCAATGTGCATTTGGGAAACTTTTAGGACCTATTGCCCTCGCATAAAAGAAACCAAAAATTTGCATAATGAAGCCATCTAGTCAAATGCTAATGGTGATGACGCTTTTGTTTGATATTGTGTTATTGGTGAGGCACATGTAATTGGTGCTTCTTGCAATCCCGTTTAGATTGTTGTACAACAACACTTGTGCTTAACATCTATGCAACTTGGAATTGTTTCGAGATGACATAAATGCTTTCTTGTCTTGTGGAGGATTTTTGTAATTTTCAATACAAATTTGTGTTAGTATATATATACAAATTTGTGTTACTATATATATATATATATGTTTATTGGCACTTGAAATTCAATTCACACAATCCTTCTCTCATGTTTTTGCTAGAATTTCCATTTAATTAGATGAATACAAATATATATAGAATAAAGTCCAGGCACATACTCTCTCATCCTTTCATATGTTGATTGCGATTCAAAAGATCTAGAAAAAAATCTTTGCTATTGATTGACTTCAAAGTCATATTTATTTCTTAGCTAATCATAAATTGGCCCAAGTCATTGGGATAATGCACTAGGAAGACTTCAGTGGTGATGGGTTTTTACATGAACTAGGCTAGGCTAATTCAAATTGAGTGATACTCATTGATGATACACATTCCAGAAACTTAAATGAATGCACATTCTTAAACAAATACTCACATAGTGATGAAGAATTGAAACAAATAAATCACACAATTTCCACCACAAACCTATGTTATTGTATTACATCCCCAATTGGCACTTGAAATTTAGATCACACAATCCTCCTCAAGTTTTTGTGTCAAAGGTCTCTTTTAAGTATATTAATACAAATATTTATAGGAGCAAAGTCCAAGAAATTACAAAATGCACCTTTTTATATTTCTTCTTGGCTTATTACATACTTTCTTTTGTATAACATGAATACTGGTTCTGATTTTTCCTTTTCTTTTAGATTACAGTCAAAACAATCTTGTCAAAGTGAATCCAATTCTTTCATGGCTAACAATTCAATTCTGGCATAGTGTTTTTTACAAAGTACAAGTAGAGCTTCACTTATTTTTCATAAAATTTTCATGAAAGTTTAGAGTCTCATAATGTGTTTGAATAACATGTGGTCACAAAATACTAACTGAAACCCATCTTTGTCTAGATTCATGAACTTTTCATACATCGATTGCAATTCAAATTCTTTATTAATATTTTTCTATTAATTGACCACACAAAGTCAGATTATCTCTTTGTTGATCCTAGATTGGTCCTAGTATATGGGATAATTCACTAAGAAAACTAGCGGTGATGGGCCTTTCCATGAACTTGGCTAGTTCAAATTGATTTATGCTGGTTGAGCACCAAAATTGGCCTATTTTTCTCATATTTTATGGCAATTTTCCCTCTAAAAACCTTGAACATTGCCCCCATTAAGCTTGATATCCATTGAGCACACCGATTGTGTGGACCTTAATGGTTTATCCATTAATTACTTGCAAATGGTTATATGGACAACACTTTTATGAGTTTTTGTGTTGAAGATGTTTGAGTTTACATGTATGCCAATGAATTTGTGTTAGTAATAGGGCTTATAATGACTAATTAGTTATATTTTACATGTAATGGGCCGCATGTTAGTTACACAATTGTTGTTTACTTATTTGATCAACAAATATTGTCTATAAGCTATAAATAAGAAGGGTTGAGTAGGTTACAAAGTTCTTATGACTATGGAACTTGTGACATGTGCTGTGAGAAATACAAGCTATAGGTAGATCTAGGAGCCTTAGAAAAAACTCACAAATTGAATTTCTTGCAAAACCAATAAAAAAGCATGAAATGAGAAGCAATTTACACATGCAATGTGAACAAAAACAGGTTAAATTTTGACTGTCTAACCTAAAAACATGTTAGTAACAGGTTTATAATACATTTGGTGTGTTTCGTGAGTCTTTGGGAGCCCAATGTGACTGTACAAGTGAAAATTGCCAAATTGGCATCAATCCCCCCTAGGTGCGCTATTCACGCTCCAAATCAACCCAAATAGCCACGAATTTCTGCATGGGCATGGCTGAGGTGATGTGGGGCAACGACTACACCTTGGCATGCGTGGGTGTGGAAATCTGGGTGGTTTAGAGTCTTCGGGTGGCATTAAATGCACCAAATCGGCCCAAAATTGGACAAAATCTACCTCTGGCGCTCCTAGTCAACCAAGCTGTCCACGTTCAATGAATGGGAGTGCACCAGAAATGATGAGGGTGCACATGTGGTTGGTTGATTGAGCTGGAGTGCTCATGTGGGTGTAAATGCCCCAATTTGATTAGCTATTTGTCCAACTAAGCACCCCAAGTCCAAAACCATAGTGTATTAATGCATAAAAGCAATAAAATTGACTAAGGAGTTAAACTAAGGTACTAAGGGGTTGGATTATTGTTCTAACACCCTCCCTTAATCCAAAAACTAAGTACAACTCACAAAATGAAGGAGGCCTTGGCAACAATGGCTCAAGTCACCCCAATTACATTATTCGGAAATTTTATTTGTCCATGTAAACTGAGAAAAAAAAGGAAAACCTATGGGACAAAACCTTCCCTCAAGAATGGACATGGGGCTGAAACCTGCAATAAATAGCAGCAAATCACCATCCATCACTCACCCCAAGCAAAGATCTCAGGTAACTGAAGGTCTTCTCTGTAAAAACCTTGGTGAAAATGTTGGCAGTTTGCTCTGTGGATGGCAATACTGCAGTGAAATTACTCTGTCATGCACTAAGCCCTAGATGTAGTGCATATGGATCTCAATGTGCTTTGTCCTCTACCTCTTAACCGAATCAGTGGATATTTTGATGGCACTTTGATTGTCCACCCAAATGTTGGTTGGAGAATAAATTGTGACACCAAATTCCCTAAGAATTCCCTGCAACCAAACACACTATGTAGCTGCATTGACTGCTGCCTTGTACTCTGCCTCTGCTGATGAAAGTGAAATGGTGTGTTGTTTCTTACTTGACTAGCAAATGGGACCTTCAGCAAGCATAAAGACAAAACCTGAAGTTGACTTCTTGTTAGTGGGATCTTCAGCCCAATCTGAATTAGAAAATACAACTTGTTGAAGTGAAGAACTAGTTGAGTAGTGCACCCCGAAATTCTTTGTACCTTGGACATACTGAAGAATTCTTTTTGCAGCCTTCCAATGGAGCTCATGTGGCTGGTGCATATGTCTTGCTACTACACTTACAACATAAGATAAATCAGGTCTTGTATGTGTAAGATAGAGCAAGCTTCCCACTAGTTGCCTATAGAGTGTAATATCTACCAATGGAGAATTGCCAAATTCATGCATTTTGATGCCGGAAAGAAAGGGAGACTTGGATGCCTTACACTCAGGCATGTTAAACTTCTTTAGCACGTCTGAAGCATACTGTGGTTGACTCAGCATGATGCTCCTTTCACTTTGCTCAAATTCGAAGCTCAAAAATTGCCTTAGCAATCCTAGGTCGGTCATGGCAAATTCACTATGTAAAGATGACTTAATTGAACCAATTGAAGTGGTGCAACTACCTGTAATTAGAAGGTCATAAACATAGAGTACACTAACCTGCAAAATACCATCATGTTGCTACAAATATACATTAGGATCTTATTTGCATCTAGTGAAGTCAATAGAGAGCAAGAAAGCATCCATTTTAGCATACCAAGCCCTGGGGGCTTGCTTGAGTCCATAGATTGATTTCTTCAACCGACATACAAGTGAAGGATCCTCCTGGAAACCTTTAGGTTGCTACATATAGATCTCTTCCTGTAGCTCACCATGCAAGAATGCACTTTTGACATCCATGTGGTGCACTTGCCAACCCGATAGTAGCTGCCATTGCTATAACTAGTCTTATGGAGTCCATCTTTGCAACCGGTGCAAAGGTCTCTGTGTAATAAACACCATGGACTTGAGAATAACCCTTAGCAACTAATCTTGCTTTGTATTTCACATCTGAACTATCAACAACAATTTTGGTTTGGAAGATCCATTTGCAATAATGAACAAGCTTCCTCTTGCGAGGAAGGGGAACCAATTCCCATGTCTCATTCTCTTGGAGAGAATGGAACTCTTCTTTCATTGATTTTGTCATCTTGGGTCATTACAAGCTTGCTGATATGTCTTTGGATCAGATTCAATCAACATATAACAATGCTTAGCAAGAGCACTCTCACTTGCAAAGGAAACATTACGAGTTTGAGATCTAGTCTTCCTAGGCTCTTGGGGATTGCCAGCCAATTCCCCTGTAGCTTGTATGATTTATTCATCCCACTTGGGCCTTGATGGTGAGTCATCTACAACAATATCATCTTCATCCATAGTAATATCAGACATATCAGAAAAAACAGAGCATGAATCATCACTTACATCACCGAATGGTTGAGGAGAAGAGCATTTCCTTGGTGCAAGCTCAAAATCTGGTATTGGTTCTTCTTCAAATTACACACTTCTTTCAACAAATGTCTCGAGTGTGGAAGTGTCAAAGAGTTTGTAACCTTTTGTTTCTTCACCACACCCAACTATGATGCATTCCTTGCTTTGTGGCTGCAAGGCCTTCCTCTTTTCAGAAGGGATTCGAGCCCATGCTCTAGTTCCAAAAATCCTGAAATTTGAGACATTTGGTTTATGGCCAAACCATGCCTCGTAGGGAGTCTTTCCTTTTACTGATTTGTGGAAGGCTCTATTTTGTATGTGTGCAACACAACTAATGTCCTCAGCCTTCCTCTTTTAACAAATGTCTCGAGTGTGGAAGTGTCAAAGAGTTTGTAACCTTTTGTTTCTTCACCACACCCAACTATGATGCATTCCTTGATTTGTGGCTGCAAGGCCTTTCTCTTTTCAGAAGGGATTTGAGCCCATGCTCTAGTTCCAAAAATCCTGAAATTTGAGACATTTGGTTTATGGCCAGACCATGCCTCGTAGGGAGTCTTTCCTTTTACTGATTTGTGGAAGGCTTTGTTTTGTATGTGTGCAACAAAACTAATGTCCTCAGCCCATAGCTTGGGACTTAAATCCCTTGCTTCTATCATGCAAGTGGCCATCTACTTGAGAGATCTATTTTTCCTCTCTGCCACACCATTTTGCTGTGGTGTGTAGGGATTTGAGTGTTGCATTTGGATGTCACACTCCTCACAAAGGTGCTGTAGGTTCTTGTTTACATACTCCTTCCCATTATCAGTCCTAAGGACTTTAATTTTATGCCCACTCTGATTTTCTACCAATGCCTTCCAAATCTTCAATTGTTCAAAAACTTAAGACTTCAATTTGAGGAAGTACAGCCTACAGAATCTAAAGTAATCATCGATAAATGTAAGTACATACCGTGATCTACCATATGATGGAGTGGGCAAAGGACCAATCATATATGAATGTTCCAACCCCAATGGTTGTGTAGCTCTCATTGCCATCCCCTTCTCATAGCTTCGCTCTGGATGCTTCCCAACTACACACCCAATGCATCCTCCATTTGATGATTTGATTTGTGGAAGTCTTTCCACCATCTCATCTCTGTGTAGTGCTTGGAGGTACTTGTAGTTCATGTGACCAAACCTCTCATGCCATAGCTTGGAAGTCTCATTGGCATGTGAGAGAAGAGCTTGGTAATTGGAAGTGGGGAGGAAGTTCGAAAACTTGTACATCTTCTCACGATGGTCTGCATACCCAATTGCAATGACTTGGTCTGATAAGATTTCCGCAATCTCTACCATGTCTGGAGTGAAGGTCACTCTCTTTGCCTTTCCTGTATGGGTCATTTGATATACTGACAACAAATTTGCTGCAAGGTCTGGTACATACAACACATCACTGAAGAAACAATGCTCTAAGTCAATCCTACCAATCCCCTTGGTTTGGATTTTTGAATCATCCCCCATTCGAATTGTTGGGCCAGCATTCGAATGCATGGAGGAGAAGAGATCTCTTGTGGCTTCCATGTGTCTGGAAGCCCCCGAATCAATGATGAAAGATGAAGAGTTAGAGGTACATGCTACCAAAGCATGACATTTCTCCTTGCCTTCTGAAGTGGAGGTGCCATCCTTCTTCCTTGCGCTGTCAGGGGCTAGAATGTTGTTCTTCTCCAGCAGTTGCGCCATCTGGTCAATGGTTTTTTTCATGCATGAGTTCTCTGGATGCCATCCCTTGTGGCAATAGGTGTGTTTGGTCTTCTCTCTTCCTCTCTTGTCCTTCTCCTTGGGAGGATTCGAACCCCCATCACTGGATTTGGGTTTTTCTGGTTTCTTCTTCTCTGGCAACTTCGAATTCTTTGCCTTGGGATTTCCCTTTGAGGAATTCGAAAATCCCATGGCTAAGGATTGATCCTTAGTCTTGATGGTGCCCATTTGGACTAGCTTTTATTGCTCCCGAGTGAGTGACTCCATGAAGCTAGCTAGACTTGGCATTTGCCAGTTTCGAAGTGTTAACTTGTCAGAGTGGAATGTGCTCACAAAAACTGAGAACTTTGGCCCCAACTTCGAAAGGATGGAAAAAATCAACTGGTCCTCTTTCTTCTCAATGCCACATTGCTTCAGCTGCAACACAAGTGACTTTAACTTGGTGAAGAAGTCCTGGATAGTGTCAAAGTGCTCTGGGCTCAAGTTGATGAGCTCGTTCTCAAGCTGGTGTCCGTAGTTCATCGGTTTTCCCAAATAATGTCTCTAGTTTTACCTAGACCTCATTGGGTGTTGTTAAACTACTCACTAAAATCCACTCATATCTGATACCATGTGAGAAATACAAGATACAGGTATATCTAGGAGCCTTAGAAAAAACTCATAAATCGAATTTGGTGCAAAACCAACAAAAAACCATGAAATGAGAAGCAATTTGCACATGCAATGTGAACAGAAACATATTAAATTTTGACTGTCTAACCTAAAGACATGTTAGTAACAGGTTTATAATACATATGGTGTGTTTTGTGAGGCTTCGAGAGTCCAATGTGATTGTACAAGTGAAAATTGCCAAATTGGCATCAATCCCCCCTAGGTGGGCCAATCACGCTCCAAATAAGCCCAAACAGCCACACATTTCTATGTGGATGTGGCTGAGGTGATGTGGGGCAATGATTATACCTTGGCATGCATGGGTGTGGAAATATGGGTGGCTTAGAGTCTCTAGGTGGCATTAAATGCACCAAATCAACCCAAAATTGGACGAAATCCACCTCTAGCGCTCCTAGTCAACCAAGATGTCTACATTCAATGAATGTGAGTGCACCAACAATGATGAGGGTGCACATGTGGCTAGTTTTCTGAGCTGGAGTTCTCATGTGGGTGTAAATGCCCCAATTTGACTAGCAATTTGTCCAACTAAGCACCCTAAGTCCAAAACCATAGTGTATTAATCCATATAAGCAATAAAATTGGCTAAGGAGTTAAACTAAGGTACTAAGGGGTTGGATTACTATTCTAACAATGCTAAAATTAATGAAAATCAATGAAAATACCACATGATAGGTGGCATTCATGCAACAAAGATGAGCTCTTATAGGCTTTACTCATTACCGCAAGTTGACCAAGAAGGACAATGGGCATGTGAATACACTCTTTCAATAGTTCTCCAACCCGAGCAAGGAGGAACATGGCACTACAATATACAACAATGCATCAATTTAGTCGATCAAAGAGAAAGATGGACCTACAAATAATGTATACTAGCCAACTTATTTAGCCAATAAAGAAGGATAGTGTGCTTAAGAATTTGTTTCCTTAGTGGCACACCCAAATGATAAATATTTTGGTGCAAGGATGTCGATTATTCCATAGGAAATATTTTTTTTGTAGATTCTTGGAGTAGCCTTGAGGGATCTAAGGACTCCTCAATATAGATGCACTCAATTGTGACTTGATTTAGAGTAGATTTCGTAACTTTCATAGTTAGGGCTAGAACTAGAAGTTGCAGATTAGAAGTTGTAATTTGAGCACATTTCCATTGATGAAATAAAATTGTTGTTTCTTGAGTTGAGTTAAATCCTAATACAAGGGTTCATGAATCATTAGTCCTCACGTCAAGAGAACTTTCTAGTGGACACACCTATGTGTATATATTTTGTAGTAATGTTTTTACATTTCCTAAATTTAATGCTTCTTGTTCCATGGATAGTTGAAGAATCATGTTGTGTTCATTTTAATAGTTATATTGTTTATTTTGTCATGTTAAAGACTATTTCCCCAACATCATGAACATATGGTTGGTGGGAGGAGTGTTATGATGTTGAGCGTACTGTAAAAGTTTACTTTTATTTCAGTGGCATTTGATTTGTTTTTCTTAGCAATTAGTTTTCTTTCCTATAACATGTAATCATTGTTTCAGATTCTTTATTTTGAGTAGCGTAGTTTAATTATTAAAGTGTGAAGGACTTTTGTAGCTTTAACCCTTGAAGAGTTTGACGAACCTATGCAAGAAAGAAATATCAACAAAATCTAAAACACAAAAAATAACAATGGAATAGATGCACACATAGCTGTTGGGATATTATTAAACCCACTCATAACTTAGGATAAAGTAATTAATCAATTTTGATTAATGTCCTACCCACTAGCCTAGATATTTGGCATCCACTTGCAACTTATGTTACATTTCTAATGGTTATACAAGATCTAAAACATTTAGCATCATAACATGATAACCATAAGCAAATTATCACTGAAAGAAAGACAAGTACAACAACACAAGAGAACACAAAGATTTTCCTCGGGGAAACCACAAGGGAGAAAACCCCGCAAAACTTCCTCAATATAGAATTCGACCAAGTACATTGTTAAACCCTAACAACAAGAATAGTTGCTCATCTTCCACGGTAGACTCTCTCTCTCTCTCTCTCTCTCTCTCTCTCTCTCCAGCGCAATACTTGAGTGTAAGATGTGTAAAAATGAGAGTGTTGCCTCACCTATTTATATTCGTTAGGTGAGTGCCTCAAATAACTAACTAGGTCGATCAAGTTCCGTAATTAGGGTCGACCTACCTTGGGAGACTCAAAATACATTTTATATATTAGTTTTGTGGGTACTATTTCCCCGACTTACAACAGAGGGTTTACCTCATGAATTTTACATGACCAATTACATCAAGGACATCTCTGAATGGAGGAATAACATCTCCGAAAGAGAATACAACAAAAGTACAATAGAATATATTATGAAGTTACAATACTTTAACACTCCCTCTTAACTAGGAAGGTATTCTACATCAACAACAACCATCATCACAACTGACTGGTGAATATCTATATGTCATAGGAATTTTTGGAACAACATCATGCATCTTCATCATCAATCTCAATATGAAAATACTGGATCATCTTCTATAACCTCAATATGTAAATACTAAATCATCTATGAGTACTGGATCATCTTCTGCCACATTATTATGTGGATAGTAAATCATCTTCTGCGATATTAGTATGTGGATACTGAATCATCTTCTGAATACTGAACCTTCTTCTGTAACATCAGTATGTGTATACTGAATCATCTTCTTCCACATCAGTATGTGAATACTGAATCATCTTCTGAAACTTCTTCTGTAACATCAGTATGTGAATATCGAATCTTCTTTTGCCACATCAGTATGTGAGTGACTGAATCTTCTTTTTCAACATCAGTATGTGAATACTGAATCATCTTCTGAACCTTCTTCTGTAATATTAGTATGTGAATATTGAATCTTCTTTTGCCACATCAGTATGCCAATATTGAATCTTCTTCTTGAACATCAGTATATGAATACTGAAACCTCATCCACAACATCAGTATGTAAATACTGAAACATCAACCTCTGCATCATTAGTATGTGAATACTGAAACAACACTAGCATCATTAGCATGTTAGTGCTAAACAAACATCATCAATAAATGTTATATCATCATCTGCATTATCAACATAGAGATGTCGGAACATCATCATCATCATCATCAACAAAAAAATGTTGAAACAACATCATCATCATCAACACAAGGTGTTGTGACTTCAACCATATCAACATCATCAACACAAGGTGTTGGGACCATAATCACATTATCAACATCAACATACAAATGTTGAAGCATGCTAGATTTTTATCATTTAGATAATATGATCTTAGGATCTTATCTAAGAGAATAACATGCACAACAATAATCACAAGAGACAAGAGACAAATAGTTTTCGACGGGGAAACCATAAAAGAGAAAACCCCACAACTTCCTCGGAGATAGAATGAGCACCAATGACAACAGTAAAACCCAAAGATAGAAAGATGATCTCCAATAGTTGTTCTCTCTCTCACTTGTGTGAGCTCCTCTTCTCTCACCTATGCGCTATAGCTGGGTGAGTGTGTGTCTCAAATAGAGAGGCTCACTCTCTATTTATACTAGTTTCCAACTTGACAATTACTTACCAGGGCCAACTTCACTAGGTGAGTCTATTAACCCTAGTGCCCCACAACTGTGGGGACTTTACCCCCGACTTACAAAGGAGGCTTAATCTCTATGACTTTACATGACTTGATTACATTAATGATTCTCCTGATAGGAACATCAGGGACCAATGAAATACAATATATAAAATATACAATTGAATACATTCCGAAGTTACAAATACATCAACACTCCCTCCTAACTAGGAAGGTATTCTCTTGACACAATTTATCAGCACAAGTCTTCGTCACTGGATCAAAACTAGATCATCATCACTGGATCTTCATCAAAGATGGATCATCATCAAAGCTAGATCATCACTACTTTTGCTATCTCGATCAAATGGTTCTATCTCTCAATTCTTATCATCATAGGAAGTTCTACATAGCTATCCCTTTTTCATGCTGGTTGTAGGCCTAGCCTCCATGTAGGTCTCATCAATAGAGCCAACCCTTTTTCATGCTGGATGTACTGCCTTTCTCTTGTAAGGACTTCCCCTACAGAGCTAGTCCTTTTTCATACTGGATGTAGGGATCTACAGAGCCAACCCTTTTTCATGCTGGATGTACCTCTACAGAGCCAACCCTTTTTCATGCTGGATGTAGGCCACTACAGAGCCATCCCTTTTTCATGCTGGATGTACCTCTATAGAGCCAACCCTTTTTCATGTTGTATGTAGGCCACTATAGAGCCAACCCTTTTTCATGCTGGATGTACTTCTACATAGCTAACCCTTTTTCATGCTGGATGTAGGACACTACAGAGCCAACCCTTTTTCATGCTGGATGTACTTCTATAGAGCCAACTCTTTTTCATGTTTGATGTAGGTCACTATAGAGCCAACCCTTTTTCATGCTGGATGTACTTCTACAGAGCCAACCTTTTTTCATGATGGATGTAGGTCACTACAAATCCAACCCTTTTTCATGTTGGGTGTACTTCTATAGAGCTAGTCCTTTTTCATACTAGATGTAGGTCTCAGCATTTAGATCTGACCATGGGAGGAACCAATCCTGCCACCATGTCAGAAAGGCTCATGAACTCATCACTTCCCCTTGGAGGGAACCTCGATCTGGAGAACACCAAGCTTCTTCCTAAAGTACTCAAACTTCACCCTGGCCATTTCTAGCATAGAATCACATCAGGGTTGATTACGTCCAAGGATAACCTGCGAGCTTCGCTAGGACTGATTATATCTGAGGACAACCTACATGACCGTTTACGTCTGAGTAACCTACGAGCTTCACCAGGATTTTATGCTCAGACAACCTGTCTCATCGACTATGCTAGAACTCCCTCTTTTGAGAGATCTCGATATGGATCACAAACTGGAGCTTCACTGCTCCTCTCTCCCAAGTTGTAATGTCCTCGACCCTCTGACCGACGAAGAGGACACTACCAAACCATCAAACATCTGGGCAACTAGCCCCATGAACATGACATTACATAAAATGCTGAAATAAAATTCTTAAAACATAAAACATGCTAAGATGCATAGTCATTCACATACATAGCGGAAGAAAACATACATTCAGGCATTCAACATGTTCATCATAGTTCATTATCCATCAAATATAATTGCAGAGATGAAATAGAAAAGGATACTTATCTCATGAAGAACTTGCCCCGCAACCAGCTACGTCGCTGCAATGTTCCACCCAACCATAGGCCAGCGTGCTCATCAATCTCTCAGCAACACTGCCACCCCTGAGCTGGGCATGATTCCCCAAGGAATAATGGATTAAGCATGCTTACACATAACCAAGGTACACAAATAAGCCAAGCCCACAAAGTAGGGATTATCAGGCTATAAAGGAATTGGGAGAAGCTAAATGTTAAGCTGGTGAGCTCATGGAAGAGCTAAGGACACCTACACCATAGCTATCCTGACCTCTAAGACAGCCACACACACCCGACACCAGGAACCAGTCCCTTCTCTGCTTCACAGTCCCTCAGGCCTTGACTTAC
This sequence comes from Pseudotsuga menziesii, assembly GCA_001517045.1. Classification (NCBI taxonomy): domain Eukaryota; kingdom Viridiplantae; phylum Streptophyta; class Pinopsida; order Pinales; family Pinaceae; genus Pseudotsuga; species Pseudotsuga menziesii. The sequence goes on along the minus strand of LPNX010883279.1, from coordinate 105,449 downwards.
CTTGCCAGTGCTCTTCCGGGGTTGTGGAGAAGAAAGATAGCCATCTAGCTTTATCTGTGTGGCTCTCCAAACCCAGGTTTCTCAAGCATACCGATCCTTCATTCCCACTCCACACAGTCCGAAGACCAACCACTACATGCATGCAACAAAACCAGCAATTACAGCTTTGATAGGGGAAAACAAACCCCTGAATCGTTCTTGGCCCTATCATGGCCAAAACAATTACACAACGATCTACAGTAGCCCAAATCACAAAGGCAACTCAGCCAACAAAATGTGGGAAATAGTAGCCAATGAACCACAAAAGAAAACTACAGTCCACGATCAATAATGAAATATTTGGACAACTACAATAGGAACGTGGGAAGGAAACTGATCCTCAACACAGACAATAGGAAGACATATCACCAAGGAAAGCACATAAAACATCCCACAGTGAAAAACCACGACAAAATTTCACAATCCGACAATGGTGGAGTTAAAACATGGACTTTCTGCGTGAACAAGAGGAAGAACCGATCCTCAGGCCAACAGTCGGTGAGGAAGAGGAGAATGAACCCCCACACACAGAATCATGGATCCTTTTAACTCCCCTCTGCGTGAGGAATGAACAACCAACGATGGACAGAGTGGACAGAACCGATCGGGAATCCCAAACGACGCGTGAGGAAACCACTCCTAGTCCGTGCGGGTGACTGAACCAGCTGGTGGAGAGTGTGTGGGGGAAAACCTGCCACCCACCACTACCCAGCATTAGTTGCCCAACTAACATCAGGGATTTTAATGGTTGACACATGGCTTTTCCCCATAGGCTCATGGTTTAACATTCCCCCCCCTTAACCTTAGGAAATCATGCCCTTTTCATTTAATGTTGCACCGTCGTAGCTGGCTATAGGTTTATTTTAATTAATATGCATATTTACATGATGCAAAACTATCATGTGCCGGATAGCATGATATACCATTGGCAACGATCCCAATTGCCGAAACATAACACAACCAAATCGATGGTGGGGCTTTTGCCTTTAGCTCCACACCACGATTAATTACAACATATACATCATGTATCTTTTAATGCAACCGGGGTCAGAACCGGGGATATTACAATCCCCTCCCCCTTGGAATAACACCGTCCTCGGTGTTCCAATATATAGGAATGCATATACCATTTGTACATCAAAATTTCAAAATTTTGTAGATCTGTCCCACGTTCAATTATTTACTTGAACTTTCAGGACCAAGCCCCTCGGCTTCCACAAGCTTCTTTGGCTGGTTCTCAGCTTTCTGCTCATCCCCAAGTCTAGGAACTTTTATGTATCTTGAGTATCTCTCCAAGATTTTCTTGGGTCTTGGCAATTGTTTGAAGGAGACTTCCAGCCAAATCCAACAGCTTTTGGTCAGCTGCCATGATCAATGTGCATCACTGGATTTCACTTTTCTCACATGTGAAATGCATCATTGAAATCTTGTCAGACCAAGCATAATATAAAAATCAGTCAATTAATTACCCAATTGGCATGACAGTCCAAGGCTCATCTAAGAGACTTTCATATTTTTCATGCCTTCCCAATAGGCACATGAGCTCATTCATGTCCATTCTTGAGCAAGGA
>LPNX010883279.1:22182-103819 GCA_001517045.1 Pseudotsuga menziesii | reverse complement strand
ACAGTCACATGTCCACATGCACCCCTAGGATGCTCTCATAGTCCTCGCTCCCAGCGATACCTATATTCAAACATTGAATAGATTCACATGTTTAGTTTATTTTCAATGGTTTTTATCTCTAAAACAAGAGCTTAAAACACCATAACCAAATCATATACACATGTATATTCATAAGCAAGAAATTGCAAAATAATCCAATACTTATCTGTATTGTGCGTTTCCTCTCTGGTCCACAGGATCCTGCTTTTCCTTGCAAGCCTTGGGATTGCCTATGGACTTGGACATTAGGTCAGCATGTAGGCTGCTTCACAACATCCTTTTATATATATCATGCACAGTCAAGCCAACCTACAGTTGGGTTTATCAGACCGTCTAGCCAAGCCAATATACAATTGGGTTTATCAGGCTGCAGCCAATCAAACCAATACACTGCTAGGTTTATTAGGATACTCAGTCAAGCCAGCTAACAGTTGGGTTTATCAGACTACAAGTAGTCAAGCAAACACTGTAACGTTTCCACAATTTCCACAACATAAAATAATTACATAGTCAATCCAACCTTCAGTTGGGTTTATCAGACCGTCAACAAATCACCTGCACTTATATCAACAATACACTTATATCAACAATGCACTTATATCAACAACCAATCATCCAAGCCAACGCAGTTGGGTTTATCAGGCCATCAATAATAACACATGCACTTATATCAACAATAAATGACCATTTCTAGGTCCATGATCTACTATGGATCCCCAGGCATATACTAGCCCAACATCTCCTTCCAGTACATCTTTATGCCGACTGGGAAGGAAACTTTATCATTACCATCTTCCACGTTTCATTTCCAGTAGTGAGCTCTAATTCCACTACCCCATACAACACAAGAAACCACCCCCTTCTCTGTTCTCCAGTCCCTTGGGAATGTCTCCTTCTGTATGCTCTTTAGTAGGAGGTAGGATGAGCCCAAGCCATAGTCCATTTAGTGTGCAACACCAAACTACATCTGTTTAGCCTAACAACACACGCAACATAAGCAACTCATCAACGTTTTTGTTCTAAAACTGGAATCACATTTCATATCATTCACTATCAAGTATTGAGACACCAGGAGTGCGTCCACCCCCTAGGGTGTAATCAATATTGAAAACCCTTTCATGATCCGACAACGGGAAAGTGTGCACCCCTTTCCGATGTGAACCATGTAGGCCCTATTCATACTCAAGCAATCTGCCATAATGGAAATAAAATCGAAACATGATCTGCATATTGAATTTAACAATTTGACATGCATATTCTTAGCTAGGGTCAGAGAACACTTATCCATTTGCCGAGGCAGTATTCCTTCGTTAAGGAGGAATGGGGGATCTCTTCTCTGAGTTGATAGTCCCTCGATTTTCCATCCCAACTCCTTTTTACATTTCATATCCACACATGTCTTACCGACATAATCTATACCATCTCACTCATGTTGCTTACCAAACATGTAGTGTAGATGAGACATGTCCAATGGAGTTTCACCCGAAACCCAATTCCAAGATAGGGGAGAACTTCCCCATAAAGTTTGGCTCCTTTAGGCCATCACACATGGTCTTCCTGCAATGTGTACCCCTGGCACAGTCATCAAGTAGCCAAACAGTCAATCATTATCTGATAATACATTCCAAATTGATTGTTCCATAACCAAGCAATGACATTAGTAATTAAATTCACTAGGAATTTGCATCTCTGTCTACTACAGAAATTGATTTGCTTGGCAATGAGGTGATCCTCATTTGTGGGTCTCTTGTAAGCAACACCACTATGCCCATTATGATCTTATGCTTACTAGCATATCATGAACACCCACTTACAATGCGTCCTCCTGACACAATTCTATGCAAGCCAATCGTGATTAGTAGTTGTCAGCAGTTTCTTAAATCTGAAATTTACAATTTTAAATTGACAATTCATTCAACATACAAACTATTTTCACAGCCATGAGACTCTTTTCATAAGGTTTGGCTCTTTCACATGGTAGATTCTGGCATTTGTCATGGTCTTACTCTCATTGTGATGCTCCAAACAATCTACCTGAAACCTGAACTTCAATCAGCCAAACACTTGGTAAGTCTGGATGCATATAACCTTTTCATTGCTGCAACCATCACTGAAGCATTTTCAGAATTTATAAAATTCAAATACTTCCAGCTATTAATCACATCAATATTACCAAAACCCATATACTTCATGCAATCATTATCATACTTTAAATTACAGGGTACAGTCACATCATTTATGCAATTTAAATAAAATGTTTATATACTCCTTACTTCACAAGCGTATCATTTGTACCACCTTGCCCTTCCATAGAGCATTTTCGGTAGCCAATTGATCATGACTACCCTCTTCATGCACTTACTATCCTGCATTTATAACAACTCTTGAAATGGTTCAAAATTGTCACCAATTCATCATTTCAGCCATTAGTTATTCATAATATCACATGCACTATCTCAATGCATTCATGCAATGCATCACAACATTTGCACCCATACTTACATAATCAGTTACTCACACCCTTCATATGCATCCATTCAATGCATAACTACAAGATTTATAAAATCCTTTAATGCATATCCACTCAATGCTACCTTGCATTGATTCAGGAATACTATGAATTCAAGCATACCATGCATGGCTTAACCATGACTACTTCATATAGGATGCATGACTACAATCAAGATCATCAGTGTTTACCTTCCTTGGGGCTACTAAGCTCCAACAACATAATACATGCATGACACATTTCCATATGAATGCAACATAAAATTCAAATACCCACATGGTATGAGACCTCTTGCTTTTACCACTCCATGCAATTGTCATAATTAAACTCTTACCTTGATGGGTCCTACTTACACCCTTGACATTACCAGTTTGGTTGGTCCTTTGCAGGAGATTGCATAATTTTCTCACCAACTTTTGATTCTGGACTTGTTGCCTTATCCCTTTCTCCATAGGGTTGCTAGTCACATTTGTTAGCATCAGCAACATATTCAGCCATGTCCATGTTGTCGTTGGTTTTCCACTAATGCCAACATCAATGCAATAATTATCATTAGTGTCTCATTATAAACATGTAATATCTTATGCATGCAAGGCATATCCTCATACATTTCATGTATAAAAATTGTAATCATAATTAGCAAGACAAGGTTTAAGGAAATTTCCCTTTCTCAAGTCCCTCATCCCTGCATGTAACTCCTCTTCCACACAACAACTGGTTTGACTTCATGGTCTTGCTACCTCTAGGCATGCATTTCCCGGATAATCGTCCATATTGATAGGAGCACATTTCTTTTTCAAGAAATCACTAGCACTTTTCTGCTCTGCATTCAGATTTTGGTGACTCTCCCTTGTTCCCTGCTGGATAAGCTTTCCAACACCTATCCACATGCTTCATTCTAACCTCGGGTGTGAAAACCACACCATTTCAAAAATGATGGCAAAACACACCACTAAATTTTGGTCTGGAACGCGAACTTCAGCCACCTAGGGTTTTCTTCCTGCTGAAAAATCCAATGAGAATTCACTGCAAAACCCACTGGAACACTAGCTAGAATTTGTTGAGAAAAATTCCACTTTGAAAAACCCAAAATTTCCTTTGGCCCAATCGGACCCTTTTCCAACAATTTTTTCTGACACTTCGGCGGTCGAAACACCTAACATTCCACTGTATCGGACCTTCAGTCCTCTAGACTTCTAGACTGTTCATCAGGTCTCTTTCCCACTACCTTTCCGGCATTTCAGCAATCAAAAGGTCTAAGATTATGATCTGCATCAGTGGGTTGCTCATCTATTTCCTTCCGGCGGTCAGAACCTCGAGTCACTGCGGCATCAACAGTCGGGACTTCTACCCATCGAAAGGTTAGTCCTCTAGACTTCCGCAACTGTGGACATGCAATCAGCTAAACTTTTTCGATGTCCTTCTCCTGTGGTGTCGACGAATACTTCCACTATAATTTTCTGATCTGCGGTCGGGACAACTATCCATTGGAGGGATAGTCTACTAAACAACTGCAATGGCGGATGCTCAATCAACTATCTTCCGTCTATCGACACTCTAATCATCTATCATTTGCTAATCACCGATGACCAACACATAGAAAAATCTAGATTTTTTTTTCTCTTTGTCGTTTTGCCCGCAATGCTCCGTCGGATATTCCATCTACTATTTTCCGCCGACACTGCGGCGACTCCATCAACTACATTGTGCTACCATTTCGGTGGTCCTTCACAGTTGAATTCCGATGGAAGTTTCCTCTTCATCGTCGTTTCGTCAGCTCTCCTTTCCACTAATTCTTGTCGACGTTTCTGGCGCTTTCATCGTCTTTTAACCTTTTTCGATCGGTGGCCTGATCCACTAATAGTTTTCGATCGGCGGCCTAATCCACTAATAATTTCCGATCGACGATCTGAAGCACAACTATTACGGCATCGCCAGTCGGGGCCTCTATCTGTTGGAAGATTAGTCCTCTAGACTTCTGCAACAGTGGCGCATGAACCACTAATTCCTTCCGATGTTCATCAGCGACCAATACAACTAACTTCCGCTGATTGCTGATGGATTCAACACTTAGAAAAAATTTCAATTTTCTTCTTTGTATCGGCTCTTCCTTCAACAAAGTTTTGTTGATCCACTTCACTAGACCTCGGCAGCTTCATCCTCTATAAATCTCCGATGACATCCAACAGCTGTCTCATCATCTAAATTTCGTTGATGGCCGATGGTTTTCAACACTCGACAAAATTTTGAAAATTTTCTTCTTCCTTATATGTCGGCGAACCCAACAACTAAGTTTCGTCGATGGCATCGACGGTCTGAACGACTAGATTTTTGCTGACGCCGAAGGTCAATATCGGATGTTTCCTCAACTATATTGAGCCAGCATTTCGGCAGTCTTCGGCTGATCCCTGCCGAAACTGCGGTTCCCGCATCCACCAAGTTTCGCCGACGACCGACAATTCCCATACTTAGAAATTTTTTCCGAAATTTCTTCTTTAGCCTTCTTTCCACTGCTTCATCAGCTCATCCGTCTCCTAATCTTTGTCGGCGTATCGGTGCCTTCACTATCTTTTTTTTGACTTTTCAGCTACACCATCAACTAATCATCGACGATCCAATCCTTTAATCATCACCGATCACCGATGGTCTTATCACTTCAGTTTTTCGCCACCCGCATCGGCTAGTTCATCATCTAAATTTCACCGATGGTCTCGACTAAGCGAGCCGGCATTTCGACAGCCTTCACAGGATCTCTGCCAACATTTCGGCACTCCCATTGTCTAATCATCGATGATGAAATCACTAACTTCTGCCGATCGCCAATGATCGGAATTACAAATTTTTTCTTTCCTTTGTCTTTTCTCCACGTCGGGTGGTCTTCAGACTACACGTTCCACTGCGTAGGAGGATCTTCCAACTAAGTGATTCGCTGCATCAGAAGAACTTCTCACTAAGTTTTCCAATGAGCCAACAATTTTGGCACTTAGAAAAATTTTATGAAAGTTTTCTGTCATAAATCTGTGATCTTTGCTGGGCAAAAGGAAACCTGCCTCTGCTGGCTGATCTTTCATGGCCTTCTGAGGCCCAATGCTGCAATGATGGCTCTGTCATTGCATCTGTGCAGCCCATTTAGGCCCATGCTTCAACCATGAGCTTCTAATACCATACTGTAATGTCCCCAACCCTTCGACCGACGAAGAGGACGCTACCAAACCATCAAACATCCGGGCAACTAGCCCCATGAACATGAACATACATAAAATGTTGAAATAAAATTATTAAAACATAAACATGCTAATATGCATAGTCATTCACATACACAGCGGAAGCAAACATACATTTAGGAATTCAACATGTTCATCATAGTTCATTAGGCATCAAATATAATTACAGAGATGAAATAGACAAGGATACTTATCTCATGAAGAACTTGCCCCGCAACCAACTACGTCGCTGCAACGTTCCACCCAACCATAGGCCAGCATGCTCATCAATCTCTCAGCAACACTGCCACCCCCGAGCTGGGCATGATTCCCCAAGGAATAAGGGACTAAGCAGGCTTACACATAACCAAGGTACACAAATCAGCCAAGCCCACACAGTAGGGCTTATCAGGCTATCAAGGAGTTAGGAGAAGCCAAATGCTAAGCTGGTGAGCTCATGGAAGAGATAAGGACGCCTACACCAGAGCTAGCTTGACCTCTAAGACACCCACACACACCCGACACTAGGAATCAGTCCCTTCTCTGCTTCACAGTCCCTCAGGCCCTGACTTCCCTTGCCAGTGCTCTTCTGGGGTTGTGGGGAAGAAATCCAGCCATACAACTTTGTCTGTGTGGCTCCCTAAACCCATGTTTCTCAAGCATACCTAGCCTTCAATCCCACTCCACACAGTCCGAAGACCAACCACTGCATGCATGCAACAAAACCAACAATTACAGCTTTGACAGGGGAAAGCAAACCCTTGAATTGTTCTTGGCCCTATCGTGGCCAAAACGATTCCACATCGATCTACAGCAACCCAAATCGCAAAGGCAACTCAGACAACAAAATGTGGGAAACAACAACCAATGAACCACAAAATAGAACTATAGTCCACGATCAATAATGAAATATATGGACAACTACAACAGGAATGCAGGAAGGAAACCGATCCTCAACATAGACAGGAGGAAGACATATCACCAAGGAAACCATGAAAAATATCCCACAATGAAAAAACACGGCAACATTTCATAGTCTGACAATGGTGGAGTCAAAACATGGACTTTCTGCGTGAACAAGAGGAAGAACCGATCCTCAGGCCAACAGTCGGTGAGGAAGAGGAGAACGAACCCCCCCACACAGAATCATGGATCCTTTTAACTCCCCTCTGCATGAGGAATGAATAGCCAACGATGGAGAGAGTGGACAGAACTGATCAGGCATACTAAATGACACGTGAGGAAACCACTCCTAGTCCATGCGGGTGACTGAACCAGCTAGTGGAGAGTGCGTGGGGGAAAACCTACCACCCACCACTACCCAACATTAACTACCTAACTAACATCAGGGCTTTTAATGGTTGACACATGGATTTTCCCCATAGGGTCATGGTTTAACATTCCCCCCCCTTAACCTTAGGAAATCATGCCCTTTTCATTATGGAGCCGACTAGATGATGAAGTAAATGACGATAATCATTTAGTGATCCGTCGACCAGAGGAAGGAAACTGGGTCACGCTTCAGGTGTATCCTTCCAACTGAAGTATCCACTTACTTTACCCGACACATAAAGGAGCACCCCTCCTACCAAATACATCTTTGGATAATACAGAATAGTCGGACATGCAGAAAAATAATTGTAGTTGGACATTGACAGGAGAAGTTGACCCCAACCGACTGCTTGTCGGAGAAGAAACGACGAACAAAAAAAACCGACAGAAAGGAGATTTTCGTTGACAACAACTATGCAGAAAGAAAGAAACAAAACATCCCACTACCCCCACCACCACCCCCACCACCGCCACCTCTTGAAGAAGATAATGATAGTGAATCCGACATGGGTCATGAATTAGTGCATATCCATCTATATGAGGGTGGCGAAGATCGTAGACGACATTGGTTCGTCTGTGAGTCAATATGGGAGGCAAATCAGGTCATAGATGAAGATAGAAATATGGCACAGTTTGCTGGTGCCTTGAGGAAAAGAGCACTAACGTGGTACATGACCTTTACTAAAAGAAGCCCTCAAGCATCCAAAGCAGAAATTAAAGCGCAATTTTTGTCATTCTTTAAAACTCCAGATGCAAAACATCTGGTAGCTAACAAGTTGAAAAAAACGTCACAAAAGCTAGCAGAATTTGTCCGAGACTAGGACAAATGTTGGAAATACCTCCTCATCCAATTGGATTATGTAATTGATGAGCAACTATTAATTCAGTGGTTCCTTGTAGGTCTATCATAGAAAATTCGGTGACACATAAGCCTGGAGATGTTCAAAACATATGAAGATGCGATTACTAAATCTCTACAAGTGGAGATGGATGAAGACTTCCCAGCATATCCTATGGATACTAGATTGGAAGAACAGCTCAAAATCATGCATAAATCATTGAAAGAGCTAAACATTAAGAATCAAGATGTCTGGTGCACAAAATTCTCAATGACCGGACATTCAAAAGATAACTGTCGACAAGACATCAGCCGACAGGACGTTCGATTGTGCAGACAAAGTGCTTCTGCGACATCTGCCAAGAACATGGAGAACACGCAACAAAGGATTTCCCTTATAACATGAAAAATGGTAAAGCATCTTGGTGTGCTATCTGTGAAGTGAAAAGTCACACCACGGCCGACTGCCACCTAAACTTAAAAAATCGACAAAACTACTAGGAAGTCTACCAGACAAACACAGTCGCGCAGAACAACAATTAGCGAAACAATGCTCAAAATGAACAGAATAATCAAAGGTATGAAGGCCGTCGATATGAGTGCCGGTTCAACAACCGACATGGAGGATATGGAGGTTGAGGTCGATTCTCTGGGAATCACGACAACTGACCACGTCGGCCCATCAAATGTTTCACATGCTACAAAGAGGGTCACCAATATGCAGACTGTCCATACAAGGACATAACTGATTTAAAATTTTGTACTAGCTTTGGGGTAGGGGATCACTCATTAGAGGATTGCCCTACTATGCTTGATAAAATAAATAAAAAGAAAAATGTTAATATCTTGTCATGCATTCAAAAACATGATATAATCAATACAAAGAATCTGCATATAGTAACCCAACAAGGGAAAAAAATTGGGAGTGATAATCCACGAATAAGCAAAATAAAATAAAAGAATGATTAACCTAACCCAGCTAAACAAAAACAACTGTATAAAGACGCAATGAATATATTTAAAGAATTTGCTCGACAAGAAGAAGCTGATGATAATCGACAAAGCACAGTTAAAGAAATAATACATTTAGTACAAAATGATAAAACGATGTCTCAATTCATTGACTTATTGAATAAAATAAAACACAACAATAATACAGAAAAACAAACAAAAAATATCTGCAGTCTAAACCAGAAGGACAAAAGTGATGTCGATCCACTTGTCGACCTAGAAATTGAAGGATACCATGTCCGACAAGTTGTGCTCGACTTTGGGTCACAAGTAAACATTATGACTTGTGACACTTGGGAACAATTGGGCAAACCTTGACTATACGAGTCAAGAATATACTTGAAATTAGCTGACCAAGGTCTGATTGAACTTATCAGAGTTTGGAGAAATGTCGACACGACCATAAAAGGAATATCGACCAAAGTCGACTTTGAAATTATTGACCCTGAGGAAGGATCCAATTCCTTCCCAACGTTAATAGGTCGACCTTGGGGAAGAAAAATGAAACCATCGATATCCTTAGACAAGGAAAGGATAAAACTAAAAGGGAATGGACAAAAAGTCATAGTACCTATCCATCCATCCCAAGGAGAACCTTGGATAGAACCTATTGATGAAGAAGTTGACATCCGACAATTATATCAGATACAAAACAATGAGGACTACACAGAACCCAATGTCTATGGCGAACTTCACTTAGGCAATCAAGATTCAGTAGGATACAATTCAGACGCAGAATTATATGATTGGGAAGTCAAGAACTATGAAACACAAGAAAGAGGTTGCTTGAACATTCAAAAAGTGCAGAAGAAACCAGTGCAACAATGCTTCTTGGTGTCCATCATCCCAAAAATATTTGAAAAGAAAACTAGGGAATATCCTACCCTAAAACCAACAAATGTAAACATCACACAAATCCCAAGGTACAAAGAAAGAGAATCACCAGTTATGCATATAGAACAAGTATCCAGAAACATTGGTGAACATGGCCGACTACAAAGCTTAGTGGAAACTTTCACAGGACAAGCTGCTAGATGGTGGGATACCCATCAATCAAGATTGCAGACATGGACAACAACTTCGACCTATTTTATAGAAAGATTTGGAGGAAAAAGGTTAACCAATCAAGCCCAAATACCTATGTTCATCCAAGGGAAGGATCCAGAAGACCACATAATAACATGTGAAAAAGAATGGAAAAGACTTGGGTATAAGGATGAAGCACAGGGTGAAACATTCCTATGGCATGAACTAAGAGAGAATTTTATCAAAGATTTTAGCTTTATACCACAAGATGAAAAGTTAGTCAAAACTGCAAAACAAATCAAGGCATTCATAGAACTGACTGGGAACAAAACCCTATAACATGATCGACCGACAATAAATTGCAATAACATACAAACGAAGACAACACCACAATTGACAAGACTACAAATGGAAAATGAAAATTCGGAAGGCAAAAGATTTCGATGGAAATCATACCATTTAGAAACAATGAAACCAATTCTCACAGTGCCCAAAATCGAGACAGTCGAAGACACCGACTGAATGACTGCAGCAAAATTTCCTGGCACATTTTCACAGTTTAAAGAAGGGAGCCAATCAATCAACAAAGCCAAAGCACTAGAATGGTTAGATGCTAAAGTAAAAATTAAATAATTCGACATCTCAAGTGACGAAAGACCAAAAATGGCAAAAATTGGAGACTACTGGAGTGAAGATCAAATGACAAAAATAGTAAACTTACTAAAAGAATTCTAGGATGTATTCTATAGAGACTACAAAGATCTCAAATTTCTAGTCCATGAAATGGGTGAAATGAAGATCGACATTAAACTTGATGTCCGACCTGTAAAGAAAAGACCATATAAATTAGCTCATAAGTACAAAGGGATAGTCAAGAAAGAGATTGATAATATACTTGCAGCAGGAATTATCTACCCTATTGACCAATTAGAATGGGCAAGTCCAATGGTTTTTCAGCCAAAGAAACATGATCCAACCAAGCTAAGGATTTGTGTTGACTTCAAGACCTAAATAAAGTTACATTAACATACCCATTTCCAACACCTTATGCAGATGAAATTTTAAATGAGGTCACAGGACATGAATGCTACTCATTTACAGATGGATTCTTAGGCTATAACCAGGTACCAATAGCCCAAGAAGATAAAAAAAAGATAACATTCATATGTGAATTTGGCTCATTTACTTACAGGTTTATGCCTTTTGGACTAAGAAACGCACCTGCAGTATTTTCGAGAATTGTGGTCAAAACATTTCAAGAAAATATTTACAAAACAATGGCAGTATATTTTGATTATTGGACAATATACTATATGTTGAAATATCACTACAAATGACTAAGGCTCATGTTGGAATGATGCCTACAAATCCATCTATCTCTGAACATCAAGAAGTGCATATTTATGACCCCTATAGGGATACTATTAGGACACATTGTCTGCAAAGAAGGTATCAAGGTCGAATTTGCAAAAATAAAAATTATCCTCAACTTAAAACCACCGGTGAACCCAAAACAAGTTAGGGTACTACTTGGTCATACATGATATTACAGGAAATTCATAAGATACTATACATATATGAACTATCCAATGGAAGAAATTATAAGAGAAGATCAACAGTTTTACTGGACAGAGGAACGCAACATATCATTTGAAACACTAAAAAGGAAGCTAGTTGAAGTACCCATTCTAAGATTTCCAAACTGGTTGACCAAATTCCATGTACACATCAATGTCAGGCCTAGCAATAGGAGAAATCCTAACTCAACCAGGAGACGCCGGAATGGACTACCCAATAGTTTACAACAACAAAAAAATAAATAAAGTAGAAAGGAACTACTAAAAAACAGAGAGAGAAGCATTAGGAATGGTTTTTGCACTGCAAAAGTATCGACATTACCTACTAGCCAATCCATTTATCTTTTATACCGACCACCAAGGACTAAAATACCTTGTAAATCAACCCTTACACCACGGGAGAATTTGTTGATGGCTACTTATATTCCAATAATTCGAATTCGAAGTAGTTGTCAAACAAGGAAAGTTAAATGTCGATCTCGACCACTTATCACGAATCGACACAGGAGAGGAATCGACAGGAATAGAGGATGACCTATCGAATCCACATTTATTTCGAATAGAAGCAGTCCCAGTAGAATTAGAGGAAATAGTTCAATTCTTAGAAGATGGACAAGCACCAGAGGGTATGAGCATGAAGAAGAAACAAATCTTAGCCATGAAAGCTGCACCATATAGCCTCATAAATGGATTCTTATATAAAATGGGCCAGGACGACATCCTCAGAAGATGTGTACTAGAACATGAAAGAAAGAATATCATGTATGAAGCACATTATGGACCAGTGGGAGAACATTTTCAAGAAGACACAACTGCCAAGAAAATCCAACTATCAGGGTTATGGTGGTCGACACTTCACAAAGATTGTAAAAAGTTTGTGAGCCAATGTGACAGATGTCAACGACTGGGTCGACCTCTACCTAGTATAGAAATTCCCTTTATATCAGTAAACCCAAGTTTGACATTTGAAATTTGGGCCATCAACTTCATAGGACCATTCCCCATACCAGCAAAAAGAACAGGTGCAAGGTACATAATAACTGCAGTAGAGTATGTAACCAAGTGGGTAGAAGTAGAACCAGTCGACACATGTTCCAGTGAGATAGCTGCTAAATTTATCTATGAAAATATCATTACCATATTTGTATGTCCAATAACCATAATCAGTGGCCAAGGGTCACACTTTATTAATAAAACCATTAAATCACTAATAGATCAGTTCCAAATTGATCACCGACGTAGTACAACTTATCACCCTCAGTCGAATGGAGCAATTGAGGCATTCAACAAAACATTAACAAAAGGCCTAACAAAAATATGTAACACCAACAAAGATGACTGGGACGAGAAGATACCTACAGTACTATGGGCTTACAGAACAACATACAAGCATTCAACAGACCAAACACCATTTCAACTAGTATATGGACAAGAAGCAGTTGTTCCACCACATTTTAGACAAAAAACACCTATTATAGCAGAAATTATACATGTCAATGTCAAACAAGGAAGGAAGGACTGACTGATGCAATTAAGCAAGCTAGAAGAACATCGACTGATTTCTCTACAACACCAAGAAATCCAAAAACAACAGCAGAAGGCATGGCACAATCGTAATATAAAAAAAAAAACCTATCGGTAGGGGACCTTGCCCTACTATACAACAGTCGAGTAAAAGGAAAACCCAAAAAGCTAGATACAAAATGGATGGGACCCTACCGTGTCAAAGAGATTCATGCCAACGGATTAGTATGACTAAGGATGTTACAAGGCATAGTATTTCAGAAACTTGTTAATGGTGCCCGACTAAAGCGGTACAAAAATTAAACAAGTCTAATATATATATACATATATATAACGACCGTAATGGTTAGACAAAAACTATAAAAATATAAAAATAACAAAACAGAACCAACACCCATAACCCACGATGATAGGAAATCAATGCTTCGACAGCCGACATCAAACCCATCGACCGTTCACATGATCGACATCGACCAACAACCCCAAAGGTCACATCATGCCTTCATGCCTACGAGTGCCAAAATCAAATCACCATTAACGCAAACTCAAGTGACCGCGTTGGACCATCAATTCCACTATTAATACACCCATCGACAGAAACGTCAAACGTCTTACCTATAAATATTGGACCAGAAAAGGATCATTTATAGTATTTTGAACAGAGAGAGCAATTTAGCAAACATAAAACTGAGAACAAATAACCTCTAAGAAAAGTCAAACAAAGAACCGACAAAATGGCACCAAAACAAACCAAATCTACAACAAAGACTAAAGAACTACAATCTGCTGAAACCCCATTAATGAGGAGGTTAATAAACATAAAGAACGCTAAGGTCCAAGAGACCTCATGGGAGAAAACATGTGCTGAGATCAAGGAATGGGCCTATGTCGACAAGAAACCAACCCAAGCAGCAGAGAAGGTAAACCGTGACTCTATCATGAACTACATGAACACACCATTCATGGAAAGTTTTGGAGGTACCAAAGAAACGACAGTAAATTTCATTATCAGCCGGTACCACAATGACAGATTCTACTTCAACATACCAGTCAAGATCTCTGGCGAAGTAATATATAAATTGACTGGTCCATCCAACCAAGGTGACCCAGTACCAATCGGCATAAAATAAGGGCTGGTAGAGCGACTAATTGGAAAACCATCGGGAAATAATTCAAAAGGGATAATGATTATCCAGATACAATCCCGGACGCCACAAATTGTGGCTAAAATCATAGCAATAGGGATTACACCCATAGGTCGAGGAAGCGACCTGAAACTGGATATGCTATAGGTGGTAGATACAATAGCTGACACAAGAAAAGTAATAGATGGGCTTAGTATGTAGCCGATGTGCTCAAAGGCATATGTGAGAAATGCCAGGAGTCAGGAGGAATTATAAGGTTCCCGTCCCTAATAATATGGATAGTAATGTACTACTTGTGCCCAATCAAGGACAAGCGGTTCCACTATTAAATCAAACATAACGCAAACTCAAGTGACCATGTTGGACCATCACTTGCACTATTAATACACCCATCGACAGAAACGTCAAACGTCTTACCTATAAATACTGGACCAGAAAAGGATCATTTATAGTATTTTGAACAGAGAGAGCAATTTAGCAAACATAAAACTAAGAACAGAGAACCTCTAAGAAAATTTGAACAAAGAACCGACAAAATGGCACCAAAACAAACCAGAGCTACATCAAAGACTAAGGAACTACAATATGCTGAAACCCCATTAATGAGGAGGTTAAGAAACATAAAGAATGCTAAGGTCCAAGAGACCTCATGGGAGAAAACATGTGCTGAGATCAAAGAATGGACCTATGTCGACAAGAAACCATCCCATGCATCAGAGAAGGTAAACCACGGCTCTATCATGAACTACATGAACACACCATTCATGGAAAGTTTTGTAGGTACCAAAAAAATGACAGTAAAGTTCATTATCAGCTGGTGCCACAACGACAGATTCTACTTCGATAGACTAGTCGAGATCTCTGGCGAAGTAATATACAAACTGACTGGTCTATCCAACCAAGGTGACCCAGTACCAGTCGACATAAAATAAGGGCTGGTAGAGCGACTAATTGGAAAACCATCGGGAAAGAATTCAAAAGGGCTAATGATTATCCAGATACAAGACCGGATGCCACAAATTGTGGCTAAAATCATAGCAATAGGGATTACACCCATAGGTCGAGGAAGCGACCTGAAACTGGATATGCTAGAGGTGGTAGATACGATAGCTGACACAGGAAAAGTATACAGATGGGATCAGTATGTAGTCGACATGCTCAAAGGCATATGTGAGAAATGCCAGGAGTCAAGAGGAATTATAAGGTTCCCGTCCCTGATAATATGGATAGTAATCTACTACTTGTGCCCAATCAGGGACAAGCAGTTCCAAGAACCCACAAAATTCCATATGTGGAGGTTCAAACCATTTTCCCAGACTCGAACACTAAAGGAACTGGCAAAGTACTATTGGAAAACTGGTTCCAACATCTCAAACTTCAGACGACCAGATGGAGGGTGCCCCAGAACATCCGACGAAGTCTGCCAAAAACTGCACACATACAACTAGAGCTTGACCATAATGCGGTTTGGTATATGTAGGGTGCAAAGGAAAAAGCAAAGACTCTCGACTACTATCCAATAGTCAAAGATATCTTTCGTGAGCTAGCCCGACAGTCTGGCACAAAACTGTTGATACCAGCAAAATCCAAGGAAGTAACCCTAGCAATAGAAGAACCATTAATAGATCAAGAAAAGGAATAATATTATGAACTCTGACTACACATCAACACCTTTGTTTCAGAGGAAACACCAGCAGAGGACACCAACCGACTTCAAATCATAATCATACTGTCGATAGTCCAAAGGGAAGGTGCATAGACAAAACAACAGGTAGCCATCCCAGCTGAGAAAAGTGTCAGCCCAACACAACAATAGGAGTAAGGGGAAGAATTGGTAGATATTGAGTCTAACAATCCTGAGTATGAAATAAACAAAGAAAAAATAAAAAAGCTAGCAAAGGAAATAGCAGCAGCAAGGAAGAAAGCAACTGAGACAAAAGGGAAGGGGAAGCGCAAGTTGATCCTTTCAAACTCAGAGGATGAAGAGGAACTATTAGCTACCGTTGTCGACATTATAGAAGACGATGTAGCAAACAAAGTTCCGGTCGAGACACAGTTCCAAAAATTTGTCGAAGTATGAGCATGGCAAGGTCGACCGAAAGAGGCAAAAAGGACAAACACCTCAATGGCCGAAAATATTGTTGACTTAGTATCTACACCTCCACCCCCATCTATGACTCAGATCACACAGGAATAAATTCCAAAGATCCCCTCCATAAGCCCAATCAACATATGCAAAAATGCTATGCTGAAAACCTTAAAGGAGAGGTTCGACCAAGACAGAGATTTCCAGGCCTACATTGAAAAACTTCCTGAGTTACTTACCTCTGTATAGAAGATCACCACCAAGTGCCCTTTTTTCAAAGCTGGTGGATACAACTTGTTCCTCCATAACCTGGCCAAATACCACAGAAGCCGAGGCCGGTGGGAATTTTGAAATCAACATTTGTGAGGAACCCTGACAAGACAGCTAGAGTTGTCACAAGTCGAACCTCATCCTTTAGCCCAACCGACATCGCACCCCCTCCACCAGCCAATGAACCAACAAGAGATGGGAAAGAAGAGAACATGGAAGAAATCAACCAAGAAATAGACGACCTATTCTCTGACATCCCGGAGGGTTCACCCCCACAAATTGAGGACCCGACACCTGACCACATCCCCACCACACCAATCACACCTGACCATTCACCATCACCACCACCACCTCCCAACACAGAACCTTTACCTAAACCATCAGTACCAACAATGTCTGTATATGAACCGTCTTCAAAAAATCCACCAGATACACACCTAGTTGTAGAACTCATCCCAGAGACCCAACCAGAAGTTCCACCAACCGTTGCAGACCAACAACTAGACAATCCATTGCTAGAAAATCAACCATCGAAAAGTCTAAACCTTACAGATGCACAAGTATAGCAGCAAGCAGAACAACATAGGCATAAGAGGAAGAGAGACAAAAAGAAGAAGGACCATCAAAAAGAATCATAAGCGGCAATGGTCCACATTAGCCAACTTGGGTCGACCACTGCAGTCAACGTAAGAAAGCTGAAGGATGGAGAGTTGGGACAACTCTTGGAAACTATGGCCATCGAAGCAAAAATAAGAAGGCAGACTAGATGCAAGGAGTTTGACAACACTAAAAAGGAACAAGTCGAGTTCCTAATAAAATTCAGAAACCTAGCACAATCTTTGATACCAGGACCAATGGAGGGCGACACTGACAAGCCACTTGAAAAGGCCTATCAGCTGTTTGAAAGCATGGTGTTGACCCTACATGTATAGATGCGAAACACAAGAGAAGAACAAAAAGAAGAAACAACTAGACTACTGATGCAGTAGCACACAACTTTCTTAGAAGCTTACAAAGTGCTTCAAGATCACATGCAGGAGTCTGTCATAATGGAAGGGGTACTACGAGACTGACCTGCTTATTACAGGCAAGTCATCCAGCAAACCCGACAGACTCGACAAGAAATTCAAGCAGTGGAGAAGAGAAAGAGCATGGAAGAAGCATTGAGAAGCACTATCGAAGATCAAATCATGCTCGAAATAGCCAAACTACAGAGGCTAGAGAGACAAGCACACCAGTGGGTACATCAGGCACTCCTGAGCTTGGACAAATTAGACACCATCTTCCCATAGATGAAAAGGCTTCTGGAGACGGCAGAAGAGAAAGACCATTTTATGGGTCCCGACATGGAAAGGATAGCATACCTTTCCATTCAAGAGAATATGTCAATGCTATCAAGCCTTACAACATTAACCATCGACATCCAGAAAGTACTGCAAAATTGGACAAAATTCCAACATCAACTGGCCATTACAACAGAAGCAATAGTTGAAGTCTGTATACATAAATGACCAACCATCCGACTTCATAGCCCATAAAAGACAAACAAAGAAATAACTACTTTAGACAATGAAAGAATTTTTTAGTACCTCCCCTGTTTCTTCGGGACAAAAAATAGTTTTGTTCATGGGGGAGATGTTGGAGGAGCTAGTCGGTAAAACCAACTAAGTCGATCAGCCGACTAAGTTGATCAGCCGACTAAGTCAATCAACCGACTAATTAGATATTAGGTCGGCCATATAAGGTCGTGTCGATTGACTGAACCGACAGGCATTTATTTGTAACTGTTTGTAAATCATATATATTAGGTTGTTGAGACAGATGAGAACTGGGTTCAGTTCTATGTTTTGTATGGACTCTTTTCATGTAATATAATATGTCATTCCACATCTATGTTCTTGTCTCTTATCTCTGATATTTCTATATGCTTTTAATGTGTATTATTGGCTGCAAATGTGTATTATTCCTGTCATGTGTCTCAAGTCCTAGTGGCTACAAATGTCTCTTCATAGTTTATGCCTTCTTTCTGTGAGAAGCATCGTGCTACGAATCTTGCCTTGTATCCCATGATGTTGCCATCTACTACATGCTGGATTTTGTAGATCTATATGGAAGATACTACAGACTTCCCTTCAGGTATTCAACATCGCATTCTAGTCATCATTCTTCATTTTGGATTATTTCTTGAACTGTCGTCATTTGTTCTTCGGAACAAGTCTCATCCTTCTTTTATTGTAGGCGATTGTATGCGATCTTTCCTACAAGTCAAATGCATTAGTTGTATGGTTAGAAACATTTCATAAGGCATATTCATAATGGAAAATTCTTATGCATAAAGATACAATCATGCAACTATTTTAGCCAATACAACATTCATCCATATCTCATGAAAAATTTCTAGATTCCTTCCATCTCTACCATGACATCATTGAGATTGTGCACTGATCTAATATGTTAGCAAAGAGGTTTCATTCTAGATAAGTAGAAATGGATATTTGTATATCACCATGAGCTACTTACCCATCACATGCATATTAGTAGTATACTATCATTAATGAAAACATTATATCATGCATAACACATCAACTGAATATAAACAAATGCATAACCAAATAATATCATCAAATGAAAATTGAATACTTATCTTTATTCGTTTCATGGGTAGACTTCTTCTAGAGCCTTTAGCTTCATCATATTCTTCATTCATAACATCATCATTTCTTATCCAAATGCTAAGATAGATAAGAGGTTCTTCAAGAATTGAGTTCTTCATATTCCTCATTGCTTGAGGGATCCTCTTTGAATCATGAGAGCTTGATCTTCAGTTACTCCCATCTTCTCTTCTCTTAGTATGAGTCGAGCTTCTTCTTGTGTGCACTCTTCCCAGAGTCTGCTGAAAGTAATCACTTCCTTCTGGAACACATTCCTCGAATGAATGAATCCCATGATCCTGGGAGGCCATTCAAGGTGGTTATCACAATTTCTGCATTCTCTACTTCTTCATCCACTGCTTCAAGTTGTTCTTTGATTTGAGAGACCCTTGTAAAGTATGACTGCACGGTCTCTGCATTCTGGATATTTACATTCTTCAACTGATTTCTCAAAGTCATCTTCCGATTTATGTTCTTCCCTTCAAATAGATTGGTCAAGGAATCAAAAATCTCTTTAGGTGTCTTTAGGGAAGACACTTGTGGTATAAGGTGATCCTTCATTGAATCAAGAATGATCTTCTTGGCCTTGACCAAGTTCTTCTTGTGTAAGGCTTTAGCCTCATCTCCCTCTGGAACTGGAACCTCTCCACTTAAGTAGGTGTCCAATTCATTTTCTTCAAGAGTGAGTGAAAAATTATAATTCCATGCTCGGAAGTTTTCAACTTCACCAAGCTTGTCATCAAGCTGGTGTGATAGGTCAATTTGAAATGAGAACTCAAATGTAAATAACAAAAAATTAGATCTTACCGATTTGAGGTGTCCGTCCTAGTTCCATATCTGGTTGATCTAGGGTTTGTCAGAGAAACCCTAATTATCAAAACTTGGAACCTTTCAAATCTGATTGGATAGAAATATGTGCCTCCTGAAGGTGAGCTAAGCAGCATACTCATTTTCCCAAAACTGTGATCAGAACTGCAAAATATTTGATGCCCTAGTTTTCTTCAATTTCTTTTGCAGAATTAACTGATATTGTTTCTACAATATATATGATAGTACTACTCCTTTGTGTCTGAAAATTTTCATTGCAGTAGCCTCGTTTTTTCTCTTTTCAACACCATAGGTTTGAGCAAAATTGGTTTCACCAATTGGTACTTCATTAGTTTTCCCAAGGTGACTTATTTTAGGACTATTCAGCATAGCGAACTTGTACAAACTTCCACGTGTTTCTGTTTCACATTTGGGGTCTAAAAATTTTACCACAAAAATTATAGTCCATTCCCTATATGGAACATCTTGAAAAATTAAATTTATACCTTCGTAGCCCGAGATATAGCAATTCTCACACAGTGTCCTATTTAGGGATGAATCTTGGGAGAGGCTGGAACCCTAATTTGGAGGAACCTTATCTCCTATAATATAGAGAATGTAAGGCTGAAATTTTTACACAGTGTTTCAAATGAAAGTTTCTTTGTCTTGTAAAAATTTCAGCATCTGAGACTTCTCCAATATTGAGATAGAGTGAATGTACCAAAACTACTAGTTTTAGTATTTTAGGGTTTTCTAGTTTGGGGTCAAATTAGGATTTGAATTTGCCGGAGTTTTACCCAACCAAAAATTTCGATCTTGGTCTCTAAATTTCAATTTTTAGGAGGATAGAAATCCTATTTTGGGCTCACTCAAAAATTCCTCTTCTGTGAAAAGCCCTAATTTCCTAGAGCAGTGACTGAAAATGCATGGAATCAAATTCTGCTTCGACAGAAAGATGCGCCCTTCAATGGAGAGTTAGCCTAGCCTCCTTTTGCTGATGATCTGTGGAGAGAGACCCAAAAAGTAAGAATCCCTAGCTTGTGCAGCTGCACAATTCCTTCTTCTCAGGTTATCTTTGATACCATGTTATATTTTTATCATTTAGACAATATAATCTTAGGATCTTATATGAGAGAATAACATGCACAACAATAATCACAAGAGACAAGAGACACAAAGAGTTTTCCTCGGGGAAACCATAAAGGAGAAAACCCCAGAAATTCCTCAGAGATAGAATGAGCACCAATGGAAGCATTAAAAAACAAAGACAGAAAGATGATCTCCAATAGCTGTTCTCTCTCTCACTTATGCGAGCTCCTCTTCTCTCACCTATGCACTATATTTGGGTGAGTGTGTGTCTCAAATAGAGAGGCTCACTCTCTATTTATATTAGTTTCCGACTTGACAATTACTTACTAGGGCCGAATTCTATAGGAGAGTCTAATAACCCTAGTGCCCCATAATTGTGGGGAATTTACCCACGACTTACAAAGGAGGGTTAATCTCTATGACTTTACATGACTTGATTGCATTAATGATTCTCCTGATAGGAACATCGGGGACCAAAGAAATACAATATATAAAATATACAAGTGAATACATTCTGAAGTTACAAATACATCAACAAAGCAACATCATCATCAATATCAGTATAGAAATACTGAAATTACCTGACCATCATCAGTATAGAAATACTGAAACTATCTTATCAACACCAGTATAGAAATAGTTAAAATACCTCATCATCATCAGTATAGACATATTGAAACTGTCTTATCAACATCAATATATAAATACTGAACCTGCCACATCAACATCTGTATGAAAATACCTAACATGCCACATCAACGTCTGTATGAAAATACGGAGCTTGCCAAATCAATATTAGTATGAGAAATACTGAACTTTCCACATCAACAAGAGTAGAAAATACTGAGCTTGCCACATCAATATCAGTATGAAAATGATGAACTTTCCACATAAATATCAGTATGAAAATATTGAATTTGTCATATCAGTATGGTAATACTGAAACTACCTCAACAACATCTGTATGAAAATACTAAACCTGCTACATCAGTATAGGAATACTGAAACTATCTCAGCAATCATCTCAACAATCATCAGTATAACAGTACTGAAGCTATCTCAACAATCATCAGTATAACAATACTGAAGCAATCATCTCAACAATAATCCACAATATAACAATATTGAAGCAAACATCTCAACAATCATCAGTATAACAATACTGAAACCACTTAAAACAACATTTTATCTGACTTACTAACCCTTTTGGGATGAAAATCCTATTCAGAAAAATTGATATCCTTGGAGACCAAATAAGCCTTGTCTATCTTACTAACCCTTTCAAGCCAACCAAGCTTAGCCATACATACTATCCACTTCTTTTCCTCTAACTATCTTAGAGCATTATCACTGCGAGTTCTCTGGTAGATCCATCTAGGAATTTTTTCTAACTTACTAACCCTTTCGAGCCAACAAGCCTAGTTAGACATGTGGATCTTCATGGCGACCAACAAACCTTGTCCTGGATTACACACCCGCTTGGGTTAAACTGATCTAGCCAGACATACTAATCCCCCTAGGATTAACAAGCCTCATCTGACTTAGTAACCATTTCAGTCCAACAATCCTAGTCAGACTTACCATACTCTAAATTGAGCTACTACTGCTGCATCCTTCTTCCATTTACCGTCACTCCCTCTTTCGATAGAGGTCCTTTTAGACTACACCAAGCTTGTATCGAAAGTATTCAAACTTTACATGAGACAGAGGCTTAGTCAACACATCTGCTAATTGTTCCTCTGTAGGAACATGCTTGAGCTTTACAGCTCCCTTCCGCAACTTGTTCTTTAACATTCTCTTCTTGTACATCCACAACTACATCCTACATTTGCAACTTACATCATTCTTATCTTGTACATCCTCAATTGCATCGTACATCCTCAAATTGCATCATTCTTCTTTTGTGCATCTGTAACTACATCAATTGTCTCTTGTACATCCACAACTGTATCGTACATATACAACTTCATCATTTCTTCTCTTGTAGGTGATTGCATACAATCCTTCCTACAAGTCAAATACAGTTATACGATTAGAAACATTTCGTAGCATATTCATAATGAAAAATTCTCATGCATAAAGATATATGACATATAATCATGCAACGATTTTCTCTAATGCAACAATCATCTATATCCCGTATACATACAATAACTTTCTATATGCCTTGCATCTTGCCAAGACATTATTTCAGCAAGGAGGTTTTATAAGTATAAATGGAATGTTGTACAACAACATAAGCCACTTACCCATCACCTACATATTAGTAGTAAACTACAAATACTCTAATATGCATAATACATTTCCTAAATCTAGAAACATATCTATGTACACATCTTGAACAACTAGATATATAGGAAATGACAATTCGAATACTTATCCTTGTTTTTTTGGTAGACTCCATCTTGATATCTATCTTCTTGAATTGTTGGAGTCTTCCAATGTGTTCAACTTCATCCTCTGATGCAGAGGACCTGTTCCTATCTTACTCATGATCGAAAATACTGAGCAAGTCTTCTTTCACCATAAATCACATAGAACTGTGTCTATTTCTCTTACCAGTGCTTCCCTTCTTATCCAATGATGAAATGGATAAGAGCATAATCTTTATCTTCATCAGTATAATTATTCTGGATCATATTCCTCATTACTTGAGGAATCTTTACTTGCTTTCTTCCCAGCTGCATATATTCATCCTTGGTTGCACTAAGAGAAATACTCTTCTTTCTACAATATGTTGGAGTGATCTTTTTGTTCATAGCGCTACCAACTCAATCATATCTCTGCAGTACCCTTTAGGTACCACACCATTTGCTTTGCATATTTTACTTGAATAAGGAAAATGTCCTCTCGATTTCATTAATCCCAAGAATCATGTCAAGATTCTCGAACTTTGATATCTACCATAGTCACTCCCTCTAAGGTGGAGCACCATCCTCTCTTTGCATCTATGTCACTTGTCGAGGTTAGTAGATATCAATATCCTTCATCTCGAACTTTGTTGCAAGTTTTCTCTTGCACCCAACTATGAGCTTCTCATCCTTTATAGGATTCTATATTCAACTTTGTAGTAAAGGTTGGGATATCCATCACTCTAGTTGATCCTCAAGCTCCTCATGTAACTGTATGTGCTATCCCACGAGTTCCTTCTGATCTTGTACAAATCCTTCTGTGCATAGGAGGTTCTCTATAGAGGTTCTCAAACCAAATAGGTTTCTCGATGTATTCTTCTGCTTTGATTACACCAACTATCTAGTGTAATATATACTACCAAAGAGGTGTGTCTAGCCCCTAGAGCAGTGTCTTGTCATAATCGATTCTCTCTTTCTGATAGAAACCATGAATGAACCTTTCTTCGTATCTTTTGATACTTTGATCTAGGGTGTACTTGATCTTGTAGATCTACTTGGAAGACTTCATAAAAATTCCCTTCATATCTTGAACTCATATCCAAAAATCATTCTGTATGATCGACTGGTACTTTTAGATCATATCATCCTTCCATTATTCCTTCTTGGGACATTCTTTTGCAAACTGTCATTTCTCATCACAATTGAACTATTGAGTTGTGAGATGTCCTTCTATTCTTGGCGGGAATGTTTTTCCTTATTGTTCTTTCTTTGCTTGGAATGAGTTCTTAGGGATTGATTGTCATCTCTTCTTCTTTAACCATCAATAAATATTCTTCTTATGTGCATTCCTCCATATGTGATATTCCTACTAGAACAACTCTCTTGAATGAACTTGGAAGACCATTCAAAATTGTAATTTATGCTTCAGCTTCTTTGACATTGTCTTCAATGGCTTCTAATTGCTTTGTTACATCTTATTTTACCACACATGGTGGATCACACATTTATGGCCTTCCCTGTCCCTCTGCAGACTCTTTGGACCCCATGGACCATTTTTGTACCTTTTATGTTTCCAAGATCATCCCTAAAAACATGCATTATTTTCCATACGTGACTTTTAAACCTATTCTCGTGTATATATGTGTATATGACCCTTAAACCTGCGTACATCGGGATGTGTGCAAAAGGCCAAATAGTTTTGGAGTTTTCGTTAATGTGGAGCCAAGTCACTTGTCTCTTGGCCTTCCATATGCCTTGAGATCACTCGGATTCGACCTTTCATTACCCCATTGAAGCACTATATAAGGAACCCTTTGGATACATTGAAAGGAGAGGAATTGAAGAGCAAGAAAACTATAGTCCATTGTTGCCGAAGCTTATAATTGAGTCTGCATACCTTTGTCCCTTGGATCACTTTGTGTTCTTCCCAAGATTTCCTTTTCTTGTGAGCTTTCTATCGAGAGATGGAGGATTGAAGTGGTGGAGGACTCAGTCTCTCCAGTTCGCAGACGTGCCGACAGAGGTTGTTATTCTTGTAATCTCTGATTTATGTTAATAGAAATATCTTTTCCTATCCAATAATGTGTATTTAAATGAATATTGAATCCATGGATGATTTTAAATGCTTATATGTTATTTATTATATATTTTAGAGTAGGTATAACACCATTATATAGCATGCTTGTCTTGTTTGCTAATTGTTGAGAGAGCAAATTGCTAACACAAGCGAGATTGGAAAAGCTCAACGAGAATCTACATCAACCATCTGGAATAAGGTATGTTTCGATATCCTTTAGTGTTAGATGTTTATTTATCTTGCATATTGGGAAGGGATTTATTTCTGCGGTTACTCTGTCTGTTGTGGTACCCCAACCCATAGGAATTTTTCTCCGTAACATGCTTCTTGAGCTAAGATATTCTTGTGAAGTAACATTGAATGTTTTCTGACATTGCACCTTGACATCCTTGAGTTGAGTTCTCAAGGTCATATTCGTACAAGTTGTTCATTGCATCAAACATATCCTTGGGAGTTTTCGAGGATGATACATGTGAGATCCAATGGAGATGAAAATACTCATCTTTGTTTTGACTTCATCTTCGTCTGGACATGCAGCTTCTTCTTTGACATAGTTCTCCATGTCATGCTTCTTCAAGTATGAGAAGCACTCTATAATTTCATGCATAGAATTTCTCGACTCTTTCAAACTTGTCCTCAAGCCTGGTACTATTTGTCATCATGATAAAAATGAGAACCTCAAATGTAAATAGATAGGATCGAACTTACCAGTGAGATTGCTTCAACATGATGCTTTCTTGAGGCTCTTCTGGAAGACTGCTTCTGGTAGACCTAGGGCTTGACAGAGAAACCCTAATGTTTTCAACTTGGGTATCTTTCAGATTTGATTGGATGGAAATATGCGCCTCCTCAATGCGAGCTGAGCAATATACTTATTTTCCCAAAACTGTGGACATAACTGCAAAGTATCTAATGCCCTAGTTTTCCCTAGCAGTAGTGTTAGGTCAAAAATTGAAAGTCCACAAAATGAGGAAATTATTACATAGAAATATGTTCCCTCATAGGGCGAGTTTGATGGTCCGCCTTCTTCAACTGATTGGTGGAGGGAAGTGCTCGAAACAGGAAGCCTTAGTTTTTCTCCAGTTTCTTCTACAACATTGACTGATCTTGTTTCTGCTATAGCTCCTAGTTTTTTTCTCCTAAAGGTGTGAAAATTCATCATGAGGTATATTGGCCTATCTTCTTTCCAACCCAATAGGTTATAGCAGAATTGGATTCACCGGGTGGGACTTATACAAAGTTTCCCAAGGTGACTTATTTCAATACTGTTCAACATAGAGATCTTGTACAGACTTCCATGTGTCATTGTTTCACCTTAGGGGTCTGAAATTTTTTCCAAAGAAACTAAAGTCTATGCCATTTCTGAAACATCTTGTGAAATTTCATTTGGACCTTCCTATCTCGAGATATAGCAATTTTCCCTAGGTGACCTGTTTAAGGATGAATTCTAGGAGAGGATGGAACCCTGAGTTGGAGGAATCATATATCCTATATTATAGAGAATATGAGGCTAAAATTTTTACACAAGCTACAAAAATATTTTATCTTCATCTTGCCAAAGTTTCAACTCCTGATCCTTCTCCAATATTGAGTTATAGCGAAATTACCAACATGACTAGTTTTTGTCTTCTAGGGTTTTCAAGCATCAAACCCTAATCTTCAGTAGTTGTAGCTGTAGCAGTGTTTCAGCTGCACAAAGACTTATTTCATGGTGGCTATGATACCATGTTACATTTTTAATGGTTATAGAATATATAAAACATTTAGCATCATAACATCATAACAATAAAAAAAGGATCATTGAAAGAAAGACAAGTACAACAACACAAGAGAACATAAAGATTTTCCTCAGGGACACCATAAGGGAGAAAATCCCGCAAAACTTTCTCGGTATAGAATTTGACCAAGTATAGTGTAAAAACCCAATAACAAGAATAGTTTCTCATTTTCCACAGTATACTCTTTCTCTCTCTCTCTCTCTCTCTCTCTCTCTCTCTCTCTCTCTCTCTCTTCAGCGCAATACTTGAGTGTAAGATGTGTAAGAATGAGAGAGGCACCTCACCTATTTATATTCATTAGGTGAGTGCCTCAAATAAATAACTAGGTCGGACAGGTTCCCTATCTAGGTCTGACCTACCTTGGGAGACTCAAAATACATTTTATATATTACTTTTGTGGGTACTATTTCCCTGACTTAAAATGGAGGGTTTAACTCATGACTTTTACATGACCAATTACACCAAGGGCATCTCTGAATGGGGGAATAACATCTTTGAAGTAGAATACAACAAAAGTACAATAGAATATCTTCTGAAGTTACAATACTTTAACACCTTAAAGTCAAAACTTTCCATCTATACTCCAAGAATGATTTAATTTTGATTTTGGGTTGATCTTGACCACTTTATTGATTCCCAGAATTAGTAAGTGTGATTTCCTGCAAATTTTTCCTTATTCTACTTTTATCCAGCTTTTCTGTGGATAAGGTAAAACTAGCTAACTAGGAAACTGGTATCTTTTGTTGCCAAACCATCCTCCATTATTTTCTCTCCATGTTCTAGGATTAGCATGTTTATCCATCACTCTTGACAACTCATTCCTGTTTTTTCTAATTCATGAGGTCCTTGACTGATTTGGGAAGTGCTTTGGTCACATGTGGGGGTTTATCATATTTGGTAAGCCTGCCTTTCTTAGCTTTATGAGTTGTCTCCATACAGATAGATTTTAACTATAAGGGATGTACTATTTATGTACACTATTATTTATCATTATTCAATGGAAGGATACACGCCAATATTAATCTCTTCATTCATGTGATTCTGTCTCTTTTCTTCTCTCTATTTTCTTGTGTATGGTTGTGAGAATTATCTTAGTAGAAAGATATATTTCTAGCGCTTCTTTTTAGCATATTTGATCATATAATTCGAGATAATATTTCTACATGGTATTAGAGCCTAGGACATCAAATTTCTGACATGGTATCATAGCACAAATTTTCTCAAGTTCTACATAGTTGAGGCACATCCAGTCTCCTATCTCTCTTCGAAGAAGAGCTTGATCTAAGCTTACAAGATTTTCTCCTAGTTTTGTTTTTGTAGGTTATAGAGAGTTTCTTCTTGAGTGCATCATCTTAGAAATATGTATTATTCCTCATCTGTAATTATTACTCCCTTCAACTATCGCGAATGGAAAGCCAAAATTGGCATTCTATTGCGCAGTAAGGGACTATACATAGTTACTCCAGCTTTGGATAATGAGCCCAATGTTGTGATTGAGAAAGATAAGTGGAATAATAGGTTGGATAAAGCCTATGTATTTATTTGTCTCTCTACTCCTCCTGATCTACTCTTTCATCTAGATGTTTTGAACACTCCAAACCAAGTGTGGAACCAACTGGAGTATCTCTTTGGAGTTCAAGATGAGTTAAGAGCGCATCCGTTGGAGATTGAGTTATTCTCACAGAGTCCAAGAAATTTCAATTTTATTGAGGGTTTCTTCACCAAGTTCAAGTCACTTGTTCTAATTATCAATAAATGTGGGATTGATAAGAAATATGATCAATTAATCCTTTCCATTCTTTCTAAATTGGGTCCTGATTACTCAGTTTTTGTGTCTACTTTTCATGCTACCAGGCTTGTTGTTCCTAAGTGGAATATGCATTCTTTAAATAATTTATTTGATTCACTAACAAATGAGAAAGATAAATTGATCCAAATGGGTTCTCTTAAATATTCCAAGGGAAAGGATAATGATCTCATGGTTCAAGGAAGCAAGAATACCAAATCCAAAGAAAAATAAATTGTGAAAGAGAAGAAGCTAAAGTCAGAAATTGAAGATGAAAGTTCAAAGTCTACTGATGAAGATTCACTAAAGAAGGGTAAGAAGAAAGGGAGCACATACAAGTGTTCTTATTACAGAAAGAGATTTCATTTAGATAATAAATTATTCGAGAATAATATGGACATCATATCTCATCTTCTTGAGAAGCACACGATCAAAGTTCCAGATGAGCTAGAGAAGCCTGCTGATTCTTTAGAACACTGTCATAGTGCGCAGTTCCAAGGTGATATGACCTATGACTTGAGTGCCAGATTTAAGTCCTTTCCTCGTGTATCTGATATATATTTAGTCTCTGATATATCAGAATCATAAATATCATATACTTTCTTTGATAATCCTCCTATTAGCCTACTAGATTCATCGCCCGAAAATTGTGATTTTTCACTAGATACTTACTTTCCTTTGAGAAACTCTTCCTCATTTCATTCACAAGATTATATCTCTGATTTAGAATATTGTTTTCAGGATGATATTCATGTCATGAAAAAATTCATACCACCATCCATACCATCTACCATACCTATGAATAATTCTAATACTATACAAATCCCAAGTTCACTAGATGATTCCTCATTGGTCTCTTATGTAGTGTTACTTATATTACATGGTTTAAAGTCTTTCCTATATTTCAGTGGTTGGTTATCCATGAAATTAGTAATATTTGGACTGATATTAAACATGTTTGTATATGTTCTAAACACTTATGGTTCATATCTCAAGTCCATCCATCATTCATATTTTTACACCTATCAGTTTTCTCCAGTTGTTCATAGTTTTCCTAGTCTAGCCCTATATACTCATGGAGTCACTAAAGCCTTTGTATTTGTTGTTCCATATGAAAATGTTTTTTATATATTAGAGTTTTATCAGCCTCATATCATATATGGGAAGGCTCTACATCATATTGGAATAATTACATGTGATTCACATCACAATTTTGCAGCTATTCAAGGAATTGAGTGTGTAATAAATTATCTTAATTTTTGAGTGTGTAACTGGCAAGAAGCATTCAGATAATTCTCCTACTTCATCAGTTGATGAGATACCAGGAGTATCTCCTCTTCCTTCTTTCATATCCAACACTCTAGTGCATGATCATGGAGTTCATGCTTTTTTCATCAAGTCTTTCACCAAGAAGCAGTTCATTCATCTCATTCAAGTGAAGATAAAGAAATACCGAAGACATTTTATTTCAAATTTTGTGCCTTTTCCTTTCTTGAGGGAGTATTTTTCACATGTTTTTTTGCCTCTTTCCTCATCTTTTTGGACATAATAATTGTTAAAGGGTGACCATATCATTGTTGCTGGGACCTATATACACCTCATAACTTAGGATAAAATAATCAATCAATTTTGATTAATTTCCTACCCACTAGCCTAGATAGTTGGCATACACTTGCACCTTAAAGTCAACACTTTCCATCTATACTTCGGGAATGCTTTATTCTGATTATAGGTTAATCTTGACCACTTTATTGAATCCCAGAATTAGTAACTGTGTTTTCTTGCAGATTCTACCTTATTTGTCTTTTATCCAGTACCTATGCACCCTATGCACCCCTGGACCCTATTTTCACTAGGAACATATAAAGAGTAGAACACATTTCCAACAATCCTAAAGATCCAAAGGAAATTCTATGCCTTGCATGACTCTTGTTTTAGAACCACTAAACTATTGCTAGGGTAAGCTAATTAAAGTGGTTTCATTTAACGACAACTACTTTATAAGTACTTAGAATTACCAATTTGGAATTAATTTAACAACATTAGAAGCCTCAATGATTTCATAAACAATACACAATATTTCACATGATTACACTTCTTGGTCGATAATTTAAGTATAAGTTAAGGGATTTGAAAACTCAAAAATAATTGTAATCCTTTATCTCACCACTTTGATTTGTGTTAATTATTGCTTGTTTTCTTTGTATTATTTATAGAATTTATTGGTAAGAACACTAGTAGGAAGGGGCCCTCCCTCATTCTAAAAAACAAGTACTCTATGTAGTTATTCAATTTGTAAGGCTTCAACTAAATAACCATCATTGGATTTCTTCATGATATCTATCTTTTCCAAGGCATCTTTGGGGCTATAGTGAATGCCGCTGATGTCACAAGAGATTTTTCTTTTTTCTTTGGCTCAATGGACTCACATTCACTAGGACGGACTTGTATTGATCTTTCTAATTAGTAATTAATGTTATCTCCAAATGCTCAACCTCTTTCCCTCCACGTCTTCCATTCAACATTCCAATTGTTTCTTTTTTGCCAAAATGGCAATAGACAAAATATATAAGCATGGAAACACTAATAGAAATATTTTATGAGAGGAATCGTTTGATCTTCTGGTAGATGATTAAACATAAAAAAATCATCAACCTTGTGCTTCAATGCTCATAGTATGCAACATAATTCTCAATATTTCTATATACTCTTTGTGTTTCTTAATCTCCTTTGTTAGTTTTAAGATTGTTTCCCCAAAATATTGTGTAGTTGCAATCATCGCAATGGTTATTACTACAAGATTGGTCTCTCCAATATAAAGCATCATTGTCTCAGTAGTTTCACTACAACCATGCTCATTTTCTTCTTCTTCTCCTTGTATTGGTTTGTATTGTAATCACCCTCTTTTTGTTGAACATAAAGGTCTCTAAGAAAACAAAATGATCTTTATAATCAAATTATGTTATTGGATAAATTTGCATTTAAACCTTCTAGCCAAGATTTCATTGATGAGATATTGGTTTGTCTGCTTGCTAGGCCCAAATAAACATGTGATCGGATTTATTTCTCAATACCCATATTGAGGTGCTAATGGTCTCTCTACCCATTTCTTGGAACCAATTCCTTTGTAGATTTTGAATCTTTTGTTTATTGGGATTATTCCTCCATTGTCATTGTAGTAACTTCGTTAGGATATGTTGCTTCTCCATTTCCCTTTTCCATTAGTGTGCTACGTATTGTGCCAACCACCTTATATCTTTTAAGTATTTGAACTTGTGTTTCCTCAGGGATAGATGTCCAAGGGTTGATGTTTTCATTACATTTGAAATTGATATCAATAATTTTTTATTAGATGTCTCTTTCTACAATACCAGGATTTCATATTTGGATAACATGAAACTTGAGAGCTCATTTACAATATTCATCTTTTTGGAAACCTTGATGGAAGTAAGGCTAGGTTAATATTTTCTACTTGAAATGGTTGAGGATCATATTAAAGGCTAGGTTAATATTTTCTACTTGAAATGGTTGAGGATCTTATCTAATGGGACATGGAATTTGAAGGGTCCAAGTTGTAGTTTGTAGAACTCCATCTTGTCTACTACCTCCAAGGTTGTAGAAAAGTCTGCAAGAGTGAAATCTCCTACGGTGAGGGGATACAATAGGATCATGCATTTCTTGTGTTCCTTTAATTTAGAGGTAGATCTAAATTTAACTCATTGGTATCTTACCTAAATGAGTAATAACTTGTCTAGAACATAGGTAGATTTGAGGGACACCCATGTATACAAATGTAGTTATCATCTTACTCTAATTATTCATATATGATTGCATTTATGGAAATTATTTCTTCTTTAGACAATCTTGGTCATCAACTATTGAAGATGAACTCATAAATAGGAGGAAAATAAGTTTTGCAAAAATGTTCAAAATGGTATAAGTATGTTGTTATGCACCAAATTCCCCCCAAAAACATAAATTAAGAAAGAGAGAATAATCCAATGCCTTGATAATGAATACAAGGGATGAATAAGAATCGTCTTCTAGGAAGAAACCTCCTTATACAATGTAGCAAAGACACAAGAGGAAATTACATGATTATACAAATTAATCTCCTTTATTATAAATAGGAGATGAGTGATCATTATGTGACATAATAATAATATGACCTAAGCATAAGTAATATAATAATAATGAATGATGGTCAAGGCCTTAACATAACCCCCCTCTTTAAAAAAAAAATTCTCTCAAAGCTTGTAATTGAAGGTGCTTCTTCATGAATTTGTCATCTTCCCATGTAGCTTCTTCTAGTGGTATATTATTCCACTTGATTAGGTACTTTATAATGGTTCTATTCCAAAGAGATAGAGAACATATATCAATAACTGTTTCTAGTTCCAAAATCAACTTCCCTTCTTCATTTAATTTAGGTAATTCCATTTTCACTAGCATAGTATGCCCCAAAACTATTTTCAAGGAAGATACGCATTATGAATGCGGGAGGAAGGAAAATCTAACTCAAATTACACCTCTCCAATATTGCAAACATTAGTTTAGGGTTCATAAAATTTTGGAGGTAATTTTTTATTCTTCTTATGTTTGAGAGTAGATTGCTTATAAGGTTGTAGTCTCAAATGCACCTAATTACTCACCTCAAATTGTCTTTCACTTCTATGTTGATATACTTGTTGCTTCATCCTATTCTAGTCCATTTGAAGTTTTTTTAAGGATCTTCAATTTTTCTTTAGAATTTTCCATATGTGCATTCACTACATGTACTTTGGAATGATCCACAAAAGGGATGTGATACTAGGAGTTGGATAACCATAAATATATTAAAAAAGAGTCATATTTGTAGATGTGTGATAGGTGGTATCATTCCACCATTATGCTAAAGGAAACCACTTGACCCATTGAGATTTATTGTTTGAAGAAAAGAAACGGAGATAACCTTCTAAACATTTGTTAACAATTTCTGTATGTCTATCTATCTGTGGGTGATATGTTGAATTCATAACCAACTTTGCTCCCAATATCTTCCAAAAGTCTTTCCAATTTTTTTTTTTTGTGAATTTTGGATCCTTGTCACTGACAATTACTTTATTGAATACACGAATTATATGAATTTCCTTCGTAAACACTTCGACCACTTGACTTGTACTGTATGTACGCTGATTTTCCAAAATGTGCATATTTTGTGAGCCTATACACAACCATACAAATGGCATCCTTGGCTTGTGATTTTGGTAAACCTATAATGAAGTCCATTGATATCTCTTCACATCTTCAATTAGTTATGTGTAAAGGTTGAATTAACCATAGAGGCTTCACTATCTCAACTTTATTTCTTTGGGACACCTAGAATTCTCTTACAAATGTTTGAATATATTTCTTCATTTGATGTATCTTCTTTCTTCATTTGATCTTAAAAAAAAATATTTTTTGATACTTTAATAAGTTTTAACGAAACCTGAATGTCCTTCCATTGGAGGGTTATGATACTCCCTTAATTAGTATTTTTTCAACTTCAATTGGAAACATAAAAATATTTTACCCTCGTAACAAAGAATATTTCTCTTCCATTACCAATGTTCCATACATATATTCCCTTCTTTTAGACACTGTATTTCTATCTAGTACTATTATCTTTTTTCCTTTCACGATGAGCTTCTATGAACCACAAATGAGTGGAAGATGTCATGGAATATAATTTGGATAATAATTTTATTCTAGAAAGGGAATATGCTACCACATTTTCCTTTCCTTTTTTTTGTCGATTATTTCAAATTAAAATTGTTTCATATTCGATACCCATTTGTTTCCTCTTTTGATGACACTCTTTGTTCCAAAAATTACTTTAGGATGTCATGATTTGTCTTGAATTTAAAGTGTCTCCAATGAGATATTATTTCCATTATTTTATTGCATGTAAAATTGCTGCAATTTTTTTTATAGGCATATTTCACCTTGTCATCTTCTTTGAATTGTTTATTTTCAAAATCCAATGACCTCCCTTCTTACATCAATACTACTCTAATTCCTCATCCCAATACATCCCATTCGACTATGGATGTATTACTAATTAAATTTAGGTGCTGCTAATACTAGTGTAGAATACATATCATCCTTTAGGAGTGAGAATGCCAAGGTAGCTTCATTCCATACAACTAAATTTTTCTTCAAGAGATATGTGAGTGGACTTGCAATGCATTTATAATTCTTAACAAATTTTCTGCAATACCCTATAAGACCTAAAATCCTCTAAGAATATTGATGTTCTTAGGAATAGTCCATTTTGTGATGGCTTCAATTTTTTGAGGATCCACCATGACCCCTTCTCTTGAAACAATATGACCCAAGTACTCTACTTGTTTCCCAAAAGAACATTTGTATCTTTTTACATAAAATTGATTGCTCAAGAATTTGTAGGATTTGACCCACATGTTTAATGTGTTCTTCCCATGATTTGAAATAGATAAGTATATTATCAAAGAAAACAGACACAAATGATGAAAATAAGGTCGAAATTTTTTGTTCGTAAGGATTTGAAAAGTAGAAGGAAACCCATAAGGCATCACCAATAACTCATAGTGCCCTTCATGTGTTCTAAAAGTTTTTTGGGGAATGCTTCTTATCTTAATTTTATTTGATGGTATCCTAATTTTAGATCTAACTTTGTGAAGTAAGCCATTCCATGAAGTTCATATAATAGCTCATCAATATTTGGAATGGGACATTTATTCTTGATGGAGGTTTTGTTTAAATATTTGTAATCATGGTACATTCTCGAAGAATTATCTTTTCTTTTAACCATCACTACTCATGATGAAAATAAAATCCTTCTTGGTTGAATAATGCCTGCATCCAACATTTTGTGTACCATTTTCTCATTCTCTCTTTTTTGTTGATGCATATATCTATAAGGCCTTTTATTAGGAGGAGTACTTTTGGGAATGAGTTCCATTTGACATTCATGATCTCTATATGGAGGTATTCATTTAAGAATATCTTGGAAGACTCTATAGTGATTTTCCAAGGTACATTTTAATTCATCTAGAATATTTTCATCTCTATGCATTACTTCCATAGAGTAAATTCTAGCAATAAATCTACCACAACCGTTTTTTAGGATATTTTCCATTCTAGGAGAGATAATGATATGAGAGGGTGGATATTTTAACCCTTTTATTTATATTGAATTAATTCCAATTCAAATCTCATGAATAAAAAAATGTTGTTTATAGAAACTGTACCCAAGGTTCTCAACCATTGAATCACTATAACAACATATAATTCCCCAATGGGAATAACATACAAAGGGATCGATAAATTATATTCTCCCATACTAAGTTTAATGTTATGGATTTCCCTCCACAATCAATACTTCCCCCATTAGCAACCAATACTTGAAAATTTTTCTCCAGATACATGAAACAATCGAAGTGCTTTACTAATTTTTTATCAATCAAATTATTCGTAATACTTAAAGCAGTTAGTAATATGACCCTTTTATTCTTAATGTAAATTTAAATCTTGAGGGTTTGACCCGCTAACATAACTACCAAGGCATGGAATAATATTTCACAAGTGTCTAGATTTATGTTGTGTAGAATTTCTACATATGTTCCTTGCTTT
The DNA here is from genome assembly GCA_001517045.1 of Pseudotsuga menziesii. Taxonomy (NCBI): domain Eukaryota; kingdom Viridiplantae; phylum Streptophyta; class Pinopsida; order Pinales; family Pinaceae; genus Pseudotsuga; species Pseudotsuga menziesii. The sequence continues at coordinate 67,085 of LPNX010883279.1, read as the reverse complement.
CGTTGGTTCAAAAGTTCTTCCTTACCCATTTGTGTTGATTCATCTATTTCCTCCTCCTCATTATTCTTTGAAGTGAACAATTTTGTTTCTTTACATTTATTCCATTTATACCATTTTCTATTACTACCAAAACATAGTCATTTTTCTCTTATTTCATCCATTTCCTTTCGTGATATTTGAGTAGGTTGCGGTAGTGTTTCGTTATGATGCAAACTTTCGTCTCCACTTCCTACATATGCTACAATTGTAGACTTTTGTATAGCCTTATTTTTGGCTTGAATATAATGATGATAATATTGCACAACTTTCATAACACTTCAAGCCATTTTAAGAGAATCCTCATGTTTGATGTATTCTTTTAATCTACCCATGCAAGATTCTAACAAATGATAGTCACTTATGTTATTTACCCATATAGACAATACTTGAAATTATGAATTATAATATTGCGCATCATCTAAGTGCTTTATTCTTATCAATCGACTAAAGTAATTTTGTTCCAAAAATTTACCATATTCATCTTCTGGGTCTCTTCTAAATAAAATCCAAGTATAATGATAAGAAGAAGAATTCCTTTTAAATTATCATTGATACCATTGATAGGGTTTTATTAAAAATACAATGTTGCTTAGGAAATACTTTTCTCATCATCCATTCTATTATGAAATTCAAAGAATGTTTGTATTTGGTTCACCCATGTAAACACATTTGTTCCATAACAATTTCTTAATTGAACCTTGGGAATGAAGTAGTTCCTTGGTCTTAAATTGAACCCATGATGATGTAGATTATTAATTATTAGGGACTTCAACCTCTTATTCTCCAATTGTTTTCATTTTTCTCAATATGTTATTGCTATAATTCCATGTTGTTCTCCTTATTCTCTTCATGAATAAATGACTTAGAAGAATGTATGATCTCATTCATAATTTATCTCTTCATCTTTTTGAGATCCTCCTTACTGGTAATCTATTCAAGATCTGATTTACTCACCATATTTTATTACTTGTTTCAATGGCCTTTTTATTTCATTTTTTTTGTTTAATAAGTTTAAAACATGTCATTGAACTTTCATTCAATTCCATATTTTTTCTCTCCAATTTTGATATCTGGTAAGATTTATCTTCATTTTCTTCATGAGTCATGCTTGAGCTCTCTAGGGTTTTAATTGGTGTATTATATTTTGCAGGACCCCTTTCCATGTGATCACAAACTAATATTTACACATAATTGTATCAATTTTCTCTATATGACCCTTTTGAATCACCCAAAACAAATATTCCAATCAAAAGTTATGCAAGTGTTAAGTTAACATACATTGTGAAACCCAATTTATAGGTTTTCTTGGTGGCTGAGATTTATTATGAAATATCTTTGAATTTCCATCCCTTTTGAGTCTAAAATGTATTCCTCTAGTAGCCTAGTATGTCTTGTATACAATGCCACAAGTTTGACCCAATTATGATGTGCCAATAGAGAGTTATGGTAACATTTCCAAAACTAGTTTTTTTTTGTTCCTTTTAACAGAGAAAACTCGTATGACCTGCCATGGGTCCATTTTTTCTTCTTTGATTATAAAAATTGTACCACAATTACTATGATCTGACTTCCTTCTTATGTAACAAGTCTCACTAAATTTAGATCTCTCAAACTTTAGATATGACTATTTTACCTAGAGCACTTGTTTGAGACTAGTTTTTGAACTAGTCTAAAACCCTAACTTACACATGGTATAACTAAGAATATGCAATGAATTAAGACATAAAATTCATATGAAAAATAGTTTTCTACATCCTCGAAGGCTCATCAATTTTTTTATATAAAAAATGACCCTAAAACAAAATTATAGCGAAAAATAATAAGATGTCTCATTTTGGAAGCATCCAAGCTTTGATACCAAATGTTATGTACCAATTTCATAAAAGAACATAAAACAAAAAAGAGAGTAATATAACGACTTGATATTGAATAAGAATCCACTTTGAGAGGGAAACCTCCTTATACAATGTAGAAAATACACACAACAAGGTTATATGAGTCTACAAATGAATTATTATAAAAGGAAGATGAAGTGATCATTATGTGACCTTATACTTATCTGACCTAACTATAGTTAATATAATAATAATGAATCATGTATAGGGATTTGACATACATGTATCCACAATGTTTAATAAAACACACTAATAGGATAAATATAAGGGTGCCACATATTCCACATTCTTGATAAGTCACTCATGGAACATAGTGCATCCATTAGGAAAATTTCCCTATGGAATTCAGGGGACTTGTCATTTTAATTTTCCATGCATCTCTTAACATCCACATTCATGTTTCTTGCTAGTTTTCTACACAATTTAAAGAGGACCCTTTGTTCAATGCCTAATGTATCAAATGTACCCAATTCTTGTGTTGCTATGAGAAATCATTTTATGTATATATCATGCACACCCATCTAGATATATCCCTCATTGGTCCCATAGGATGAGAAGTGTGATATACATTTGACAAGTGCTTCCTAAATGGCCTTCCTTCCTTCCACTATAACTCAATTTTTTTCACTTGGTTGTGCTTGACAACAAATCCTTGTACAAATTGTTTATCCAACATTAGTACTGGTGGTCAAATGAATTGCAACTATAGAAACATAATCCCTTGGCTCAATACTTAAATTATTAACTCAGGAGTTCGTACAAACTTAAGAGGTATTGTGCACTGTATATGAAACTGGAAAGGAAATAACTTGGAATACTAACTAAGAAAGAAAGTAAATGTAAAGAAACAAGTAACTAGGAAATAAATACATCAAGGAAATAACTTGAAATACTAACTAAGAAAGACGGTAAATGCAAAACAACAAATTAAATAAGAAAAAAAAGAGGTTAAGGAAATAACTAGAAATACTAACTATTAAGGATGGTAAATGCAACCTGGAAAGGAACAACTTAATCTAGGAAAATAAAGATGTCAAGGAAATAACTTGAAGTACTGACTAAGAAAGATGGTAAATGCAAAGAAATAACTTCATCTAGGAAAATAAAGAAATAAAATGTTGAAAATTTTATAAAAGGAAATAAATGTTGATTTTATCTAAAAACGCTTATAATAGGAAAAATATAGGAATATTATAGTAAACTACCGGAATGCTATAGGAAATTACAAGAAAGACAAAACACATGGAAGGAATTGACATCAACAAAAATGAGTGAAATAACATACATACAGGGGTTCCTATCATCTCCCTTGAGTGGGACCAACCCAAGGAATCTCTTAGAACCCAACCTAAGAAAGTACACTTAAAAATGGAAGAACACTAGTTCTTCTTTATTAAAAATATGTCATTAAAATAGGGAAGCAAGTTGCCTCTTGATAGAAATTCATCTTGACCAACAAGGGATGAATGGAAAATATAAAGGGAAGGATAATATAGGCTAAGCTAACCTAACATCCCAAATACTAGTTCTATTTGTACTTGACTAAACTCCAAACTATCCCATGCAATCAACTCCTTGATTTAAGGAAATTGTCCTAGTTAACTAGAAATCTACATGCTGATTTTGGGGAATTGATTCGTCCTTGAGAAATTTGATTTAGCCTCCATGATTTGAATTGGATTGATGTTGATCCCTTCTTCCATGTGGTGGAATATCATGATAATAATCAACACTTGAGTAAATTTATCATGCAATCAACTCCTTGATTTGTGGAAACTGTCCCCTAGTTAACTTGAAGTATGCATGTTAATTTTGTGGGATTGATTGCCCCTATTCAGAATTCTACTTGGCCTCTATGATTTCGTCTTTAGATGATATTTAGTCCTTATTTATGTGTTGGAATATTATGAGAATAAAGAGGGGACATAATCCCTTAAATCTCTCCACCTAAATCTAGTTTGACTAGTGGACTCATTGAGAGATATTTGAGATGATAGTTGTTACTTTAGTTCTTCCACTTTTCTTGATACATTTTGTGGAAATTGAACCCAGGTGTTAGAACAATTACACTCACAACAATTGCCAATTACAAATGCAAATTACTCACAAAGGAGACTGAATAATGGAGCAGAACACTAATCTGTATTGAATAAGTGTACAATAGCCAACCTTGTGAAGTCATAGGCTACCACAATAAATAATTACATGAGGGATTCGAATGCATGGATATTCCATTTGAATCTAGTCAAAAGCAGGCTTACTAAATCTAAGAAAATCCCCCATATGTGCATAAAGCAGTTTCCAAAACTGTCTAGGAGCTCATGAATTGGAAAAATCAATTAGGCAAGATAATAGTGGATGGAAGGAAAACTCATACATGCTTTTCATAGGAGAAAAGAGTGGAGGATGTGGAGGACAAAAAACAAGTTAACCTCACCTAGTCAAACTTTCCCAATTGCCTTAAAACACTGAAAAAGCAGGCAATAAAGCAGAAAAAGCAGACATGCGCTAGGGAGGCCAGGAATAAAGCAGATTTGATTCCAAGAGGTTTCCCAAGCGCTCCATGACTCAAAATTAGCAAGTTTGACCACTATGGATGTGTAGATGACAACTTGCATAAGGTGGAATATGGAAACTAGGCAAATAAGACAAAAAATGGATTAATTAATGTCTAAGGTAGCTAACTATGGTTTGATTATTCTAACACCCCCCCTTAAGCCTAACTTATGAGTAATACATCAGAAAATTATAGGGCCTAGAAACAAGGCTTAGTCACCCTTTACATACTGCATGTCCATTTAACCAAGGAAAGAGGCAAAAACCCAGTGGGAAAATCCTCCCTTAAACATGGACTGTAAAACAAAATTTGGAAATCTTGTCATCACTCATGCTTCATAGCATGATCAGCAATCCCCAATAGTGATTTAAGATTGCTGAATGTCTTCTCACAAAAAAAATTTGGTGAAGATATCAGTTACTTGTTCTGAAGATGAACATAAGAGTAGGTGAATGGTGCCATCATGCACAAGCTGTCTGATGTAGTGCATATGGATCTCAATGTGTTTGGTTCTCTGCTTCTGAACTGGATCATTGCAGATTTGAATGGTACTCTGATTATCATAGTAGATAGTAGTTGAGTATTTTGATTCGAAGCCACAGTCTCCAAGTAACCCCTGCAACCATAAGCATTGAGTTGCTGCATTTACAACTCCTCTGTACTCTGCTTCTGTAAATGAGAGTGCAATGGCACTCTGTTTCTTGCTTGACCAGCTGATTGGCCCTTATGCAAGCATGAACACATATCCTGATGTTGAATTTCGATCTATTCTGTCACCTGCCCAATCACTGTCAGTAAACCCAATCAAATCAAGATCAAATTTAGCTTTATAGAAGATCCCATGTGTCCTTGTTCCCTGAACAAAGTTAAGGATCCTTTTGGTTGCTTTCCAATGGATCTCATGAGGCTGATCCATGTATATAGAAGCCATACTTACTACATAAGAAATATCTGGTCTATTATGTGTAATATACAACAAACATCCAATCAATTGCCTATACAGTGTATTGTTTACCATAGGTGAAGAATCAGCTTCTTCAAGCTTCACTCCTGAAAGGAAAGGAGTCTTTCTTGGCTTACAATCCTTCATTTTGAATTTGTTCAGTAAATCCAAGGCATACTTGGACTGGTGCACCTTGATTCCATATTTGGTTTGAGCAATCTCAAGCCCCAAGAATTGGCTCAATAGCCCCAAATCTGTCATGGAGAAGGCATGGTTCATTGCATCCTTCAAGGAAGCAATTTCATCCTTTGAGCTTCCTGTAATGAGAAGGTCACCAACATATAAAAAAATGATCATTAATGAACTATTAATCAGCTTCAATTATACATTTGGATCTGATTTGCATCGAACAAAATTCAGTGATAGCAGAAAGCTATCAATCTTGGCATACCAAGCCCTGGGGGCTTGCTTAAGCCCATACAATGAATTCTTTAGCCTGCACACAAGAGATGGGTTAGTAGAAAATCATTGAGGCTGCTGCATGTATATCTCTTCAGTGAGATCTCCATTCAGGAAAGCACACTTCACATCCATGTGATGTACTTCCCATTGCTTTGAAGCTGCAATGGCTAAGGCTAGCCTGATGGATCCATCTTTTCCACTGGTGCAAAGGTCTCATTGTAGTCTATGCCATGAACCTGTGAGTAGCCCTTGGATACCAATATGGCCTTGTACTTCATAGGTGAACCATCAGCAGCAAATTTGGTCTTGTACACTCACTTACACTGAACTAGCTTCCTCCCTAGGGGAAGATCAAACAGCTCCCAAGTGTTGCTCTTCTGGAGTGAGCTGAACTCTTCCTTCATGGATGCTTTCCATCTTGGATCTTCTGCTGAATCTTCATATGTCTGAGGATCTGATTCAACCATCAGATATAATTTCTCATCAAACATAGGATCTTTCATGCATAAAGCACTCTCAAATTGAGATCTAGTCCTCCTAGGGTCATTAGGATTTCCAGCTAGTTCTCCAACTGCATGAATGGTCTTGGCTGCCAATTTTGGCCTTGTAGGGATGTTAAGATCTGCAATAAAATAATAATTATCAGACATATCAGAATCAGCATGTTCAACTATCTCTTCACTTACATTCAGAGGTTCTGGTGGTGAAGAGGATTCTCCAACTTCCACTGCTGCTAGGGGTTCTTCTTGAAACTGAACACACCTTTCAATGAAGGATTTGTTTGTGCTTAAATTGATCAGCTTGCACGCTTTTGAATCTTCAAATTACCCAACAAATAGACACTCTTGGATTTGGGGCTGCAAAGCCTTCCTCTTTTCTGTTGGAATTCTAGCCCAAGCCCTTGAGCCAAAAATCATGAAATGGGTCACATATGGCTTGTGCCCACTCCATGCTTCGAAAGGAGTCATACCATCAAGCTGTTTATGAGGCACCCTATTCTAGATATAGGGTGCACATTTTATAGCTTCGGCCCAGTACTTTGGTGGAAAAGTCTTAGCCTCCAGCATGCAGGTTGCCATCTCTTTCAGTGATCTATTCTTCCTCTCAGCAACACCATTCTTCTATGCTGTTGAAGGGATAGAATGCTACATCTGAATACCTGCATCTGCAAAATATTGAATAAACTCAGACTTGACATACTCACCAGCATTTTCAGATCTAAGGACCTTGAATTTCCTCCCAGACTGGTTTTCAACCAAAGCCTTAAAGACTTTGAAGAGGCCAAAAACTTCAGACTTGTGTTTCAGGAAGTAAATCCAGCAATACCTAGAAAAGTCATCTATGAAATTCAATGCATATTTTGCCTGACTCATTGACATATGAGGGAATGGGCCAGCAACATCACTGTGGATCAACTCAAGAGGTGCAGAGGTTCTCTCATGACTAGCTCTCTCAAATTTATGCTCTGGGTGTTTTCCTAGGATGCAACTAGACTCGTTTGGAAAATTTAATCTTTGGTAACCCTATGACCATTTCTTTTTCACTAAGATCAGAAAGATACTTGTAATTTAGGTGGCCAAATCTTTCATGCCAAAGATTGCTTGCCTCCTTAGCATGAATTAGAAGAGCAGAGGGATTTGAGTAGGGTAGGAAGTGTGAGAACATGTATACCTTCGAAGTATGATTTTCAACTCCTTTTGCAATGAATTTACCACTTGAGATCTCTGTGATCTCAACTTCATCAGGGGAGAATATGACCTTCTTTGGAGACCCTGTGTGGGTCATCTGATACACTGATAAGAGGTTAGAGGCAAGACCTGGAACATACAACACATTACTGAACTTACCATGATCAAGATCAGTCCTCCCTTTGCCCAAACTTTCAGTGAGAGAGTCATCTCCCAGTACTATTGGTGGACCTTTCGACATGTCAAGTGAGGTGAATTCCTCCTTGGTTGAAACCATATGTATTGAAGCTCTAGAATCAATGATGAAACTAGGTGAGCTTGATGTTCCAGTAACCAATGCATGAACTCTCTCTCTGTCTTCTGAACTTGATCCTCCTTCCCTCTTCTTTGAGCTGTCTGGAAGGGAGATGCCATTATTCTCCAAGAGTTGGGTCAGCATGTCTATTTGCTTCTTCATGCAGGAGCTCTCAGAATGATTTCCCTTACTGTAGTATGTGCACTTGCTCATTTCTCCTTTGTTCTTCTTCTTCTGGTAGATCTTCTTGGAACCTTGAGGATCCTCTGGAGACTTGTTCTTGTCTCTCTTTTGATTAGGTGGATTTTTAGCTTTCTTCTTGCTTTTTGAATCCACCCTTGAATCTACAACAACTAGAGCTTGGTCTTTGGATGGTTTGATGGTGCCCATCATCACCAATTTATCTTGTTCTTGTGTGAGAGATTCCATGAAATCTGCAAGGCTAGGCATCTTCCAGGCTCAAGCTGTCAACTTTGTGGCATAGAAGGTCAAAACAAACACTGAATAGTCAGGGCCACGCTTCGAGAGTATGGCCAAGACCAGTTGATCATCCTTCTTTTCGATCCCACATTGTTTTAGCTGCAAAACAAGTGCTTTGGACTTGGAAAAATAGAGTTGCAGGGATTCAAAGCTATTGGGACTCAGGGAGATCAGTTCATTTTCAATTTGATGTCCCCTCATCTCATCTGTCTTTCCAAAAAGATCAACAACCTTCTCCCATACTTCATTCAGTGATGTCAATCCATCAAGATGGAAAAGGAGGTCTCTGGATATACTCAGACACAAGAGACCATAGGCCTCATCCCTCTTGTTGTGCCATTTTATTTTCTCTGTAGTTGCATTGGGCTCTGCTTCTATTGCCATAGTCACTCTGTAGAGGCCTTTTTCTCTCAACAGTATCTCCATCTCTTCTTTCTGTTATCACTCAGAATGTACCCAGGTTGTAAAAGGTATACTCCAAGGTAACATCAAAACCACCTTAGGGAGAAACTAGTATTTTCTTCCATAGAGGGATCTCTCAATAAAGATTTAACAAGACCAGATTTAAAATAACATTCACAGATTTATGTATTTGGCTGAAACAATCACATAACCATTGGGCATAGAGTCATATACAAATATAAAAATACCACAAAGACATATACATGATATTCATCAAAGGCAAGATAATCATATCATCACAGTCATTCAAATTGATTCAGGTGGAACAGAAGATATGAAGGAACAACCCATTAATACAGAGCATCAACAAGGATGAGTTCTATACCAACTTTAGCAGAAAAATTCATATAATATCTGAAATGATGATCAGAGCATAAATACATGAATTCTAATCATCTAACACTATATTCCAGATACGAGGAAGAAACAAAACGGAGTGTTACACAAGGGAAATATAATCACATAAAGAAAGAGGCACAGACTGTAACATCAACGACACATGAATCTCTGACAAAACTCTCATGCATTCACTTTGTCATTCCAAAAACAGATATGTTCTCCAAAATTATTCACTACCCGATGGGTTCCAACCCCCATCTCTTAAAAAAGATGCATATTTATACATAAAATGATCGGTGCTCCAACAAGGAGATCAATAACAGAATGATACGCTTAATTTAGAGTTTGTAACTGAATTCCTAACCCCTAGGAAGTTTGTTACAACTCCAATCCTAACAGACCACAAAGTACGAATCAACTTGACAACAAACTTTTTCCCATCAGCTCCATATCTTTGACCCATCAGCTCCATGTCTTTGCCCCATCAGCTCCATACCTTTGCCCCATCAGCTCCACGTCTTTTCCCCATCAACTCTTCAGTGCATGACACCTGTTCTTAAGGATGGAGAATATACTTTGTCTTGCCAAACCGCTCCATAGATTTCCACTGCTCTGAACTTGGGGTGTCACACTCCATCATTTCCCGAATAGCTACCTCGAGCTCCATATATGCTTCATAGGACTTTCTGGGCAATCTGCTCCTGATGATGGCGAACTTCTGCAGAATCTCAAAATCCTCTGTGAGCATATCCACGATGGTCTTCCCTGTCAGTTTTTTCTCCAAATCATTGAATTTGGTGTGATCCATGCGGCACTGAACAAGCAGGTTATGATAATGTTCTTGTGAGAACATGCGCCCTTCTCCATCCCAGAAAGAAGGCAATCCGTCCTCGAATAGTTCTTTAAACTCCTGTTTAAAATTATTTACCTGCAGCAACAATCCTTCTAACTTATCATGGACCGTTTTGATTAAGTGATGCTTATGGATGATTTTCTTTGCCCACATCACTATTGACACTCTGTCCTTTATGCCCAATTCCTGCAACTTCTGATATGACAGTTAATTTAGAAAATTTAATGTGTTCTGATCCGTAACAAGGGGTCTTTTCTCCATATGTCCGTTTACCACTTTCAGCCTCTGGTGGGCCAGATTTATCATTATATTCAAATCATCAATAAAATTTAAATAGTGCCTGAACTTGGTAATCTCTATACACAGGGTATCCCAAATGATGTGTTTTGCCCCCTGAAGAGGGCCTTTACCAATGCATTTTTCCTTTAGTTCATTAAATTTCTTCTGTAATTGATTCCTGTCCTGCAATATTTGTTTCTTGCTTTCACTTACTCTAGCCAATTCATCTTTCATCTTCTCATTCTCTGCTTTCAAATCTTTGATTGCTTTGTCCTTCAAACTCACCTGGGACATTGGTACTAACAAATCATCAGTAGAGAAATCATCTAAAGGCTTCTAAATATTTACAATAGACAAGTCCTCGCTGGTGGGATTTTGGCTCATCAACTCTTCGATAATCTCCTTCTCTTCATTCTGATCTTTTTTCATCAAGGAGATTTGGGCTAACAGTTCCTCCCTTTCGGCTTCCCACTTCTCTTTTTCCTCCTGTAGCTCTCCGGCTCTTCCTATGTATACCATCATCTCCTGATGGAATTTATCCTTTTCTTCTTGGAGGGCTAGCAACTCAGATGACTGAACATGTTCAGTGCCTGGGATCTTCAGTTTCTTCTTCAGGACCTGGAGCGCATTATCCTTTTCCTCTAACAACCTTTTGACTGCTTGTGTACTGTCTGAACTAGCAATGTCTGTCTGCAGCTTCTTAATCTGAACAACATTTGCTTTGTTTTCCACTTTCTCATGTTTCAACTGAATTTCCAATTTATCTATCAAAACCTGTAATTTATTAATCTTCACCATGGCTTGTAGTAAGTCTGAGTAGATGATATCGTTGGTTTGTTTGTGGAGTTGGATTTTATCTGGAGTGCTGATTTTGTCTAACCGGATCTCCATTTCAGCCATTTTCTTATCGCTTACCATAGCCATTTTAAAAGTATTCCTCTTAGCATCTCTAGCAGAGACCAGAGAGGTCTTCGAACTGTACAAACTTCTAACCTTCGGGAACAAATTCCTCGTTTCCTCCATAGACTATTTCCTCTTTTCCATGTAACTGGATTTTAGGTCTTCCTTCGACTTAAACACGTGGCATAATTCCGAACTGTCTACATCACCTTCTGTACTTTTAAAAGAGAATTGACTTACTTGTACTGCTTTCAAGGGAACTAGGGCACCTCTTTTGGAACCATCAGAAACCTCCTCATCTACAATTTCACCACTTTGCAGCAGCTTTGCCCTTTTATGCGGCCCTTCCTCGTCTACGTCCATACTCTCTGTTTCAGACAAACTCCTCTTGACTACCATACCAGCACCTTCTGTTATTTGGGTCACTGTGACAGGTGTAGCATGTGTCTCTTCATCAGAATCTGACCTGTCAGTATACTGCAGCAAATTGGCCATTTCAGCGAGCCCCTCAATAGCCTGATGCTCAAATGGTTTATTCTTGTTTGCCTGTTTTCTCAATGAGATCACCTGGTGGGGGTCGTAGTTCATATTTACATCTTTTATGAAATCCATACTATCCATCAACCTTTCTATAAATGCCAGGGCACCTTTACCTTTAAAAATGAAAGGGCCGACTTTAAACGGAAATTTAATATTCAAATATTTTTTGAAAGCACCAAAGTGCTCTTCCTCAGACAGCAATCTCTGCCTCATGAACTCCAATGCGAAAATCCTTGGTGTCAAGAAGGATGGTAGCCTATAAGGCTGACCAGTAAAGCCATATATTCTTAACACTGTGTAACCTCTGTACAGGAACCAGTCCCCCACCCGATCTTCGGGTGACGACTGCATTAGACATCTCATTTCGTCCAGGACACGGGGCAGGTCCTCATCAAATAACATCCTGTATATTTCGGACATGATCGAATTGGCAAATTCGACCATGCTGATTTGCTTGGGAAAATTAGAAGAACATAGATCACTTAATAATTTTAATTCAGTAACATTAGAACATAATAACATGTTAAGCAAGTATGTTTGAAACCTAAAGAAAGTGACCTTGGGAAATTCAGTCAACTGGAGGTGGATCGCTTCAGCAAGGTACTCATCTAAATTAAGCACGGGGACTGACTGGGACTCGGGACTTAAAGAATTTATTTTTAACAAGAAACCAAGGATAACATCACCTATATGACAATCGTCATCTAGACCTAACACTTGACAGACCAAAGACATTACCAATTGCACCTCAGTTCTAAAGATGTGCAAGGGGTAAGGTGAGAAAAGGCCTTCAAGAGATTGACCTTCCTTCAGGATACTTGACAGGAATCGAGAGCGACTTTCACTTTCACAATTTTTGAAAAACTCGGTAAGGACAGATTCATTTACAGACTCACGATTTACAGGGTAGCTTTCAGGCAGACTAAGGTTTTCTCTGACGACCGAAGCATCAATTTTACACAGTATTTTTGATGCGGACTGACTCACAATGATCCTCTGAGAGGGAGAATAGTTCACCGCGCACCATTCGGAAAATTCAGGGAAGTGGAGGGTTTTCTCAAGGGAGAAATGGTACAAAAAAGACTTGCATACATTCAGAATGTCATTCCCCTATGAAAAATAAGACCACAATTTCTCTTTGCTGCCGGACACGCTCCCTGTGGACAGGAAGGGGTCGCAGACGCCCCTGTGTCTGTCTACTAAAAATTCCTCTCTGTCATCCGCGACCCGACCAAACACACGAACCTCGCTCCCTTGGTCCATTTCTTAATTTATAATGGTAATTGGACGAAGGAGTTACAGGATTAAAGTCCTACCTGGCGTACTGTGGAGGCGTGTGCTCAGAACGTGCCTAGTACTGACAAATGGAAGCTCCCAAATCACCAGGTCCTTTTCATTGGGTCCCAAGCAAATAAAATAATCATTGGAGAGTTCAACCCTGCCTTTATAGGACCACCCAATTCGCCACGTGGACAACATTTATTTTCGCAACCACCACTTATCCCTAACTGCCGTGCGCTTAAATTTTCCGGTTTCATCCAAGCCCGTAGATCTGGTTTCTCTTTAATTTTTGGCCTTTGGATCATGTGCCACGTATCCCGTTCCGCTCGGCGCCTTGGTGATAAACGACGTGCCAGTATCCATCTCGGAATGACCTCCTACCGTTGATGAAATCACCTTTTATCATGAGTCGTTGGATCGGGTGACATGTACCGAATTCCGCTGGGAGTCTGGGACTTATCCCCCGTGCAAGTTTCAACCCCCGAATCGATCCCAACCTTTGATCATTCCGCCTTTAAGTTTCGACCGTCAGATCAAGCACTATGTAATGAATTCCGCTGGGCTCCTTTCTTTTATCCAACATGCAGCTTTGATCCCCGGAATTGTTCTCAGCCGTTGATGTGATACCCCTTTAACTCTCCACCGTCGGATCATATGCCACGTACCAAATTCCGCTGGGCACTTCGGAATTATCCAGCTCACTAGTTTAATATCCGGAAATCGTAATAGCTGTTGATCTGGTTCACTTCGATTTTCAACCGTCAGATCGCTCACCGGGTAACTCATTCCGCTGGGTGCTGTAGGTTTATCGGTCGAGCAGGTTTTGGTTCCAGAATCAATCTCGACCGTAGATGAGATCCGACTGCGCCTCTCCGCCATTGGATCTAGTAGCCTGTACCTGATTCCACCGGATTGTGTCATTTTAACCGCTATGCAAGTTTACGAAGCGGATTGGATATGGACCGTTGATCTGCCCGAACCAACCTAACGGCCGTTGATCTGTGCGCCTGATAAGCATCTGGTCAAAATTTTATCTTCCTTGCATCTCCGAGGAGCGAAGAGAATACCAGTCGTTGATTTTCTTCCTTCTTCCATCGCGGCCTAGGATCTTCGGTGACTTGATCGCATTTTGCTTATAGCTCCATTTTTACGATATATCCTTTGATCCAAGTATCCAAACAACCATCTTTCTTTCTCCACCATGGTTTCTTATCCTCTTGATAAATAATGGTGTTAACAGCTGGCTCCATCTGGGGATGATATCCTCCCTGCGAGGTATCAAAGAACTCGTAGACCAGGTTCCTGTTTTTGATTTTGCATACTAACTCCCAAAAACCCATCTTTTGTTTTTTGTAAATATATCATTTTTAGAGATTTTTAGAAAATGAATGGTAAGCCTCCTGGATCTTAGGGCTTTCACTGCGAGCTTCAAATGCACTCGGCTTACCATTCATGTTTATTTGTAAATAAATACAAGTATATACAATCTATGATACAAATTTTACCTTCCCCTTCAGGACAGGTAATGCTTTAGGTATCTTCCATTTACAGGGTTACTCTCCAGAAGAACCCCATCTGTATATTCCAGCAAAAATGCATTTTGTCGTCTGTACCCAGCAACAACATAAGGTCCGACCCACATAGGGTCAAACTTTCCATGCTTGTCTTCGTTAGGAGCATCCCACTTCAAAACCAGGTCATCAATCTGAAACTGTTCTTCCTTGATCCTTCTGTCAAAAGTATTCTTCATTTTCTCTTGATGAGACTGCACTTTGTCATAAGCCTTACTTCTTCGTTCTTCTAGCTCAATGATCTAATTTATCCTCCGCTGTATGTGATTTGGTTCCTCTTGCTGATCCTGGAAATATCTCATAACAGGTACCCCTAATGATGTTGGAAAAATCACTTCAGCCCCGTATACCAGTTGGAAAGGAGACATGCCGATGGCTCTTTTAGTACTAATCCTGTCAGCCCATAGAGAATATTTTAGTTTGGTGTGCCAGGACCTCTTATTATCTTCCAACAGTTTTTTGATAATCCTCACCAGGCTTTTATTTGAGGACTCAGCTAATCCATTTCCTTGAGGGTAATATGCAGTTGAGTGATTGAGGCTTATATGATATTTATGACAAAAGTTAATCATCTTCCTGGATTTGAAAGCAGCTGCGTTGTCTGTTACTATCCTTTTTGGACACCCGAACCGAGCCAATATATTTTCTTCAAGAAACTCCATGATCACATTCTCAGTGGCCCTCCTGGTAGGAATTGCTTCTATCCATTTAGTAAAATAGTCTGTAGCTGTCAAGATCCACCTGTGCTGACCTGATGAGTTGGGGTTTATTTCACCAATAAAATCCAAACCCCATTGCTGGAAAGGAGCTTCAACTGTTATTGGATTCAAAGGGAGAGGTAGTACCTTTCTCTTCCCGTCGAAAATTTGGCATTGATGACATTTACTGATTTCTTTATATACATCCAAGAATAATGTAGGCCAATAATAACCAGCTCTCAGGATTTTGTTTGCAGTCACCTTCCAAGAATGATGTCCCCCACAGTCCCCTTTGTGAAATTCTTTGGTAATTTGCTGGGCTTCATCCTCCAATAGACAATTAAGTAGAACTCCTCCAGGATCCTTCCAATAAAGATATTTATTTATGATACAAAATTTAGCAAATTTCAACTTTACAGATCTTGCTCTCGATTTACTTAATCCTTCTGGTGCCTGCAAATTTCGGAGGAAATACACAACACCAGAGTACCATGGAGAGGCCACAAAGTCAGCCATCACTTCTATCTCTGTGTCTAACTGATCAGACTAGTGAGTCAAAAAATTGATCTGTAAAGATTCACAATTTGAGTTTGTCATCATCTTTGCTAACCCTTGTCCTTTAACCAACTTCGTAGGTTTTATTTCTATATCATATTCCAATAATGTAGCTATCCATCTCGCCCTCCTGCCTTCGGGGTCTGGCTGAGTCAAAATTGCTTTTACTGCAGCAGTTGGAACATGTGCAATTACATGGGAATGCAAAACATATATTCTGAAATCCTTTAATGCTTTAATCAGAGCATAGGCCTGCTTTTCCATGATATCATATTTCAACTCCCCATCCCATAGCATTTTACTGAAAAAGGCTATGGGTTGTTCCAAATTTTCCTCATTTTTCTGTAATAATACTGCTACTATAGTATGTTCAGAAGCATATGAGAATACTGAAAAATCCTTGGAAACATCTGGACTTACCAAGACAGGAGATTCTGAAATGGCCTTCTTGATTTCCCGAAATGACTCCTTAGCCTCTGTATTCCATTTTATTTCATGACCTTTCTTCAACATATTTGTAATATTCATCAAGATCTCAGCAAATCTTAGTAAAAATATCCTCAAGAAATTTACCTGTCCCAGAAATGATTGTATCTCCTTTTTGCTTCTGGGTTCTCCTACTTTCAGAATTGCACTCACTCTTTCAGGATCAATCTTTATGCCATCTTTGGATATTATATGGCCTAGCAGCTTTCCTTCCTCTAGTGCAAAATTAGACTTCTTAGGGTTCAAAGATATGCCAAACTTCCTACACTTCATGAAGACCTTCTCCAGTTGATGCAGATGCTCTCTGTCAGACTTTGAGTAGACTGTGATATCATCCATATAAATTACCACGAAACTTCCAATTTCTCCTGCAAAGGCAATATCCATAGCTCGCTGGAAAGTGGCACCTGCATTCATCAAACCAAAAGGCATCTTCGCATACATGAAAGTGCCCCATGGTGTAGTAAAGGCAGTTTTCTCCTGATCTTCTGGCAGCACTTTGATCTGATTATACCCGAAAAAACCATCCAGCATCGAAATCCTTTTGGCTCCCACCACTTGCTGCAGTATATGATCCATCTTGGGTAAGGGATAGTTGTCTTTCATGGAGACCTTATTCAAATTAAATCTATGCACAGTCTTATCTCTCCATTCTTCTTTCTGACAGGGACCAAATTCGCAACCCACTTAGAAAATCTGAGTGTTACAATGATCTTAGCATCAAATAACTTCTTTATTTCCTTCTCAATGACAGGGAGCAGCTTAGGATTGATCCTCCTGAGTTTCTGCTTGAAAGGATTTTCTCCAGGCTTTATAGGAATAGTATGTTGTATGATAGACGTATCATATTCTTTGAGATCTTCATAACTCCAAGAAAACACATCTGTATATTTTTTCATCAACTTTACATACTCCTCTTTCTCTTTTTCCGACAGCTTCTTGGATAATTTTACGATTTTAGGATTTTCCTCAGTGCCAATATTTTTGTCTTCAACAGCATCACCAACAGGTTTCACTTTGGGGTTCTTGGCAACATCATTTTGATCAAAGAGCCTTTCTAAAAAGATCAGGCCTCTTGGTATGAAATTATTTTTCTGCTGGATGATATCTTTACCTCCCAAGGTCATCCTTAACTTCTCAGCATCTTCTTCTGATTCAATTTCCTCGTCATCTCCAGGGGTCCTATCATTATCATTTTCACTGTCAAAATGAGTATTCACAAACTCTCCTGACAATTCTAGAAATATTCGGATCTGCATATCATCTTTGAACACCTGCCAGTATTTGTAATTGTCAGGGATAGAAGGTCTGTTCAAAATCTCTACCTGGTATTCCTTTTGACTAGTCATTGGGGTCTCAAATTTTCCAGCAGATACTGCTAAGGAATCAGCCACCAAATTTTCAACCCTGGGAACAACCTGAATTGTGTGCTCTGTGAAGAAATTGCCAAGCATATCCCATACTTCATTTCTGTAATCCCTCATCCGAGGATGCTTGGTTTGATAACTCTCATTTACCTGGTTTATCACCAACTCAGAATCTCCCAAGATCCTAACCCTCTGAGCTCCCAGATCCTTCAAAGCATGTAATCCCAATAACAGGGCCTCATACTCTGCCACATTATTTGTGCATTCAAAAAGCAATTTCTATGACAAAGCTTTGAAATCATGAATAGGAGAAATGATATAGACACCGGCTCCAGCACCAACTTTTGCAACAGATCCATCAAAGTACATGATCCATTGACCTTATTTCTTCTGCTTTGCTTCCAAAGCCTCCTGTTCCAAAACTTCTTTTTCATCATTTTCCTGAGACTTCTCTTGCAATGTCTTTTCTACCTCATGTGGGACAGCCTCATTAAATAAAATGGAAGACCCCAAATCAGTATCAACAGCATATATGTGATGGACTTGAGGTTTATCTTGACTGCTAACCACATAGGGAGTTCTTTTCTCACTATATAACCTTCTGCTCCCATCTGGAACAGGAATCGTTGCATATGACATGTCCATCTGTAAACTACCTTTCAGTTTGGAGGTCCAAGATCTTGACAGCAATACCCCAAATTTAGGTGGAACATCTGCTACCACCACATCCATGACTATAGTTTTAGACGGCAATTTATTCAGGGTCACCACCATGTCTTTAATTAAACCAAGGCATTTTACTCCCTTAGAATCAAATTAGTACAAATCCTTATATGGTCTAGTCACTTCTAATCCCAGACTTTCCACGACTCCTTTAGGCATGAGATTGTGAGACGCCCCAGAATCCAACATAGCATTATGGATCACTTTGTCATGCACATTTAGACTTAAATAGAAAGGAGGAACTTCTTCATCTTCTAAATTTTCAACTTTGGGTCCAAATGAAATAGCAGGATTATCATCATTCAATTCTAAAATGTCTGACTGCCATTCTCCTTGGTTTTTTATCATTTTAGTGATAGTATCTCTGTACTCAGTGTTTCTCAGTAGCTCATTAAATGGAACAGAGATCTTTAGTTTTGACAGCTCATTTTGTAGGTTAAAACCAGCACCAATCTTCTCCACATCAATCGGAGTCACATTCTTCATTGTTTTATCTCTTTGTACCTCATTTTCAACCTCTTTACTCACAGAGGGTTCTTTTTGTAGTCCTTTCCCCTTTTCTCCATTCAAAGAACTAGAGGAGGGATGATTTGGATTTGCCTTCCCTTTATTTATGGGGACATCCCTATTCCTCAGTCTCATTTTCCTTTTCACATCATCCATTGCATGCAAATAACCTCTCTGATATAGCTCATTTTCAAATTCTTCATTTGGACCTTCCTGCACAAACATATTATGTTCTTCTTCAGTAAGATATATTTCTGAATCCTGTTCCCCAAAAATATGAATCTCATTTTCAGGTGGGTCTTCTTCATCCCGAACATAATTTTCAGGGAAAGGCGGATGGATAGGCTGTTCTTCTTGGTTTCTTGGATTTCTCTGCCTGTTCTGGGGAGGAACAGGGGGATTTGGTCTTCTGAAATTTGGATTCCTGATTTGGGGCTCCCCTTGCTCCCTGTTGAAAGGCCTATTATCCATGGTTAACCTATCCATCAACTTTTCCATGGTCTTCAACATTGTCTCAAATTTAACATCAGTGGAAGAAGATGAAGTAGAAGGCCCATTGTCTTCTTTTCTCCTCCTGTCCATGTCTCTATGTTTTATCTTTCCACTAGCCATCATGTTAGCTTCCACTTCTAGGGCATCAGTAAACATGGCAGCAAGAGTTGCCGATCTCCTTTCCCGTAATGAGAATGCAAAATCATTATCAAAAGCTCCAGCATAATGCAGTTGAGCAGCTGCATGGGAAGATTTTATATCTTCAGGAATAGAGTTGTAAGCCCGCATGAATCTGCTTGAAAATTCATGAACAGACTCAAAACCCCCCTTCTTAAGACTATTGTACTGAGATAAAAGTTGTAGAGGGTTCTTTTTATCGTCCCACCTGTCCAGAAAGGCGTTTTGAAAAGCCTAAAAATTTGCTATAGATCCATTAGGAAGGTCCTTAAACCACTTCTTTGCCTCCCCAGACAAACTCTGGGCAAATAACCACAGTTTGACATCAGGATAGTCAACTTCTTCCAAGTCAATGAAATCTTCAAACTTGGCAACATGTTGTTTTGCGGTTATCTCACCTTCCCCATCAAATAAAGAAATCCTCTGAGAATAATTTTGGGGGAGATCATGTAATACACCCGGCAAACGCAAGGGAGCAAATCTAGCGGCCATTGGTCTGGGTGGGTTCACAGGAACTGCAATACTCTGAGAATGCTTGGAAGTTGTTGTTTCAGCTTTAGAGGTTTGTTGCAAGTCCTTCCAGAGGGAATCTAACAGATAGGACTCTAACCTACTAGGATTGGACTCAGTATTTTTGAGGTCGGATTCAGACCTAGCTCTCAACCTACAAGGAATGAACTCAGTATTTTTAGGTCGGGTTCAGATCTAGTTCTCAACAGGGTCCACGCAGTATTGACTTCCCATGCTAGATTAATATGAGAATCTGGTGATGATGATGGGCCGAACAAAGGAAAATCTAACTTCTCTTTATTTTTCTCTTAAACAACTTTTCCGGATCTTCAAAGCTTTTCAGAATTTCGGTATCAGAGTTACCTCGTGTATGTCTTCTTGAAGCTAGAATGTCGTTCTTGAATTCTGAAAAAATTTCACAATGAAGTCTCCAGGGAAAATATACAACCTTCTTTTCTTTGTGAAATTCCTATTTGCCCACAGAAATCTCTCTTAATCTTTGTCGTTCTCCCGGGGAAGATAAGCACTTTTGTCCCCAGCAACGGCGCCAGTTTGTTATCACTCAGAATGTACCCAGGTTGTAAAAGGTATACTCCAAGGTAACAGCAAAACCACTTTAGGGAGAAACTGGTATTTTCTTCCAGAGAGGGATCTCTCAATAAAGATTTAACAAGACCAGATTTAAAATAACATTCACAGATTTATGTATTTGGCTGAAACAATCACATAACCATTGGGCATGGAGTCATATACAAATATAAAAATACCACAAAGACATATACATGATATTCATCAAAGGCAAGATAATCATATCATCACAGTCATTCAAATTGATTCAGGTGGAACAGAAGATATGAAGGAACAACCCATTAATACAGAGCATCAACAAGGATGAGTTCTATACCAACTTTAGCAGAAAAATTCATATAATATCTGAAATGATGATCAGAGCATAAATACATGAATTCTAATCATCTAACGCTATATTCCAGATACGAGGAAGAAACAAAACGGAGTGTTACACAAGGGAAATACAATCACATAAAGAAAGAGGCACAGACTGTAACATCAATGACACATGAATCTCTGACAAAACTCTCATGCATTCACTTTGTCATTCCAAAAACAGATATGTTCTCCAAAATTATTCACTACCCAATGGGTTCCAACCCCCATCTCTTAAAAAAGATGCATATTTATACATAAAATGATCGGTGCTCCAACAAGGAGATCAATAACAGAATGATCCGCTTAATTTAGAGTTTGTAACTGAATTCCTAACCCCTAGGAAGTTTGTTACAACTCCAATCCTAACAGACCACAAAGTACGAATCAAATTGACAACAAACTTTGTCCCATCAGCTCCATATCTTTGACCCATCAGCTCCACGTCTTTGCCCCATCAGCTCCATACCTTTGCCCCATCAGCTCCACGTCCTTGCCCCATCAGCTCTTCAATGCATGACACCTGTTCTTAAGGATGGAGAATATACTTTGTCTTGCCAAACTGCTCCATAGCTTTCCACTGCTCTGAACTTGGGGTGTCACACTCCATCATTTCCCGAATAGCTACCTCGAGCTCCATATATGCTTCATAGGACTTTCTGGGCAATCTGCTCCTGATGATGGCGAACTTCTGCAGAATCTCAAAATCCTCTGTGAGCATATCCACGATGGTCTTCCCTGTCAGGTTTTTCTCCAAATCATTGAATTTGGTGTGATCCATGCGGCATTGAACAAGCAGGTTATGATAATGTTCTTGTGAGAACATGCACCCTTCTCCATCCCAGAAAGAAGGCAATCCATCCTCGAACAGTTCTTTAAACTCTTGTTTAAAATTATTTACCTGCAGCAACAATCCTTCTGACTTATCATGGACCGTTTTGATTAAGTGATGCTTATGGATGATTTTCTTTTCCCACATCACTATTGACACTCTGTCCTTTATGCCCAATTCCTGCAACTTCTGATATGACAGTGAATTTAGAAAATTTAATGAGTTCTGAGCCGTAACAAGGGGTCTTTTCTCCATATGTTCGTTTACCAGTTTCAGCCTCTGGTGGGCCAGATTTATCATTATATTCAAATCATCAATAAAATTTAAATAGTGCCTGAACTTGGTAATCTCTATACATAGGGTATCCCAAATGATGTGTTTTTCCCCCTGAAGAGGGCCTTTCCCAATGCATTTTTCCTTTAGTTTATTAAATTTCTTCTGTAATTGATTCCTGTCCCGCAGTATTTGTTTCTTGCTTTCACTTACTCTAGCCAATTCAGCTTTCATCTTCTCATTCTTTGCTTTCAAATCTTTGATTGCTTCGTCCTTCAAACTCACCTGGGACATTGGTACTAACAAATCATCAGTAGAGAAATCATCTAAAGGCTTCTGAATATTTACAATAGACAAGTCCTCGCTGGTGGGAGTTTAGCTCATCAACTCTTCCATAATCTCCTTCTCTTCATTCTGATCTTTTTTCATCAAGGAGATTTGGGCTAACAGTTCCTCCCTTTCGTCTTCCCACTTCTCTTTTTCCTCCTGTAGCTCTCCGTCTCTTCCTTTGTATTCCATCATCTCCTGATGGACTTTATCATTTTCTTCTTGGAGGGCTAGAAACTCAGATGACTGAACATGTTTAGTGCCTGGGATCTTCAGTTTCTTCTTCAGGACCTGGAGCGCATTATCCTTTTCCTCTAACAACCTTTTGACTGCCTGTGTACTGTCTGAACTAGAAATGTCTGTCTGCAGCTTCTTAATCTGAACAACATTTGCTTTGTTTTCCACTTTCTCATGTTTCAACTGAATTTCCAGTTTATCTATCAAAACCTATAATTTATTAATCTTCACCATGGCTTGTAGTAAGTCTGAGTAGATGATATCGCTGGTCTGTTTGTGGAGTTGAATTTTATCTGGAGTGCTGATTTTGTCTAACCGGATCTCCATTTCAACCATTTTCTTATCGCTTACCATAGCCATTTTAAAAGTAT
Organism: Pseudotsuga menziesii; assembly: GCA_001517045.1. Lineage (NCBI taxonomy): Eukaryota > Viridiplantae > Streptophyta > Pinopsida > Pinales > Pinaceae > Pseudotsuga > Pseudotsuga menziesii. The sequence continues at coordinate 44,001 of LPNX010883279.1, read as the reverse complement.
TCCTCTCAGCATCTCTAGCAGAGACCAGAGAGGTCTTCGAACTGTACAAACTTCTAACCTTCGGGAGCAAATTCCTCGTTTCCTCCATAGACTATTTCCTCTTTTCCATGTAACTGGCTTTTAGGTCTTCCTTCGACTTAAACACGTGGCATAATTCCGAACTATCTACATCACCTTATGTACTTTTAAAAGAGAATTGACTTACTTGTACTGCTTTCAGGGGAACTAGGGCACCTCTTTTGGAACCATCAGAAACCTCCTCATCTACAATTTCACCACTTTGCAGCAGCTTTGCCCTTTTATGCGGCCCTTCCTCGTCTACGTCCATACTCTCCATTTCAGAAAAACTCCTTTTGACTACCATACTAGCACCTTCTGTTATTTGGGTCGCTGTGACTGGTGTAGCATGTGTCTCTTCATCAGAATCTGACCTGTCAGTATACTGCAGCAAATTGGCCATTTCAGCCAGCCCCTCAATAGCCTGATGCTCAAATGGTTTATTCTTGTTTGCCTGTTTTCTCAATGAGATCACCTGGTGGGGGTCGTATTTCATATTTACATCTTTTATGAAATCCATACTATCCATCAACCTCTCTATAAATGCCAGGGCACCTTTACCTTTAAAAATGAAAGGGCCGACTTTAAAAGAAAATTTAATATTCAAAGATTTTTTGAAAGCACCAAAGTGCTCTTCCTTAGACAGCAATCTCTGCCTCATGAACTCCAGTGCGAAAATCCTTGGGGTCAAGAAGGATGGTAGCCTATAAGGATGACCAGTAAAGCCATATATTCTTAACACTGTGTAACCTCTGTACAGGAACCAGTCCCCCACCCGATCTTCGGGTGACGACTGCATTAGACATCTCATTTCATCCAGGACACGGGGCAGGTCCTCATCAAATAACATCCTTTATATTTCGGACATGATCGAATTGGCAAATTCGACCATGTTGATTTGCTTGGGAAAATCAGAAGAACATAGAGCACTTAAGAATTTTAATTCAGTAATATTAGAACATAATAACATGTTAAGCAAGTATGTTTGAAACCTAAAGAACTGGACCTTGGGAAATTCAGTCAACTGGAGGTGGATCGCTTCGGCAAGGTACTCATCTAAATTAAGCACGGGGACTGACTGGGACTCGGGACTTAAAGAATTTATTTTTAACAAGAAACCAAGGATAACATCACCTATATGACAATCGTCATCTAGACCTAACACTTGACAGACCAAAGACATTACCAGTTGCACCTCAGTTCTAAAAATGTGCAAGGGGTAAGGTGAAAAAAGGCCTTCAAGAGACTGACCTTCCTTCAGGATACTTGACAGGAATCGAGAGCGACTTTCACTTTCGCAATTTTTAAAAAACTCGGCAAGGACAGATTCATTTATAGACTCACGATTTACAGGGTAGCTTTCGGGCAGACTAAGGTTTTCTCTGACAACCGAAGCATCAATTTTACACAGTATTTTCGACACGGACCGACTCACAATGATCCTCTGAGAGGGAGAATAGTTCACCGCGCACCATTCGGCAAATTCAGGGAAGTGGAGGGTTTGCTCAAGGGCGAAATGGTACAAAAAAGACTTGCATACATTCAGAACGTCATTCCCCTGTGAAAAATAAGACCACAATTTTTCTTTGCTGCCGGACACGCTCCCTATGGACAGGAAGGGGTCGCAGATGCCCCTGTGTCTGTCTACTAAAAATTCCTCTCTGTCATCCACGACCCGAATAGACACACGAACCTCGCTCCCTTGGTCCATTTCTTAATTTATAATGGTAATTGGATGAAGGAGTTATAGGATTAAAGTCCTACCTGGCGTACTGTGGAGGCGTGTGTTCGGAACGTGCCTGGTACTGACAAATGGAAGCTCCCAAATCGCCAGGTCCTTTTCCCCGGGTCCCGAGAAAATAAAATAATCATTGGAGAGGTCAACCCTGCCTTTATAGGACCACCCAATTCACCACATGGACAGCATTTATTTCCGCAACCACCACTTATCCCTAACTGCCGTGCGCTTCTATTTTCCGGTTTCATCCAAGACCGTAGATCTAGTTTCTCTTTAATTTCTGGCCTTTGGATTGTGTGCCACGTATCCCGTTCCGCCCGGCACCTTGGTGATAACCGACGTGCCAGTCTCCATCCTGGAATGACCTCCTACCGTTGATGAAATCACCTTTTATCATGAGTCGTTGGATTGGGTGACATGTACTGAATTCCGCTGGGAGTCTGGGACTTATCCCCCGTGCAAGTTTCAACCCCGGAATCGATCCCAACCGTTGATCATTCCGCCTTTAAGTTTCGACCGTCGGATCAAGCACTATGTAATGAATTCCGCTGGGCTCCTTTCTTTTATCCAACGTGCAGCTTTGATCCCCGGAATTGTTCTCAGCCGTTGATGTGATATCCCTTTAACTCTCCACCGTCGGATCATACGCCATGTACCAAATTCCACTGGGCACTTCAGAATTATCCACCGCGCTAGTTTAATCTCTGGAAATCGTAATAGCCATTGATCTGGCTCACTTCGATTTTCAACTGTCAGATCGCTCACCGGGTAACTCATTCCGCTGGGTGCTGTAGGTTTATCGGTCGAGCAGGTTCTGGTTCTGGAATCAATCTCGACCATAGATGCGATCCGACTGCGCCTCTCCGCCATTGGATCTAGTAGCCTGTACCTGATTCCGCCGGATTGTGTCATTTTAACCGCTATGCAAGTTTACGAAGCGGATTGGATATGGACCGTTGATCCGCCCGAACCAACCTGACGGCCGTTGATCTGTGTGCCTGATAAGCACCCGATCAAAATTTTATCTTCCTTGCATCTCTGAGGAGCGGAGAGAATACCAGCCGTTGATTTTCTTCCTTCTTCCATCGCGGCCTAGGATCTTCGGTGACTTGATCGCATTTTGCTTATAGCTCCATTTTTACGATATATCCTTTGATCCAAGTATCCAAACAACCATCTTTCTTTCTCCACCATGGCTTCTTATCCTCTTGATAAATAATGGTGTTAACACTTTCCATTCAAAGAAATTAAATGGAGTCAAGATGATCTTCTGAGATTGATCCATAGCTCAGAAATTGTCCTGTCAGTCAGCAGAATGCTCCCAGTCAATGATGTCAAACCTACAAAACAAATTGGAAGGATAGAAATAGATATACAAAGGCTCTGATACCATGTGGAAATTGAACCCAGGTGTTAGAACAATTACACTCACAACAATTTCCAATTACACATGCAAATTACTCACAAAGGAGACTGAATAATGGAGCAGAACACTAATCTGTATTGAATAAGTGTACAATATTCAACCCTGTGAAGTCATAGGATTCCACAATAAATAATTACATGAGGGATTCGAATGCATGGAGATTCCATTCGAATCTAGTCAAAAGGAGGCTTACTAAATCTAAGCAAATCCCCCATAGGTGAATAAAGCAGTTTCCAAAACTATCTAGGAGCTCACGAATTGGAAAAATCAATTAGGAAAGATAATAGTGGATGGAAGGACAACTCATACATGCTTTTAATAGGAGAAAAGAGTGGAGGATGTGGAGGACAAAAAACAAGTTAACTTCACCTAGTCAAACTTTCCCAATTGCCTTAAAACACTGAAAAAGCAGGCAATAAAGCAGAAAACGCAGACATGTGCTAAGGAGGCCAGGAATAAAGTAGATTTGATTCCAGGAGGTTTCCCAAGAACTCCATGACTCAAATTTAGCAAGTTTGACCACTATGGATGTGTAGATGACAACTTGCATAAGGTGGAATATGGAAACTAGGAAAATAAGACAAAAAATGGATTAATTAATGTCTAAGGTAGCTTACTATGGGTTGATTATTCTAACACATTTTACATCTACAATTCCACCACAACTCAAGAAATATTTTGACAAATGTAGTCAATTACCTCATTAAACATATCAGAGGAATAAATAAATTAGGAAACATTACTCAACCATATGTCAAAACATTCATAAAAAATAAACTTGCATAGAATTTAGGAAGAATGTCTTAATATCATAGATTTCATCACAACTTAAGTCCTTTTATCACTATAGTATACCTTAGCTATTATTAATATGGACCAAATAATTTTCCATTTATTGGGCCCATCATTTCCCCCAACTTAAGGTTTTGTACTCCCCTATGTGAAAAAACTACTTGCAAAAGTTGGCCTCTTCATAAAATATGAACATGCTATTTTTGCAAACATATTTGCACTATTTTTCTTCTTCCTTGGACACTTATGTTCACTGCTGGTTGCTTCTTGGTTTACTGTCCACTCATTTATACTATAGTCTATAGATTCTTTGTATGCCTTTAATGTTGACTTCTAACCCCTTTACATTCCCATATTTAGTCCTTATGCTAATTTTGTCCTTTGTCCCTACAAATTTGATCTTAAAATCCCATGTTTTGCTGTGTAAAACCCTTTTTTCTATTATGAAAATGGCCACATTAGATCAAGTTGACTTCTTGCAACATCTCAAAACTTTATATTTTATCCTCAACTATTTCATATTTCATTGGTTATGTATCTAAAAATTTTCTAAGTCACAAGGTACAATTATCTAAGTGAAGATGCAGTTTGAAATCTGCATATTGCTCTGTTTCCTTAAGCTTCCCCTTTTTTTACTTAGGTTAGCTACCTATTGCATTCCAATGAGGATGATAAAACTTCCTTTTGATGATACTTTTTCCTCTTAGGAAGGATAACTATTCTCTAGATTTTTTATGCTACTGCAATAAATCCTCTATCCAAATTGTACATGGAAGATGCCAAATATTTCTAGGTACCTTGTATCATAATATTATGTATGGAAGGCTATAGTGGATAAGACTACTAGAAACACATATTAGAAAATTATTCTTGGTATAAGAAACCTGCTCAAGCTGCCATACATTCTAAAAGGATATTGAATGATGCATGATATTGGTCAATTGTTTGTTGTTATGACTATTGTAGTAGTGACCCCATCTTAAAAATTAGACATAACTGATTTAATTGTTGCACTTCCAGTCTTTGAAGAGGGTTTCAATGTTGTTAATGTTTCATGTGCTTATCTAGATATCATTAGTGTTTAATCCAAATTCACAACAATAGCATATGCAGAATCACTGAAAGAAACACAATCACAAGATAGACACAAATTTATCCTGGTAAACCCTCAAGGGGAAGAAAAACCAACAAAACTTCCTCTGTATAAGATGTATAAGATAAAAAAACAAAGCAGGTAATCCTCCTCCTTACTGGTATGTCTCTCTCTCTCTCTCCTATGCGCAAATACACAAGTGTGAGTCCATGTTCAAATGAGAAACATAGCTCCTCTATTTATACTCTTTTTGTCACTTGAAATTTAACCTAACAAGTCGTCCCCACTAAATTTTCTGGGCCGACTTCACCTGGGAAATCACAAAACAATATTATATTATATTCATTAAGTTACTATTGACTCGACTTACAATGAAGGATTTACCTCATGAATCTATGATGACCAATTACAATAGTAACATCCTGACAGAGGAATAAGACATCTCGCTTGGGGTACATCAGTAAAATACATTTAGAATATTGTTGAAAGCTAGGATTTCACAACACATTCAAGCATACATTACGCTCATACACAACCATCAAAGACAAGTATTTGGGAAGGGACGTCCAATCCGCCTTTGTATTATCTTTGATAACTATTTATACATTATGAGAGAGATTGGAGCGGTTGTACCCTCTCCAACTACTCATTTGTTAATATCTCTTTAAAATATATAATTATACAAGTATGATGATATTTAAGAGGTCAAGTGGCCCCCTCTACATCTCCCCCACAAACAAAACGTTTCTTCATCCCGAAGAGAACAAATAAATATGCATCAACATCTTGGATCTCTTCTACTGCTGATGTATTCCTCACTATGCATCAACCATACATACCGATCTGCATAGGTAAATCAACCGCAACGACCGCCATCTTTATAGGAGAACACATGTGTACAAGGCTCTACTGTGACTAGTTACTCTTCAACCTCCATCTTCAATATAGCAGTAATCCATTGAAGTCTCACCCTCTCACAACAATGGTCAACCATCTGCAATGAGGTCTTTTGGCTTAAAGCCTCACCCTGGCTCATCTGACCGACATCTCCATCGGTTCAGGCATGCGGAGCCTTTTGTCTCTTCAACTTTCTATGCCATTTCTATGTATTCTAGCTTTCCGAGGTCACAACCGAGGAACAGTTTCAACATTTTGATACTAAGGGATTTAAGCACATTGTTATCATGTCTCATTGGAGCACTTTGTTGTGTAGGTGAATGATATTTTCTTGAATGCCATCGTCGTCATCTTCTTCTACCACGAGAGTTTAGATTTCCTGCAAGCTTGTATTTTTCATGCTCATGTGCATGGTCTTGGTCATGATCAACTACTTGTACTTTGACTGACTTAACATGACTCAAATTACAATAGTTGGCAAGAGACCAACTTGATTTACATACAATGGAGGGGATCTCCTTCCTCTATTGAGACTCACGTTTAACCCCCTCTTGACTTCAAAATTTTTAATGAAGATTGACAAGACTCGACTCGACCAAAAAAATATAAGTCTAGTGACCTTGAACAACTGATATATCAACCAAAAAAATATATCACAAGTTACAACCAAGTTGACTATTGACCAACTTAATAATCGTCGACCATAAAAACCACATTAGACTAATGTTGACCAAAAAATATTTTGAAATACATACCAAATTGAGCCTTCCACGAAATTTTCAATTACTATGACTTCCTCGGTTTCAAAATAATATTGACCACATAAATATATTAACCCAATAAACTTTATCTCCGGTAATCCTCAACCAATGGGTGACTTTAACAAATTCATTAAAATATACACTGCCAACAAGTTCAGTTGATCTATCCACTCATTCTTCTTCAACCAATACGTCGATCTAAAAAATTGTTTTACCGATATCAACAACTCACAAATGTAATGAAGTGACGGAAACATATCCATAGTGCTCCATGACCATTGTCGCTAGGGAGATAGTGCAATCTTGAAGTAAGTCGAACTATTAGTCGGTTGATGGACAAGTGAGTTGATTGCTTCAAGTGTTAGATGCACATCCATATTCACTTGTTATATAACTCGATGTCATCAATTGATCTTCTCTCTATATCATTCATTGGAAATCGACTGGCTTGATATATCTTTACACTAATAAGTAAGTTGCAAAAATCCATTTAGACAGTTTGATCGACAGACTGCTAGTCACAGATCAAAAATATGTTGGGAAATGGATCACTTGGTTGATAGGAAAACCGTTGGTTGATGTAAGATCTGACACAAAAAATATTCAAGATCACATTGGGAATTTTCAGAGTTATTCATTTCCTTGTCTTGTTCAACCCAAACTTCATCTGATATTTTAGCTCATACATCATGTAGCTATTCTTTACCGAAAATTCCTACACATGAGCTCGTCAAATGGGGATAACTCGCTTTTAAATTGCAACGGTCGAAGAATTTGGTCATTGGTGTAGTCTTGATCACTTATTATCGAGTGAGAAATGTATTTTCGGCTGAATACACCAGTCAAGGATCAGTCAACTACACTGGTTGACTTAAGAATTGTCCGTACATTGGTATCAATAGTGATATGTGCCAGCGCCTTTGTTCTTATTGACAGGCTCCAAAATTACGTTGCCTAACCATTGGGCAAGTCGGAGTCAGAAATTGGCCAAAATATGACTCCATTGATTTCTAATATGCTCGTTTATCCTAGATGTAGTCGATAACGAGCGAACAGTCTGCTATCTCTGACTCAGGAAAACTCCATAGCTCATGTATTTAGATCTTTGTCTTTTTCCAGCGCATAGTCTCACTGCTCTAGTTACTCAATGGCCAGTCATCCGATCACTTCAAAGATTCTAAATATTATCCTTATCTAAGGGATATATCAAATCATAATTACTTGCACATGTTATTACATCATTTCCACGTAGTTAAAGCATGATAAAATTCGATAGATACAAGAATTTATTTTTACAAGGTAAGATCATGGCCACTTAGTACTTGCTCAATGATGAGGCTTGATCAACAAGAATGCTAGATGTGGATTCCATCAACTCTTGAACGGATGGTAGCCTATCCTTTTCAAAATTAATAATTAAGTGCAGAGGCTATTGACTGTTTTACTTACATTGTGTTCATGTAAGAGTAGCAGCAATCATGGTCTTGTCTTTTCTGGTTAAATAGCTTCAGGTCGATATTGGTCAATTATCCTTCACGCCATGGAGACAAGCATTCTTTATTCTTCATAGGGATTTTCTGCACGCACTAGTAATCTTGATTCTTTCTTATTGTTCCTCGAGCATGTCATTTTCTTCCAGATTCGAGCAATTTTATTTTGCTGATGTTGTCACCCTCTTCCTCTAGGGTATCTCGCGGTTTCTTCAGGATTCGAACCATCCCCCATGTGCTGCTGCTGTCACCCAGACCGCATGGAGGAAGAAAATGACACCAGATGTTGAAATCTAGGCTTCCACAACACATTCAAGCATACATTACGCTCATACAAATCCATCAAAGAAAAGTATTTGGGAAGGGACGTACAATCTTCCTTTGTATTATCTTTGATAACTATTTATACATTATGAGAGAGGTTGGAGCGAATGTACCCACTCCAACTACTAATTTGTTAATATCTCTTTAAACTATATAATTATACAAGTATGATGATATTTAGGAGGTCAAGTGACCCCATCTACAAATCCTTTGAAGTTACAATATTTCAACACTCCCCCTTAACGAGAAGGGTATTCTACTGGAAACAACATCATCAACTATATGTGTAACGAGAGAGAGAATATTTAGCAATATCAAGGTAATACATCTATACATCATAGGAAGTTTTCTACAATCATCAACAACTATAATTGTTACTGGAATATCTTCAATGTCTTAAGTACTGGAACATTATCTTCTACAACACTGAGTCTTCATCTTTTACAGCACTCGATCACTTGATACTTTGTAGCAACACTTCGATATTCTTGATCCTTTGTAGCAACACTTTGATCTTCTTAATCCTTTGCAGCAACGCTTCAATATTCTCAATCCTTTTCAACAGCACTTCAATATTCTTGATCCTTTGCAGCAACACTTTGATCTTCTTGATCCTTTGTAGAAGCACTTCGATCATCTTTATTCTTTGTAGCTGCACTTCGATCTTCTTGATCCTTTGTAGCAACACTTCGATCTTCTCGATCCTTTGCAGCTGCACTTCGATCTTCTCGATCCTTTTCCACAACACTACCTACAGTACACATGATCTCTTTGCGGGATGATTAGTCCTTATCACTTTAGGACATAGGTCCAAGGATGATGCAATCCTCATCATCCTTATGCCCCTTAACAAGGAGGGTCCATAGCATCGGCCAACTAGATCGTCTACAAAAGAATGCATGACCATATCATCTAAAACTAAATGTATATCTCATCCACAAATGAATGAAGGACCTATCATATGCAACTGAATGTAAGACTCAACATAGAACACCCTTAGCTTGTTAAGGCTAGGACCACTCCAAGCGAGTGTTATACTATGACATATACATATGAATGTAGGAACACTATCCATGCAAGAGTATCTTCTACTATTGCATATCTCATCCACACATGAATGTAGGACCTGTCACCCATAAGGACTCATCATAGAGAATCCTTAGCTTTAAAGCTAGGACCACTCCCAAGCGAGTGTTATTCTAAGACATCTACAAATGAATGTAGGTGCCCTCTACATGCGAGAGTATCATCTACAACTACAGATCTCGTCCTCACATGAATGCAAGACCTGTCATCTGTAAGGAATCATCATAGAGCATCCTCAGCTTTAAATCTAGGACCACTCCCAATCGAATGTTATTCTACGACATCTACAAATGAATGTAGGTACACTCTCCATGCGAGAGTATCATCTGCAGGACCATCCTCAGCTAGTAAGGACCACTCTCAAGAGCAGAGTGTTATTGTCTGTAAGACCATCCTCAAAAGAGGATACTATCATCCACAAGTGAATATCAGACCTCATCAATATCTGCATGCGCAATTGACATATTTCATACTGAAACATCATTTCCATCCCATCATTAATGACAATCTCATCATCAATCCCCCTTTCCAGGGAGGATCCATATCATCAACCTGCTCCTCATTTTTTTGAGGACGGTTCATATCTTCAACCTGTTCCACCTTTCCGAGGAGGGTCAATATCTTCATCATTCCTCCTTGACAGGAAATAGTGTATCATCATCACCAATGTTCTTCCTAGCGAGGAAGGATCTATATCATGATTGTTTCTCCTTTCAAGGAGAGTATTTTCAGACTACACCAAGGTTGTTACAGAAGTATTCAAACTTTACTTGAGATAGAGGCTTGGTCATCACATCAGCAACTTGCTCATTAATACTCACATACTGGAGTTTTATAGCTCCTTTCTGTACCATATCCCTTATGTAAAAATATCATATTTCTATGTGCTTTAATTTATCATGGAACACAGGATTCTCTATCATCTCTACAGAACTCTGGTTGTCACATAGAATCACTGTGGTATCCAAATCCATGTCAAATAAACCTGAAATCAGTTTCTGAAGCCATATTACTTCACAAATAGAGGAGAAGGCTGCTATGTACTCTTCTTCAGTCGTGCTGAGAGCAATATTGGACTGTGTTGGGACCGGGATTTTTGGGCCCCCAAGGTCGAGCACAAAGGGGGGAGGGGCCTCGCTCCCGAGAAACAACAAAACCAATTTAGACTGTGCCTTTGGACCTGCACAGTCAAAGAGGGATCTCTCATTCATCTTTGGAGTTTACTCTGTGTAAGATTTCCAGTCAAGGATAATCAGGGGAACAGGATCCTGAATGTGACAAAGTGTATAAAGGTGAGATGCAAGGTGGGATTATTGAGGTGGGAACCATTGGAAATGGAGTCAAGAACCTGCGTAGTGAACACTTGAAAGAGGAAAGGAAGGCGTAGGGTTGTAAATAGAGGTAAGGTAGCCGCTGATCTCCCAATCAGGAGATATTTAGCGGGCGGTTAGAGGACGAGAGAGAGAACAACCCATCACGTGGAGCACAAGCGAGATGAATTCCATGCAACTTTAGAAGAACAATTGATAAATGTCTGGAACAGCATCCAGAGCATAACGAGTATGAATTCCTAATTGCTATACCCTAAGTTGTAGACATGAAAGCAATCAATAGACTGGAGTGAAAAAAGGAAATACATTACACGTAAAAGAAGATACATATTGGGAAAAGCAACGACACATGAATCTCTGCTATGATAAACAACTCCTCCTCTGCAATTTTATTCATAACATAGGCATCAAATCTTATTTACAATGGAGATCCTCAACCCTAGAATGTTTCCCAATCAACCAACTCTCTTTTCTCCCTCTATCGGGAGTGCATTTATACAATTCTAATGCTGAGACTACCAATTCGAATATTGTTACAGGTCACTATCATGTGTTAACAACATAGTGAGTGGGACTATTGCCACATTTTACAAATATAAACAATAAACATCATGGCGCTGGCAGTCGCATTCGACCCGAGTAACAATTTGACGTGCTTGGCCGTCATGACGGATTATGAGTATGATGCCTCTTTCTTTGCCCGAAGCATGTGCTTCCACCGTGTTCAAATGCAGCTTTCTGCATGGGCACACACTGACAAGGTAGTTGGCATCTTTCCCCAATTCAATCACATCCGCCACCTTCTTCCTCTCTGGGTAAGACTATTAGTCGTGGGCTATGGAAGAAGTGTCGCATTGCTTGTGGTTGAGACGCACCTATGGGATGGTTTGTCATTCTTGTACTCCACACCTCCAGTAAGGTGAACTCTCCCACAGGCACTAAGGTGTAGCGTATCTACACCAACCCCATCACCCTAAAAAAGTGGACTTCAGAAATAGGGTTGTTAGGGCTTTAAACCCCTGACGCTCCCATCTGAACAAATGCTTATACACGGAATAGTCAATGACTATCCCTTTCTGCAGAGGCTTTGGTGGCAGCAATGCTATCAGGGGTTCCTAGAAAAACATTTATGAGGAGTAAGTGTCCATGCCCTGCGTCATTGGGGGCATGGGTATCGTGTATGGACTTCGATGGCTGGTGTCATTCTTGGCATGCAATACCAAGGTGACGGGCGAGTGTGGAAGCTTCCCACCATCCATCAATACCCCCAAATGGACAAGATTCTCAAACTAGATCTTCATCGTCAAACTCTTCGGGCCTTTACAGATTCGCGAAGAAGTAGAACTCGGGTTTTGGAGATATGTTAGTTCACTCTTGTTGAATTGAAAGCAGTATATATAAGGCTTCGAGACTGACCCTAGAAATGGTTGGTCAATATTCCTGCACACTCTGTCATCAAGTGTATTTGGTATCCACATGTGTGAGGGCATAAGCAGAGTGATCCTTTACTTGTTGGGGATCTAGTCACTTTGCTTCATTGGTCATGGCACGTTACCGTCTACTACGGGAAGCATTTGTGGACACCATCTGGTACAATAGATCCATGCTGCAAAGTTCATGAAGTGGACGTTCCCACATTTCCTTGCTCTTTTGAAGTAGGAAACGGAATGGTCTCCTGCGTCGTGCTTGCTTTGCCTCATGTGAGGAGCGGATTCGCTGGTTAATTTCCTCATTACCATAGGCCACTCACACAAAGCCATCTATCTTTACATGACATGACTCTACCAAAGGGATGATTCCACCATTATGCGTGCGACAAATGGTGTAGGAGAAATCGACCAATCCATAAAGATGCAGATTACACACGTGAATGTCTCCTCCGCTGTCATCTCTGCACGGGATGTGAAATCACGTACCTTGGGAGCCATCTTAGCCATCTAATCTAAGGAATATTTCATGTCCACTGTCCATGTTCCATCCCTTTTGCCGCCAACTTTTCTCCTTTGAAAACCGCAGGAAGTTATGGATTGTGACATGTTCTCAACTGTCGATCGCGATCGATCCTTCACGTAGCCATAGATCTGAGTGGGCCCCATTATCTTTCACAATGAGAAACCATGGTATTTATCCGTGCTAGTATGCACTATGAAATAAATCGTGGCCGTAGATTTCTCTCCTTTCTTATCGCGGTCATTGATCTTCATGAATGCTACCCCTCCTTCGTGATTTGAAATCATGGCTTTTACCCGTGCATGTATGGCTTGCAAAATTGATTGAGGGTGTAGATCTAACTCAGATCTCACTTGACCATAGAATGTTCCCGACCTTTAACCCATTTCACAATCTGAAAATGAAGCTTTGGTCGAGCATGTCCGCTCGCGCGAAATGGTTTGGAGCCATTGATCCACCTTCGATCAATCTCAGCCTTTGATTTCGAGCCTCACTTAATGCCTTCAACACACCTTCCATTTTCTTCTTTGCCTTGCACTTCTAATAACCTGAAGGGAAATTCACATGAAGTTTGAGGGAATGGGACCCTCATTGAATTCCTATCAGGCTCTTAAATCAACTGTTAAAAATGGAGTGTTAACAGACTGTTTCTTTCTAAACCATGAAATCATGGTGGATCCCAGACAATAACATCCACCTGAGGTGTTGTTTCTATGTACAACACTTCTTACCCAATCTGAATCCATATATCCATACAATCTGCAGTCATGATCTCTATCATAATATAGTCCAAAGTCTATCATACCTTTTAGGTAAATCATCACATGCTTTGCAACTATCAGGTGAACCCGTCTAGTTTTAACTAGATACTGACTCAATGTGTTCACATCAAAGCATATATCTAGCCTTGTATTCATCAGATACATCAACGACCCAATAACATGTCTGTACTGAGTCATATCTACTACCTCTGATGATTCATCATATAACAACTTCAGGTTGGTATCCATGGGTGTGGCCATGTCTTTACAACCCAACATATCAAATATTTTCAAGATTTCCACTTCATACTTTCCATGGTTCATAAAGATTCCTTCTGGGATCTTCCAGATTTCCAGCCCAAGAAAATAGTGCATCAATCCAAGATCTTTCATCTCGAATTCTTCAACTATATTCTTCTTGCAATCTGTAATCTGTTTCTCATTTCATGTCAGAAATATATCATCCACATATATCAATAGTATGATAGGTTCATCATCCACAACCTTCATGTAAAGGTTAGTGTCAAAACCCCAAATTTTCATAAAAATTTAAAATTTTGAAATACATAAAATGTTGAGAATGCGGTCTACTAACAACTAACAGTTATCTATAAAAGAATTAGTTACCAGATTAGTTAATACATAATCTTAATTAAGTAACTTAGCAATCTACTTTTTGATACAAGGTTAGGATTAACTTGTGCAATAATTTCTTTCTCGATTTGCTGATGATTTTTAATTTGCGACAAGTAGGTGGAACTGTCTTTGGATTCCGAGGCTTACTTAGAGTTAAGCTAACGCAGAAAGATTATTGTTCTTACAGGTTTTACAGGTATGAATGATCGAGTAACACCTTTTAATCCCATAAAGCATTCAGCTATATTTCTATTTGCAAAATAAAAAGCTCGGTAAATAAGCTGTTACATATCAATCTACTTCTATGAGGTAAAACAAGTAGTTTGTTTCCTTCAATTATTTTTGTCAAGGATAAATATGTAGAAGAGTTTCTTTCTTAAATGTAACTAGCAATAGTAATTACTTTCCCTGGTTCACAACTTGTGACCTTTGTCGTAAGTTAAATTCACCTAGAGTGCATAACCTGTAATGCTATAATGATTGTTCTAACAGTAATATACATTATCAACTTATAATAATAGTATAACCAACTACCTGTTACTCATCTTTTGTAATGAAAGTTGCTGCCTATAAGGTTCTAAACATTACAGTGAAATACAAAGTCCTAAGGACTTAGAGTCTAGTGGGATGGTTCCACTCTAGTTTCTTATTTTATTTTTATAACATTGCTCTTGGATTTAACCTTCTGACCACAACAGTTAACTTAGGTCAAGTCTTTAAGAGAGATTGATTTATTATCTCCTGCAGGCACTAGATAGTTCTAAAAAAAATTATGTTACTAATCGAAAACATGGTATAACTTAATAGTACTTGTCATGGTTGAGTAAATGACCAAATGCCATTAAACTTTGTTGATTTGAGCTATGTAAAGGATTCATAGCCATCATCCAAGTATTTTCCACCCACTGATCTATAATTTTCTATGATACTAAACGATACACACATAAACTATCTTTTTTATAAAGCATTCATGTTTACCATTAAATCCGGTTATATACAGATATGGTTTATAAAGATCATGATCCTAATTAAAACTATGTTCTATAAAATTATCAAGTTACAACATAAATGTTGGTGGAAATAAGATTAGCTATGCAAAGTCTATTAGAAATACTTTAATATCATAGTTTGGCTAGTTGATGAATTAGCCTTTTTATCAGCATCTCCCAAGTATCATAAGATTTTCTTCATAAACTTATTTACGATAGCACAAGGTTTATCAACATTTGTAACTATAATATTTATGCTATGACTAAATGGATAAAATAGTTAGTGATGAACTAAAGTTCCAAGCCTAAATACTTTGGGCATGTATAAGCATAAAATACTTTGGGCATGTATATGGATTGAGAGGTTGCAATGATTTTATGATCAATCAAAAGCTTGATATGAATAAACGTTTAATTATAAAGTTCATATTATAATTTGCAAAGGAAAATGGATGTGACGTTAGACCACTCCAACGATTGGATTATGTGTAAGGTTGTGTAAATAAAAGACTTTGAATTCGCCATCGTTTGAACTATATGATGGACAAATGATAACCTTGGCAATGATTCAAAGGTTCATAGTTTATGCCATGCAACCATAGGTTCGCATCCTTGATAATGTAGAATCCTTTGAATGATTAAATTACTATGTGATTGTGCATAAAATTATGTTTTGAATAATTGGAAATCATTTGCATGCAGGGACTATAGAATCGACCCACTGCATGGTTGAATAATTTGTGAGACCATGTGGTTCCTTCTCGGCCAAGTGTTGGGAGTATAAGGGTTGGTGTAACCCTAGACTTTTTCATTCTCCTTCGTCGATTTCGGGCCTTCGGGCCACTCTGCAACTATTCCATGGCCTCCATGCTTACCCTACTGTGTAAATAATGAGCTTCGCATCTTGGTTTACAATATTCAATCTACCTTATTCATCCTCGAACGTTTGCTTGCACTGTAAGTTATCCTGGCAAAATTTTGATGAGAGCCATGATATTTAGCTTAGGACTTGGACTGTGTGTAGTTTTTGGGTTTGTTCCTCCATGGCCTGCCTGTTGAAATAGTTTAAAGGAGTTCTTGCTTCTGTTACGGCTCTGTCTATCATAAGGTTTTTGAGAGCGTGGTTCTCATGCTTCACATTTTGATGATAGTGTGAGTTTCTCCGTCCACTTCTTGCTTGGTCGTTGCTCCATTCTCCTTGTTGTTTCTAGCAGTGGTTTGTGCATATGTTGAACCATCTCTGTCACAGGAGATATGAAGTGTTGGCTCTTCGTTTCACTGGTGGCGGCGCTTCTATTTATCGGTGGCTACATTACCTTCGCTTCCAGGTAAGAAAAGTTCTTTTTAACAGTTCTTAAACTTGTTCTTAACTCAGTTATGATATAATGCAATAATGTTAATGTTATGGGTTCGTATCCTTGCAGGTGACAGTTTACAACTCTCTTCGCAACTGGTACAAATGCATAGGGTTGGCTTCCTGCTTACGGGTAAGCCCTGGTCAACCCATGGCAATCCATGCTTGTTCAGTTCTTTATGGAACAATTTCGGTTGGTGGTGGCCTGCAAGTGACCCTTTGTGGTTTACTGTTTCTTGGTTTGTTTGTTTAGCTTTTACTAAACCCTTGCTATTAGCAGGGTTTTCCGGCTTATGCCGTGACTTGTAAATTTTGTTTTACTAGTTTTGTGTATAGTTATGTAAAAAATATTTGCGGCCTGTCAAGCCATTCTCTGTTTAAACTTTAAGTAAAGAGATTTAACTCTCTTGAGCTTGGACTTGGTTAATTTGATGCTCTTACTGTAATTTGTATACTAGGGTTCTTACCCTATTTCGACTGTGTAAAGAAATCTTTACTTGTTAAAATTATCTTGCATTAAATTGTATTAATACATCCTATTCTGTTATTTCTTTCTATTATAAAAATTGTTTATAAGCTCGGATATTCGAGCAAGGGTTAATCCTGTTAGTGACCTGTGTATAAATAATTTCTTTAATTATTCTATAGGTTTTAGTTCAATAATAATGTGAAATTAATTGTTTGTTACAAGTGTATAGTTATTATGCTTTCAATGTTATCTCTCTCTGTCCTTACAGGACTGTAATAATATTTCATAGCTCGAAAGTTCAGAATACTAGATAAATTCAAATCCTTGGATTATTGCTTATCTGATTATTAATTACAATGTTATTACTATGATTTACAATGTTAATACTATAAATTATAATGTTAGTATTTATAATGTTAATACTATAAGGGTTTCGACCCTGTATTTTCTTTTATAATTAATTTTTGTTTAGTTTATTTAAATGAATTTGTTCAAATATAAATAATATTTATTAAATATTATTTACCATTGTATTCAGTCTATTTTATAAGTACATAGATAGGTTTTGTTATTATTTCCTTGTTACACTATTATAATTGATGTAGTTAATCTATTTATAAAAAGAACTATACTAGAATTACCCTACTTGAAATGTGAACATTTGTAGAAATAGTTAAGCAGTATGAACAATAAAATAACTATGTAAAATGACTTGGTTCTTTCTTCACAGAAATAAATGAGTGTTTATCTAAGTTAAATATTTTACCTATGTGACAGGTTATTAGTTTTCATTTTATAGAAATACAGTTCTGAATAAGGTAAATAACCTATTTATAGTAATCAACTTGTTAAAAGAAAGTAAACCTGTTGTTTGTAAAGTATTATGAGTACTTCTTTGCTAGCATTCTTAATACAATAATCTAGGTTTTAAACAATAAATTAATTAGACAGATTAGTATTCTTTCCTGAAACCATCTATATACAGAAATAAATTACTCCATTGTTCTGAAATACAAAATAACTCTATTAAATCCAGATTTCTATCATATTTCATCTTTTTTAAACACACTACCTATGCTAGAGTATGGTCTGGTTTATTCCAGACAGGGAAAAACATAGGTAGGATTATCTCATCCAAATACAGATTCAACATTCAAATAAATAAAATATTATAAACTCTAACAACTCACTGCAAACATGTAAATCATTCATTATTCATTCATTCTCAGATATAAATTTTTAACACAACAAATAAAAAAACTGTAGAACCCGTTTTTAAAGCTGGATGACAACAGCATTGGAAGGCTATTCCTCCCTACCAACTCCTGGAGAGAACTCAACCAGCATCTTCTTAGGACCCCCGATCTTGTTCTTGGTCTCCTTGGCTGGGAACTGGTGGAGCAACCAACAAAATACTAGTCCAATGACTCAGTACTAACTCTACACTCTGCAGCAAGATCCTTCAGTTGAATAGCTGTACTAGATCATTCTCTGTAGTTTACCCCTCAAACACCTTCAATAAATTCCCTTCACAATGAAATCGTTTGAAGTACATTCACCTGAATGATTCTCTTCTTGGAATGAGCAGCCTCAGCTCTCTTCAATGGGAATTTTTATTTAGATTTCCTAGGTCGTTTTGGGTTAGTTGTCATTAATTGAGCCATCTACTCTGATCCCACTTTCTTGGGGAATCATCACCCCAAATGTAGGGAGGTTACCACTTGCAACATTGGAAGTGTTTGAGGATGCTGCCGCTTGTCTATTTCCTCTCCACCCAGTCTCCTCCACCAACTTGACCAGTAAACACTCTTTTAACAACTCTCCCAAGCTGTTGTCTCCACTTTTTATTTATTTATAATTAAAATATTCATAATTACATTCAACATCCTTGACTCTTCTGAGTCATCAATTACAACTTAGCATAAAATTTAACATATTGTCTTGAAATAAAATCAAATATGATAATATTATTTTTGCAAAATCGGGGCATGTGACAGTTAGGATCATCTTTACTTTTGGTAAAGCTCAAACTTGTTAATAAGATATCTATTCTTCCATACCAAGCTCTAGGAGCTTGCTTTAGTCCATACAGATCCTTTTTCAATTTACATACATGAGTCACTTTGTCTTCGACTTCAAATCCTTGTGCCTATTCGATGTATACTTCTTCCTCAATCACACCATTCAGGAAGGTTGTCTTTACATCCATATAGTGTAGATTCCACTTCATCATGGAAGAAAGTGCCATGATGGTGAGCTAGTTGGTCCACTTGAGGTGAGCTAGTTGGTCCACTTGATTTATGGAGATCCCAAATCTTCACCCTTCAAAACTTGCTTGCGAGATTTTAGTTTTTGCATATTTCTGGATCTGGTTTTTTGCATTTTTTGGTTCAGGGCCAAACTAGGATTTGTATTTCCTGGATATTCACCCACTTAAAAAATTTGATCTAGGGCTCAATAGATGCACTCTATGGAGGCACAACTTTTTATGCAAGCAGATTTTCAAAATCCCAAATTTTGTAGAAACCCTAATTTCTTGCTGGAGGAAGAGGAGAGAGAGTTTCACCTTATGAACGATTTTCTATTTAGGCTAGTTCTGATACCATGTTAATATTTCATATGCTTAGCTAGATATCATCAGTGTTTAATCCAAATTCACAACAGTATCATATGTAGAATCACTGAAAGAACACAATCACAAGATAGACAGAGATTTATCTTGGGAAACCCTCAAGGGGAAGAAAACCCAACAAAACTTCCTCTACATAAGATGTATAAGATAAAACCCCAAAACATGCAATCCTCCTCCTTGTTGTAGGTCTCTCTCTCTCTCTCTCTCTCTCTCTCTCTCTCCTATGCGCAATACACAAGTGTGAGTTTGCGTTATGTTTCCGCCTTTCACACGCCTAGGGGGAATGTGGTAGAAATATTCAAGCCACTCGGTGTGTCCTTGGGGGAAATTCTTGAGTCAAGGCTTTCACCTTGTTCTTGACTCATCTGTTTAGGCAAACTCATAAGGAAGCCAAGGGGGGTAGAACCTACAAGTTACTAAGGCTAGTTACTTAGATGATGATGGTATTAAATGAAATTCTTTTTTAGGAGTTTTGATTTAACAATTGTAAACAACAAATAACATGATGATACAATAAAAAATAAGCACGATATGACACCCAATCACGTATAGATTGAAAGAAATAAATAGCTGACTAGTGCCTCAAATGGAGCCGAAAATAATTAAGAGTGCTTGCAAGTGCTGGAGTGAATGTTGTGCAATTGTATCTTGGTACGTTTTAAATTAATGTGAAAAAATGAGTGAATTAAACTAGGCGAGGGGGACTCCAGATATACCCGAGGGGTACTTGGAGTATGTCCAAAAGTAACAACTGCTAAGGTTACCCATAAGGAATGTGTGGGCTGGATGGAGTCTCTGAGACTATGTTCTTAATACACTTGCTAGGATGTAACAGAGATCGACGCCTCAAGCTCATTGTCCAGTAGTTCCCACTTCCTTTGGGTATTTTGCCACCGTTTATGGTTTAATCGAGGCATTGGATTTTTTTCTTGTGATGGTTAATTGGGAAAGTGAATCCTAATTATTTTAGTCACTCGTGTTTCTTTTGATGCAGCTTGAATGATCGGACGAATCGCAACCAAGTGCAGAGTATACACACCGGAGTCTTGTAAATTTTAGTAAATTTTAAGAGCGTGTTCTCATTAAAAAAAGACCCTCCAGGAATCTCTTTCAGTCCAAGTGGACCTCAATTGGGAAATCAAGGAGGGATTAATTTTACTGTTTTCTTGTGAAAAGTAACAATGAAAATAGAAGCAAAAATACACACCACAGGTTTTCTATATAATCCTACCACGATCCTCCTTCACCTTTCGGTTCAATCGGGGATTAGTGGGGTAAGTATTAGTATTACTTTGATTTCAAAATAAGGAATAATGAAAAATATGATCAAAGTATACAATCCTGAACGAGAAGACTAAGCTAGAGCAAAAAAAGGGAAAAAGTGCAAAAAAATGAAATGGATGCAGATCCCCCCAAGGGGGATGGGGAGTGGGCTCAAAATATCCTACTCTAAGTGATTATTTATTATTAAAGTTTACAAAATCAGAAAACTAATTGCACTTTGGTCCTTGTTATCTGAGATCCAAAGGCTTACAACAAGCTTACAACAAGCCTAATAAGGAAGCACAGCAGTGGGGGAAGCCTTCGGGAAGCTCTAGTTCACCAAAGAGTTAGAAAACAGGCAGAGTCTCCTTCTCTTTTTTGTTAAATATTCTAAAAACCATCAATCTATTAAAATCAAATGTGCCCAAAAACACTTTAAAAGTGTTTTGGGTCACCACACTAATTACCGAAAAAAAGACTAAGCTAAAAATTGTTAAAAAGGAACAATTTAGTTTTGCAAAAAGGAACCAAAGAAAGCAAGCTTTCCTTGGGATCTTGGCTTTCCTTTTGGGAAGCCAATATGATGTGCACTTTCTTTCAGAATTTAAATATTTAAAGAATGAAAAAAAAGAAACTACTTTATGAGCAAGCTTTAGATCTACGATTTAGCTACTTGCAAAAATGAATTTCTTCACTTAGATATATCTTTAAAATATGATATTCTTTATGAAATTTCAGATCTAGGAAACATGACTCTTAGGAACTAGATC